>CM060970.1:73698758-74298758 GCA_030765045.1 Tenodera sinensis | reverse complement strand
CAGTTCTACCTCTCAAAGTAATGTACTTGTTTTAACCCCCAAAAAATTATTTGTCTCTCTTAAAATTTATTTTGCAAGCATAAAATAATGAAAACCTCAAAACAATAGGCAATGATTTGAAAATTCTCGTACTGTTAAAATAAATATTTTCAACTCTTCTGGATTGAATTGTTCTTTACATGTGTGATTTTTTAACTAAATACTTTCTTATAATGATAGAAGGTTTGCAGCAAATGCTTTTCAAAATAATAAAATGTACAGTCATAACTGGTTATAGCAACATCGCTTTTAATGACGTATTGGCTATAACAGCGAAATCTAGCAGTCACGTTTAAACCCCATGTAAATGCTATATTTAAAAGATCGCTTAGTATGATGTCACATATAGTAACTTATCGTGCACAATGTATTTTTATTACCTTTTTGGAGAAATATATTGGCTATAACATCCATTGTTCATTTTTGTTTGTCACATATAGCAATGTACAGAGGTATTTTTACACGTGGCAAATAACTTTGCTAGGATCTGCGCAAGTGACATCGTGCAAATCGTAACATATCTGTTCCTTTCCTGGAAATGAGCAAGATACTGTTGGTTATGCGAGTGCCATTGTACTTAAACATGCAGTTCTGCGATTTTCACTACACGGAAATCAAACATATACTAACCTGACACACCTATGCTCTTACAAATACAAAAGTGAACCCAAGCACAAACCACTGCGCAACTCCCAGCAATTCAGCATGCTTTGTAAGGCTTATTCTCATTAAAAAAAAGTGAACACCTGATTTGGGCAACTATTGGCTATGACTGCAACATGATGTCCCTTTGATGTCATTATAACCAGTTTTGACTGTATTTCCTAAAATTTATTAAAAAAGTTGGAGAGTCATATTTTTAATGGTAATGTAGTTGTTCATAAAGTAGCTTGATTCTTAAGTTTCAGTTTAAAATATGACGACTTTCAGGATCAGTATGAAATATCTTTACAATTTTGAAAATTGTAAACTTCAGAAATGTTCACCTTTGGGAAATTCCAGTTTAAAAGTGATATGTTGTTTGTGTTAATAAACCCTTTACTTTTCTGGTTAAAAATGCCAACAATTAATAATTGTACCAAGAAGTACTTGAGGAAACCATCATAACATGATAGTTTGACAACAAAGCAATTCACTACTATGCCTGTCTTTCTTTAAATCCACATATACAATGGACCTCTTAAATATGGTTTTAGAGCTTTTATAAACTAAGTACTTAAACAAACTTTATATAATTTTAAATGGGAAAGAACATTTTGGCAAGGGAAAAATAATGTTTAAAATTTTTGGAGAAAGGACTGTTGTAATATTTATAAGCATGCTTACTAATTTTGGAGCTGTGAGAGTAAGTTAGGGATCATTTGTAAAACTTAATCTTTGGTGTACCATTAATCATAATGGATCACAGTATTGTTACAATATTTACATTGTCATTGTAGCACTTTTGCAACATGGAGCCGATGCTAATATACGCAACACAGAAGGAAAAACAGCCCTAGAGCTGGCAGATGCTGCAACAAGACCAGTACTTACAGGAGATCACCGTAAGGAGGAACTTTTGGAAGCTGCTCGTTCTGGAGCTGAGGATCGCTTACTGGCTCTTCTTAATCCTTTAAATGTCAACTGCCATGCTAGTGATGGTCGGCGGTCTACACCATTACATCTTGCTGCAGGCTATAACAGAAACAGAGTAGTGCAGCTTTTACTTCAGCATGGAGCAGATGTACATGCTAAAGACAAAGGGTAGGTTAATGTTGGTAATAAAGGATTATAAGTTATAGTAGTAGTATTTATTCTTTCTTAAAGCACTCTACAGGCATTTGAAATGTTGGATAAAAAAGAAAGCTGTATGAATAGACTTTGTCAATTAAAAGTTACATTTATTTTGGTTTTAAACAGTTTAGTTAACTGTGTAGGTTATAATAAGTTAGAACTTGCTCTCAAAACATGTCCAAGTTTTAAAAATGCAAGTGAAATTGTTTAACAGAAATTGACTCAATTTCTAATTAAAAATTACATACTAAACCATTGGGCCTGACAGTTTTCAACCTTAATATATCCTTTCGAGCTAGGATATTTTTTCAAGAATATTAAACAAAAACAATTATTTTATTTGCATTACAATTCAGTTACTCTATTATAAACCTTTCATACTAATGTTGTTTGCATTTTAAGCACTTTAGTGGTCCAAATTTGCATGGTAGGTCTCAAAACACACCATGCCTAGTTATTGTCATTCCCAGCTGATGCACCATTATCTGCATTTTTTCTTTCTCTTTACTGCTAGCAACTTCTTCTTTATCATAGTCATCACTATTGGAACTGTGTTTTGCTAGAATCAAAGTTGAAATCTTCAGAGTCACTCTCATTAACTTTCAAATTACGTTTTCATAATTCATCAACTGTTAAACTTTACAATACAACCATCTTTCCTTGGTGTTTGGTAGCGAACATGATCTGAAGTTATTTTTGTATATTTATCTCTTTGAAATGCCAATGTCACCAATACAAAATGCACAGAGAATCAACGCAAAAGCATAGCAAACAAACATCAGATGCCATCTGTGTAGTAACAGGAAAAATACCAGGTGAAGTTGGACAACAGAACCGTTCCATGGTCTAGGCTTGCATCCATTAGCTCAGACCATGGAACCATTCCGTACTTAAGGCCTAAGTGGGTTAATGTCACAAAATTTAAGACTTAAAAATCCTTGTATTATAAAGTGTTATATCATTGAAAACCAACCATGCATATTCTATAGGCTTAAAGTTTCTTATTTGGGTGTTATAAGGCAGCTTATTGTAACATTTTAAACCTGAATACATATAGCTATTTGGAGTTTTCGATAATCTAAAATGAGGAATATTTGCATTTGATTTTAAAGCTTTGTTATCCATATTTAATTTTAGGTTGTTAAGGATGGGTAGTATTTAATTGTACTGAAGTATAGTTTTTGTACTGTTAACCAAAAACTATTGCTAAAATGAATGTGAAACACTATATATGGTTTGTCCCCAAAATATATTAAATACATTATGAATTTTACTTATTTTCTGTATGTAATTAACTTTGTGTTACATCATTCTTCACTTATTGAAAATATTGTCTGTTTATCAATGTCATAATTGTTAACTATCATATTTTGATTTTATGTATAACATTTTAAGAATTGTTTTAAATATTTAATACCAAAAATGTTAAGAGGTTAATTTGAAATCGCTTTCTTAGCATTTCCGGGATTAGGGAAATATGTGGAAAATTACGTCATAGTGGGAGGCTACTGAATGCGCATATCTGCAGTTGGATACATGTGCCAAGATCAGTTTTTCTCTTCACCAATAGCATTGGTTGAGTATGGATGCATTTTGATATGTGTGTGTTATAAGATAGTAAAACTGAAATGATTAAGTGAAATATTGATTAACCATTAATATGTTAATCAACACGATTAAATAAAAGGACATAAGATCGACAAAGTGCAAAGTGATGGAAAATACATTTAGCAAAATATTGCAAAATAATTCAGACATTAGATTGCAACGATGGTAAGAAAGTCGATCCACTAAACTAAAGGACTTACTATTGTGATACACTCTAAATACAGTGAACAAGGTGCAAATAAACTCATAAAAATTTAATCCCAAGTCCACAATTATTTCGCCCTGTACCACGATCCGAGATTGCAAAGAATCGAAAGCTCTACAACCCACCCACTGCACCAAGTGTATATCGTGTCCATTATGCTTTGGGTTTTCATTTGCAGATTGACCATGCTTTTTTCTTCTACTAATATTGAGGTGTCTTTGACATATGAAAGTTATATGAATTTATCTAAATTTATATATGGTTATAAATGTGATTGTTTTACAGTGGTTTGGTGCCATTACATAATGCTTGTTCCTATGGTCACTTTGAAGTCACTGAGATGCTCATTAAACATGGAGCTAATGTAAATGCCATGGATTTGTGGCAATTCACTCCATTACATGAAGCTGCATCAAAATCTCGTGTGGAAGTGTGTTCATTACTGTTAAGTGAAGGAGCAGATCCAACACTACTCAACTGCCATTCCAAGTCAGCCATAGATGTGGCACCAACAAGGGAACTTCAGGAAAGATTAGCATGTGAGTTTTCATTTGAAATTATTTACATTATTGTTGATTGTATACTTAACGCTTTTCTTTAGTTGTATATTAACTCAAGACCAGCTGGAGAACAAGAGAATGCAAAGTAAATGTAATATATTTATATATTTTTGTTTATTTTGTGACAAGCAGTTACATAGTGGCATCTATTGGAATTGACTCTAGCCTCTTCACCAATAGATGTCAAATACTGCAAATCCTTACACATCCTTCTGCTAATATTATATTTATAATTTACATTGTTGGTCTCTCACCTTAAACTTCTGTCAATTGACCATTTCCATTTTGTTGTAACATTCCATAAAAGTTTTCCTAATTGTCTTATCTGACTCTGATCTGTAAACATTTTCTTTATTGTTACAATACTTTTATTTCTCAGCCATTTTTCCCTTATCAACGTTTTCCTCTATTCATCGTTCCTCTGCACTCCCATGTAATATGCACTCTATCTTCTTTGTACGGACATATCAGACAGTAACCTTGCTGCATATTGCCCCTTAGCCCTCTCAATTTCCATATCCCTAATCTGTACCATGCTATCACTTCTCTTTCCCATCTATTACAGATTTCTAAATACTTTTGTGACTTTAATTCTGTTCCAAACAGGGATCTCCTTCTAGGGGATATGTGAATGGCAACCACAAGGTACCCAAGCTGAGCAGAACATTACTTCCACTTACTGGTGTTTTGCTCCTCACTGTAACTTTTCTATCTGACCTTACCTTGGTCATCTCTTGTTCTCTTCCGACCCCGATGCTGTTAGGGTTCCTGAGGGCTAGGGAGTCTTTATTTTTCCAACCTCTCCATTTCTCTAATTTCTCTATAAAACATGCTGACCTGTCATGGCATGTAATATGTCCTCTGATTCGTAATCAGAGGATATGGTCGGTGAATTTATTTTGATAATTCTCCCGGTCAGGTCGATGAGACCCGTAAACCAACAACAGGCATTCTGGGGGTTGTGAGAGAGCGATGTGACTGCCAAAACATAAAAATATGGTGCTCTCTAAAAAGCGGTTACATTTACTGCTAAGTCTCTTCAATGTGAAAAATATTGGAGAGCAAGAGGATTAATGACTTCATTGTCAGAAATCTGGCATTAGCTAATAATAAATAACATTTTAAAAAGAACCATTGACCTTTTCTCTTCCAACTCAGCCTACATTGACAGCCCATATTCTCAAATCTAGATCTAACTTCCTTCCATACTCCCTGTACTATTCTACTCTTCTCCAACTGGTCTTTTATTCTTTTCAGCCATGTAAGTAAATGTAATAAGATAGTGCAGAGTAAATGAACCATATGTATGATGCTGTACTTAAGGGCTTGGGGGTAGTCATAAGATAACAGTAGGACTGGTCTTCATTTATCTAATTATGCTCACAAACTTGGTGGAACAGAATGAAGTTAAGCTCATCTGGGTGCCAGGTTACTGAGGGAAATGAAAAATCGGATGAACACAGCTTTTCAGTTTACACCAGAACCAGCTGTGAGAAAATCTCAGTGTTTGGCAAGAGAAGCTATTAAGAATGGTACAGGGTGAAGCATTATGAAACTAGACTTAAAAACCCCAGGAAATAATCATTATGAAACCTGCAACTAATGAGTAGAAAACTTGCTTTAAATACAAATGATTTCAGATGAGAACAAAGGAAAAGGACAAGCTCTTGTGAAAAAGCATCTTAATACAATGTGACTGCTTTAAGATACCTTAGATTACAGACTGTAAGAAATAACTAAAACAGCTCATTGCATTATATTCTCCTGTGTTTTTGGTTGATTTTTGTTTACTTTGTTTGAGGACAAAGTATACCTTCTGGCTAAAGAAGATGTAATATATTTAAGGCCAGGTAAAAAGTTACGGGTCCAATAGTTTGGTAATAATAGCTCTACCTCTTTAACTGAACAGTAATTCTAGTACTTTGAAACAGTTAACTACTAGAAACAGCATAAACCGGGCTTGTGGGCTGTGGTCTACTGGGCTCCTTCCCAGACGTTTTGTCTGCAAACATCTTCAGTGGCGATGAGGTCGAAGTGTTTCAAAGTCAAGAACTACACCCAAGCCAATCAGGTGCCAGCAGACGGTAGCATGTCACCAACACAAGTCCAGCCCACTGACCATCTGGACCAAACACAGACCTCCCCTCCAGCCACGGATATGAATACTGCAGCCCACGGAGTAACTGGCACAGTTGCTGTTGAAGTCTCCACTGGGACACTTTGACCTCACCACCACTGAAGATGTCTGTTGCAGTCGCAGATGAAACGCCTGGGAAGAAGAAGGATCTCAGTAGACCATGGTCTACAAGCCCGGTTTATGCTGTTTCTGGTATTGACACTGGTCATGAAAGCCTTAGAACTTTGATAAACAGTTAACTGTAATTCTATTCAAGGAGGAAATAAACAAAAGCACTTATGAACACAAAGATTTGAACCAGATGCTTCTTGAATACCAGTCTGACACTTTAAATGTTTGGTTACTAAGTGGAGATGGTAAATGGGCGTACCTATCACAGCTAGCCAGTAAGAGTGAAATACAAAGGATGGGAATGTTACCACATGTAGAATGTTTTAAATGCAGCTGCAAGAGTTGGCCCCATACTTCTTTCACTTACTGTACATTGAGTTGCTACAAATTTCATGAATATTAAAAATAGAAGCACTAATAACAGTGGAATATTCTTCATGTTTGAGGTCATTTTGAGTCACTTTTTTTCACTCACCTTCACTTAAATTCACTCATTCACCTCATTTAAGTGAATGTGAGTGTAAGAAAGGGACTCAAAATGACCTCAAACATGCTACAAATTTGTTGCAAATAATCTGAAGAGTTGATACCCCACACTGTATGCACCTGCCACTATAACTTTCGATCATTCAAGAACTGTGAAACAGTATTGTACACATGTTTTCTAGGGTTCATCTTACCTCTACCTCATTGCCATTCTCATCAACAACATTGTAACAACATTTTTTAGAAAAAAATAGAAATGCATAATCTAAAAAGTTCATCCATGTAATACATGTGAGTGTTCCATGCATATTCTTTTGTCTTTTAAAATGTTTCCTTGTTTGATTTTTACATCTGTTAGTAATTTTTTTTGACAAGTTTGCCTCCTGTAACATGCAGATCTCTGTTACCTGAATTAATGCTATTTCCCAGTAATATAAGCATGAATTTAACACTAGGTTTGGGCTGCCTGTTTGCTTTTTGATAATGTAAAGAGTTTTAAGAATGAAAAGATTTATTCCCGTGCATTTGAATTCATTTGTTTTTAAAATGTAATTGAAATTTGAGTCATAACGAACTGGTTAACAGAATGCTCTGCAGCAATATGTCATGCTTTACAGATGAATTCAAAGGTCATTGTTTGCTGGATGCTGCGCGGCAAGCAGATCCTGCAAAAGTGAAGAAGTATTTGGCTCCAGATGTAGTGAACTTCAAACATCCGTATACTGGAGATACTCCATTAGTAAGTGGGCATTCAACATTCATTTAAATGAGGAGCTGCAATTACTTCTTCAGCTTACAATAATGTTACATATATTATGGAAGTTCGGTACTCGCAATTAACATGAATTGTGAAACATGTCCTCTAGAGTGAATATTGAGTCGAATTTTGGAACACTTTTGCTTCACTTACACTGTAATTTAACTGGACATGTTTTGAAAGTTCTTGCTTCATCATCCACTGTAAATTGACTGGCAGCATTGATGTCTTCTCTCCTCTGGTCCCTGGCAGATAGCTTGATGAACTCGGTATAGATGTTAGGAGGCGGAATTTCTAAGTTCATAATTCTATGAGCGTTTTTTGAATGAAAATCTTCTCTCATATGCCGAGCTCTAGCGGGTGGTTCATTTCTTTTAACAATTTGGAATTTATGTCTATTTCTGGTGGGCTTCCCAAAAATGTGCTGCAACAACCAATTTGTTTATTTGGGGTTTTTGGTATGGGGTCTTTGGGAGCATATTTAACAGATTCTTCAAGCGGAACTTATTCAGTAGAGCTAAACCTGGGATCTATAGGATTAACTAGATTAACTACTAGGACTGCAATAGTATACATCACTAAAACCAAACAGAACAAAAACATCTGTAGAGTAAGGAACACATCCAGAACATTAAAATCAGCTCTTGCAGCATATTTTTGGGCAACCCACCAGAAATAGACACAAATTCCAAACTATTTAAAGAAGTGAACCATCCGTGAGAACTCGCATTATGGCAGAAGATTTTCATTCAAAAACAGTCATAGAATTATGAATTTTAAAATTCTGCCTCCTAACATTTATACCAAGTTCATCATGTCTACCAGGGACCAGAGGGGAGAAGATGCCAACTCCAACAGTTGATTTACAGCGGATGATGGAAGTGAGAGCTTTTGAAACATCTGTTAATTTACAGTGTAAATGAAACAAAAGTGTTTCAAAATTTGACTCACAACATTCATTCATTAGAACTAGCATTCACTGTTACAAAGCATCAAAATAGTTAAATGTCCCTTGGAATTTATAGTTTAAAAATGTGTAAGTGAAGTGGTGTCATAAAGTGTTTCTTGTGTTATAATATTTGTGTTGCTTCACTGTCCATAGCCTCATTTTTTCATATTATTCTTTATTGCAATTTTTCTTAATTTTAATTCATTAAAGCTTGGATGATTCATCTCAAAAGCTACAGTAACTACAAATCTGAATTGCTTTGTGGATTTCAAACTGTACTGAAACTATTCTTTGAAGTTATATCCAGCAATACTAGAAAAAGCATAAACCAGGCTTGTGGGCTGTGGCCTACTGGGTTCCTTCTTCCCAGACATTTCGTCTGCGACTGCGGCAGACATCTTCAGTGGCAGCGAGGTCGAAGTGTCCTAGTGGAGATTTCAACAGCAACTGTGAAGTCTCCACTATGACACTTCGACCTTGCTGCCACCACTGAAGAAGTCTGCTGCAGCCTCAGACGAAATGTCTAGGAAGAAGGAGCCCAGTGGACCACAGCCCACAAGCCTGATTTATGGTGTTTCTAGTATTGTCACCAGCCATGAAAGCCTTAGAACTTTCATATATCCAGTAAGTTACGTGAAAGTGTGAATTTTTAAAAATATATATTGAATATTTTTTAAAGAAAATTTAAGATTATATTTAAAAATAATAATTGCTTGTTGTTGACTCCAAAATAAGATCTCTTTTTTAGTGCATTTTAAAAGTGTAGTAGAACAACAAGTAAAAATGTTCAAATTGTTGTGTGCAGTGATTGAGTTAAGCATACTGGAAAAGTCTCATTTTAACATTGGCAAGATAGACTATTCTGATTCCCCTTAACACATTCCCCTGCAAACACAGACGTTAACAGCACTAATGTACTATATTGGAAAAATAATATTTTGTTGCAGCATTGTGCCGTTAGTTCTCCATATCCCAAACGGAAGCAAGTATTAGAAACCCTTATTCGTAAGGGAGCACATCTGAATGAAAAGAATAAGGAGTTCCTTACACCTTTACATGTTGCAGCAGATAATTCACATTATGACGTAATGGATGCACTGCTGCGTCATGGAGCTAAAGTCAATGCTCTGGATGGCTTGGGGCAGACAGGTAAGAATATATGCATAGCTAGGTTAACGGATGATGATTATGTGATTATGTATTTTCTGCATGCAAAACTCAGCTAATAGGAAGGAGAGGTGTATGGAGAAGCATGATGATTTGAAATCAGGAGATAGGGTGGGAAAGACTTGAAAATATGTATAGTTATGGGCAAAGATGATTTTCAGAAAGAACAACTTGACAGTTAAACTAGAATATACGTAATCTCATCATATGGTCCTGAAATGTCATTTTTAACTTATAGCTTCTGAATTGGCGGCACTGTGGCAGAGTGGTTAGATTTTGCCTACCACCTAGGTGGCCCGAGTTCGATCCCAGGGACCCGCATGTGGTATTTGTGGTGGATGAAGTGACGTCAGGGCAGGTTTTCTCCAGGTTCTCCGGTTTCCCCCACCAGTCATTCCACCGATTGCTTCATTATCACCTTTCCAATCGACTTCACCTTCATTTCATATCATCCTCTTTCTTACTATCATACCTGGTGCTTGGCTGATCACCTGCTTCCAGGTCTTCACTCTGTCTAGTCCATAGGTTCCTGTGCTCCCAAATAGGCGTCTTACCCCAATCCCTGGCTTGTAAGTCCTATGTAAGATGAGGGTAATCAGGTGAAGAAGTGCTTATATCCTGGGGATCTGTTCCGTCATTTATTTAGCAGGATTATCAATTCCTTAAATAACAATATTTAAGGAAAACTTCCAGTATATTTCCCTCTCTATTGAGAATGTTGTATATGGAGTTCTTCTGTAATCTCTAAAAGCTATACAGCCTTGGAAAAAAATGATCATGTGCTTCCAAGTGTTACAGCACTCAATTATTTTTTCCATGGCTGTACATTCTGGATTGCACAGGAGATCTATGTTTGGTAGTTCCCATCTTTTATTTTTTGATTTTTCATAGTAATATTTTGCAATAATGTTTTTGAATTCAGAGTTAACTAATCTTTTAGCTGCATAAAATGGTAGATTAACTATAAATTTCTGTACATTGCTGGTACCCTTTTTTTTGCAATAAAATCAGCTTTGTCATTGCCACTCAGTCCACAGAGAGCTGGTATCCATTGGAAGACTAGGTGGTTTTGAAGTGCGGTTAGATGGGTAAGGATTTTCCAACATTCTATAATTGTTTGGTTTTTTGGTGACAACTTGGAAGTAATAATTGTTATAATTGCCACCCTGGAATCTGAGAATAACTTCTTAATGAAAATGTGAAATTCTATACAAAAGATTTTGTAGAGCCATTCGAATTCCTTCAATTTCTCCATCAAAGTTTGTAGTTCCATAATTTAAAGGTTTGTAATAGGAAAAGAGGTGACACTTGACTCCAGCCCCTGCTCCATCTCGATTTGATATCAATGATCCATCAGTATAAATATGGAGCCATTTTTGTTCCGGAAATCTAGTATGTATTGTCTCTAATGCCAATAATTTTAGAACAGTAGCTGTAATATCACTTTCCTTAACTTCTTCTGTCAGGTGTAAATAATATGTGATGCCTAATGTTTGTGCCAGATTGACTTTATATATGAAGTTTTCCTTTAAATTAGGAAGGTGTACGTTCTTCCTTATGTCTTGAATTTTGGAAAGAAAGCTCTCCTGAGTCTTTAGTGTATATTTAAATTTCTCTTGTTCCATGTATTGAATGGGAGTCTGATCAACTTTTTGTGTTGAATAAGAGCTGCTTTTTCTATTTCATATTCAATGGGGTATTGGTTGGTTAGTATTTCCATAGCTGGTATTGGTATGGTTTTGATAGCACCTGTAATTAGTCTCCGATTTTGGTTTTGAAAGATTTGATTTTTTTTTATTTGCTGTTACAAGAACTTCCCTGCAGTAAATAAATAATTGCTTTATATATACATTGTATGTTGTGTTAAGAGTTGCTCTGGAACATCCCCACTTCATTCCTGTTAGATGTTTTAACAGTGAAAGCTGCCTTTCTGCTGTTTGCATTACATTTTCTATTTACTTGGTCCATGTAAGTTTGGTATCAAATATAACTCCTTTGCTTCCTTTGTTTCTGGTAATTGTTGACCCTCAAAATTTAGTTTTATGTTTAGTGGTTTTTTCTTAGTGAAAAGATTTGGTAGTTTGATTTTGTTGTATTAACAGTCATTAAATTTTCTTTGGTCCACTGTTGTAGGTTGATTAAGGATTGTTGCATGGTGTTTTCTAGTTTTGTACTTTTGGTTTTTGGTTTTGAAGTCCACATTACTAAGCCATTGGCAAGTAGTGCACACTTCACAACTGATTCTTGAATTTGTTGTGGTAGATATTAAAAAGTGTAGTGCTGAGCACTGTGCCTTGTGGTAAGCCATGGTGTACTTGTTTATATTTCGATATATTCCTTCCATATCTGGTAGTGATAAAGCATTGAGTTAGGAAATGACATAGCCATGAAAACATTGGACCTTGTATTCCTATTTTTTTTTTCTTTACTTTCTTTAGTAGTTTTGTTCTGCATATAGAATCATGCACTTCAGAAATCAATAAAAATTGACGCAATATCTTCATTTCTAATGAAGGAGTCTTTGATTTCTTGACTGAGAAGTAAGACTTGTTCAGGGTATTTATTCTTCCAGGAGGAATATGGTTTTTTGCAGTTTCTAGGATGACTTTACTTCCACTTACTGGTGTTTTGCTCCTCACTGTAACTTTTCTATCTGACCTTACCTTGGTCATCTCTTGGGATATTCTTTAGATTAGGTGACGCGAGCACTTGGTCAGAATTTCGGCTAAGTCCAACTCGGCAGTGTGTACGAATGGTCACGAAAGTTGCCAAAGTTGCTGTGTTAATTCAGCGCTGCCAACAGCACAATTTCCCCAGGAGTTTGTTGCCAATTGTAAGTTTGAATGTTTTAGCGGGACCCGGCAGTATGCTGGTGACCTTCTTAGAAGCAAGTTGTGAGAGTGCAATGGATCACTTCATTAGCATAGTAGATTTAGTGCCTCTGTGCTATAATGAAGTGAGAAATGCATGCAATTTCTTTACGATGAGGGCATGCTGAGAACTTGAATGCTATGCAGGGAATGTGATGCCGTGCTACACCCCGTGAGGAGAATATTATAATATATAATATTATATATAAATAATATATATAATATAAATGTAATAATAATAAATAATATAATAATATAAAATAAAAAAATAAAATAAATAAAAAAAGAACGAGCCAGCATTTCGTGCACCCAGTATCAAGGCAATAACAATAATGTACACAATAATTTCCACAACAATAGTATGGAGTCGCACTAGCGATATATCTGTATGAGCAAAATAATGTACACAATATCTGGCCGGCAAGTGCTAAGTCACCTATTCTAAAGAAGAGCTGAATGCATGTACTTAACAAACTAAGGCATCAAATATTACTGCTTTTTAAGGATAAATAAATAAATAAACGGATGGGTTTTTAAATGCAGAATAAAAGTGTGAGCAAAATAATGTACACAATGCGCAAAATAATAATGTACACAATAATTTCCACAACAATAGTATGGAGTCGCGCTTGCGGTATGTCTGTGGCAGTAACGACGCGAGTGCATTTGTGTTTAATGTGTTGGCAACCAAAAGTAGTGTAGTGTAAAAAGTAATGTTGGCAGATGTGAAAATCGTCTGCTAGTGACAGCAAGCTCATGCAGTGAAACCTAGTGGCAATTCTGAAACCACTGTCGGCGCATGTGCAGTAAGTAACTTCGGACTTAGAATCTGGCCGGCAAATGGCATGTAACCTAATCTAAAGAAGAGCCCATCTCTTGTTCTCTTCTGATCCCGATGCTATTAAGGTTCCCGAGGGCTAGGGAATCTTTATTTTTGCAACCTCTCCATTTCTCTAAAATATTAACCCCTAACATGCTGACCTGTCATGGCATGTAATACATCCTCTGATTGGTAATCAGAGGTTGTGGTCGGTGAATTTATTTTGATAAGTCTCCCGGTCAGGTCGGTGAGAGCCGTAAACCAACGACAGGTGTGGTCCTCCAGACATTCTGGGGGTTGTGAGAGAGCAATGTGACTGCCAAAACATAAAAAGTGGTTACATTTACTGCTAAGCCTCTTCAATCACTCTGTCCTCTATGTGATCTGCAAGAGGAAATGGATCGAGACCACCTTCAAATATGCCTGGCTACTTCTAGTGCCCCATCCATCAGTGAAAAATATTGGAGAGCAAGAGGATTAATGATTTCATTATCAGAAATCCAGCATTAGCTAACAACAACAATAACAGGATGACTTTACAGACATTTTTGTTCATATGATCTGGTTGGTCATGCAGTTGTGAGTTTGTTCTTTAAATTTATTTTCCAGTTCAGTTTTATATTTATTCCAATCTGCTTTTTTGAAGTTCTAATACAGATTCGTGTAATGTTGACTGACACCTTGCTAAAGGACGCAATTTATGTGTAAATAAATTTTTTTGTAGAGTGAACCATTTCAAAAATATTCCTTGTTATTTGTGTGAGTTTTGGAGAACTTCTACTTCTGTCAAATGGAACATCGTTATTCATTTCTTTATGTGTCAAAAGTCCAAAGAGAATGGAATTTGAAAGCTTTAGAAGATTTGACTATCGTTCAAAGCCTACTCTATTCCCATATTCCCCTTGCACCTACAAGGAGATAAGCAGTAAGATAATTTTTGCAAATGCTTATCTCAACTAACACGAAGAAGATATAAGAAGAAGAGTTTGTAAGAATGATTAGTACAAGAGTGGAGGAAGTCATGTGAGTGCAACACATCAGATTTTTTAAATAAAGTCAAGTCTTGAATTTTATCAGTGTTCAGCAATGTGGTGAATAAATGAAACATATTTTAATGTTGGGGAAAATACTGAATAAAACTAAGCATTTTTGGAAAAGTATAAGCTGGAATTCATTAATTTGACTCTTCTTTTTATGTTAGTTGCTGAACTAGTGAAATTAATTACATTAGAGTGATAGATTCCTCCTCTTTATTATTATGACTGATTTATAATTTCTGTACATATAAACATGAAAATAACTTTGGTAACTTTTGGCATTTTATACACGTTTATGGCATTTATTCCATCACATTTATGGCCATGATTCTTAAAAGTTTAATAAATATAAGGGGTATTAAACCATTTACTATTACTTTATTAATTGCTTCACTGTGTTTTGTTCCAACATTTTGGGTACTACACAGTAGTTGTAATGGTTTTTTATTATTTCTTGGGTGCACTGAAAATTTACATTAAATGAAAGATTTAATTTTATACTTCAGCTTTACAATAAAATAGGATTGAGTGTAAAGGTGCTTTTGTAGCATTCATATTTATATTTGTATTTTTTATTGCAGCTCTTCACAGATGTGCTCGAGAGGATAACCTACAAGCTTGTCGAATATTATTATCTTATAGTGTAGATCCAACAATAGTATCTCTACAGGGATATACTGCAGCACAAGTAGCCACTGAAAATGTGCTGAAAATACTTCAAGGTATGGTGTAATCAGCAGTGATCAAATGGAACTATTTAGGATAGCATCAGTTCACTTTGACATGCAGCTCATTGGCATAATACACTGTACTTAAGTCTGTCAGTTTTCTAGTTATATTACTTGCAAGAGAAGTCAGTTCGCTAATATAGATAATTCTTCTTACAAATTAAACTGAATGGTAGTTAATTTAAATGACAGGTTTTCTTTCTTTCTTCTTATTCTTCTTCTGCTCCTCTTTCTTCTTCTTCTTCTTCTTCTTCTTCTTCTTCTTCTTCTTCTTCTTCTTCTTCCTCTTCCTCTTCCTCTTCCTCCTCCTCCTCCTCCTCCCCCCTTCCTCCTCCTCCTCCTCCTCTTCTAATTCTTGTTCTTTTGCTTCTGCTTCTCTTCTGTTCCTCCCAAATCCTTTCAGCTATTACGAGCTTCTTAAGCGATTGAAGGATTAATATACATGGGTAATATTTGAATAAATTTATTTATGCTCAAGAACAGTAGAGCTAAACCAACTAACAACAAAATAAATATAAACAATATATCTGCAATACCTATACTTTAAATTTTGCAATATTCTTCCTACACTGTGTGAGTGGCTAATTTTATTCTTTGGCCCATTATACATTTTAACTCTGTGGTAATTTATGTATGGTTGGCCCCACCCTGGTCCACATTATTTCTATTTAGCTTCTTATACCATTTTTCCCTTATTCTTGCCATAAATTCACCTATAGCTTTATATTGTCTTCTTTTTTTAACTTCATTATCTTAGTTTTATTAACCTCTTCATTATTCCTTCCCCATTTCTACAGGGGTAGTAAAAAATTAGTGGCAACAGTGATTTTATTTGAGTTAAGTGTTAATTTTTTATGCATGCCAAATAAACAATTCATTCCCTGAAAATGCTTGAACCAATGTGTAGAGATATGTTATAGTGATACAGTGCTAATGCGTCTGCCCATAAACACAGATCCAAGTTAGTATTGGGTCTTTAATCTTTTGAAAAACTTTACACAAAGCTTCTAGGAGCAGTTAGATTAAAACTATTATAACTTGATGATTTTGATTAAAACTGATGTAACATTTCTTGTTTTGCAGATCCACCATCAGGTAGTGCCGATGTGGAGTGTCAACTACTGGAAGCTGCAAAAGCTGGCGATTCTGAACAAGTACAGCGATTACTCACATCCTTTCCACAGATAGTCAATTGCAGGGATCTTGACGGAAGGTACATTATTTTCATTTCAAATTGATATCTTCTTACTAGGTAGTGGTTGAGTCAACATTATATACTCCAGTTACCAAGCATATACCAAAATAAATTGTTTAGGCTGAATTAAATAAAGATGGGAAACAGCAAGAGGAACATAAGCACTTGGCTGAAAGAACACTTCAAAATATTGGATACAAATAGATAAATTAGTGGAGCCAACCACTTCTGGAAGAGTATTGTTTAATAGAATAAATTATGAAGCTGATGCTGGAAACTGAGCTTACGAGTAAAGACGTATATAAAAATAGTCAAATATTACATTGAGTTTCAAAATTCCAGCAGATGACACAAGGTGTGAGAAGGTGCACAAAGAGTGCTTAAAGCATGTTCAACTTACAATTTTGTAAGGAGGGTAATGTGAGTGATAATTCAATAACTAGAAATAATTTGAGAGGTAGAATTGGAACTGAGAAATTCAATGCCACAGCTGGGATTTGAACCACAGACCCTCCACTTACCAGGTGGGTGCTCTAGCCATAAAGCAACTGTGACAACCTGTCAGAATGGAATTGAATTCTCCAACCAATTTGTATTTCTCATGGTAATGTCTCATTGTCTCATTACAGAGACAATTACCCCAATGGTGACTTACTATCTTAAGTACTTTAATGTTCCAGGATTAAATAACCTTCAGATGATAATTATTATGTATTTATGTCAACAAACTTACTGTTGGTGTTTTCAAACACACAAACCGTGTGTGGGCAATGCTTGAAAGGTAGAATTGGAGCTGAAAAATTCAATGCCATGTCTTTCTGCATTGTATATTTTTAAGTTTAATAAATGATAGCATCTTTTGTTTGTTTTAGGCATTCAACTCCATTACACTTCGCTGCTGGTTATAACAGGGTTGCTGTGGTTGAGTACCTTCTAGCCCATGGTGCTGACGTTCATGCTAAAGATAAAGGGTAAGTGTGCACTGCGGTGGTTCTTTACGGTGTAGTGTTGGGTACTGTGTTTATTTACAAGATGTAAAAGGTAGGCCATCCTATTTAAGGTTATCTACATACTGCAAAAATGCATGAGCTTATGATTTCATCACAAGAAATTAGCTCCATTTATGCACTCTTAGGCACATTGCCAACTAGACCATTGTAATGTCATGCAAATTATGTGCTGCTACCACTGGCTACTTTCACTTCTCTTGCGTTGGTATTATGTGGTTCCTAAGCCCGTAGTTGGCAACTTTACCAAAACTCTGGTGACTATCATAGTTCCAGCCTTGTTTCATACAAATCACCATAAAGTTCATTTCCATATAAATTGATCATAAAAGGTTCCTGACATATAAAGTATGTCTAAATTTCAATTACTGTCAGTGAGTTCTTTATATTAATTATTAAGAATAAATATATTATATCGAAACTCAAGCTATTGTTCTAAAGTAAGAACAAATTAGAAACTAAAAGCTTCACTTATCTAGTAATGTTGCAAGTTATTTTTCAAACACTGACTCGAGTTTCGAGTTGACACCAACTCATTCTCAAAGCTTACTTTAGAATCTTGTTGCTTCACTGTTAATAGCTTCAGTTTCCTTAATTAACTCAAGCTATTGCTTTAATATAAGCCAAATGTTATTTATTGTTCTACGTCTGCACCATTGTTCTCCAGAGTTTTTCTCACTCATTCCATGTTATCATAGACAGCTTACAAAATCACTGCAGTGATAGGTGTCATCTCCTGTAGTATGAATTGTTTCGCTTGCAAAATCAAAACTATTGCTCACAAACAGACTGATAGTGACGCTATTGCTAATCCTATTATACTTAATGTGTTTGCACACCAGAATACACGTGAAGAACTATGTGAGTCATAAGTAATGTTGACAACCCCAAATGCTCACCCTAAATACAACCCCCCCCCCCCCCCCCAAAAAAAAAAAGTCCAAGAAAGTGTGCATGGTACACGAGTAATTATGTTAAGACATTGAAGTACTAAGAGAAACATAATAAAAATAGTACTAAAATTTAATGTTGGAAATTTTTGTTTCTTTTCAGGGGTTTAGTACCATTGCACAACGCTTGTTCCTATGGCCATTATGAAGTAACAGAACTCCTTGTGAAACATGGAGCTAGTGTAAATGTAGCTGATCTTTGGAAGTTCACACCACTGCATGAGGCTGCTGCAAAAGGAAAATATGAAATTGTTAGACTTCTGCTTAAGGTTTGTGGGTTTTTCTTTGAAGCTCTTAGTAATGATTACTAAGCTACATCATAATTAGTTTAATCCTAATGAAAGCAATACATGTGTTATTGGAAGTTTTATGTTCCATTTAATTAAAGTACCTGGGCGACCAAGCTTTGCTCGGCTTTCCTTTTCTTTTCTTTTTTTAATCATGTTTTTTTTGGGAGAAGATACTTATTTAGATAAACTTGAAAGGCAAAATGTTAACTAAATATAAATTTTCACTCTAATTGTTGGAGCCATTTCTGTGACGGGACTTTTAATATCCTGGCTTGTTTGTTGAAATTAGCCCATTAACAGAGAAATTATGGCCAAAATAAGTTTTACAGTAATTGTGGCTGTTACGCGTAAAATCACATTTTCTCAGGAATGACACCTATATAGATCAACTTAATACGTGTTAAACAACAAAATAATTGAAATAAAAACCCTGTCTAAATACAACATTTGATCAAAATCATTAGAGCTGTTTCCAAGTTGCGTGGAATATATATACACAAGAGTTGCTCGTTTAAATATATAAGATAAGCTAGCAGCATCTACTGAAGCTTTTTAATAGAAATGTCATTTAAGGGTGAATATACCCTTAAATTTAGATTAAATTCTTATATGCACTGCTTGCCTCATGTATTTTTATGCATTGGAACTTTAAAACAGTTAAGTTTTTATTTATATCAAACCCAAATATTTACATCTGAATTCAAAAGTTTACACCATTTTATTGTTGCTTGAAAAGTTCACAAAATTTGGACATGATTTTTTCTGAAAGGCATTCCAGGTCATACATAAGTTTTGGTTAAAGCAGCAGCTAATTTAACAACCAGTGCCTCTTGAGTGTTAAAAAACAGAGGGTAAATGCTTCCCTTTATTTCAAGGCTGTATTTGCTTAAATGTATTTTTGTTAAGAGAACTGGGCAGGCACTGACCAGTGCTCAAGTGGAGTGCTGTTGCCAAGTGTAGTGTGTGTACCGGCAGAGGTTCTGTACATAAGAGGCATGAGATGCGTGTACCATATTTGGCAGCGTTGGTAGGAGGGGCAAGCTTAGGAGTCGCTGGAGTCTGCAGTATGCCCCGCCTCCATATGCCTTTAACTTTTGTGAAGATTATAATTACTTTTAAAATATACTGATACATTTAATGACATCATTGCAATATGCTACATTTTTATTGTTATTTGGAAATAGAAACCAACCAGGTTACTGAAACAAAGCATTTACCAACGGGTAATCCAAAAGACTGAACCTGCTGTGTTTTGCCTGTACTTACGCTCGTCGCTAACTGCTGCTCTCATAGAACAGCATGAATGAAACTATGCAACATGTTTAAAATTCTTGTAAAGGCTTTACTTACCAATGTTCAGGGTTGCCAATCTTTAAAAGTAAAATTATTGTACCGGCCACTCAAAATTATAGATTTGGATTCAGAATTACCGTACATCATAAACCAAATGCTACAACAATAAATATATCAGCATAACACTTATGAAAGTATAATAGTATTGATGTTTATGGTATCTACTTACAAGATTAATGACTTCAATTAGTATTACAACTTTAGTACTTATGTTTCTCGCACTATTCATCTTCGTCAACTATTGCAGCATTGTACAAATTTGTTGTTGGCAACCCTGCCAATGTTATTAAAGGAAATGCTGAAAGTGGCCACCGTATTCCTATACATCCTTTGTAACTACAAGAAAATGAGCAATAAGACCATTTCTGCAAATGTTTACCTTGACTAACATGAAGAAGATAGAGGAATAAGAGTTTGTAAGAATAGTTCGTACAAGAGTTTGTATGATATTTCCACCAGATGAGATCAATAATGCAGATTTTTAGAAATGTGATTTAGAGCACGTAACAGATTTTAAATACATTTAGTGTACAGGGTGGAAGTGAAATAATCTGCCAGACTTTAACAGCTAGTTTCTCATGTTGTGAATAACGAATGCTCTTATACCAAAAGGCTGAAAAGTGTATAGTTTTCTAGGAAAAAATACTTTTCTTAAAAAAATTTATCATCACCTGGCTGAATTATTATTGTTTAAAGGTTCTTAATTTATGGCTATATTCATAGAAAATTGAATAATGATAAACTTTTCCTTTGGCGTATTTCAATAGATTCAATGGTTTTTGTGTAAATTAAATTTAAAAAATCCACAATTTTTGAGTGGTAGAACTGGAACTTAAAAATTCAATGCCACAGCTGGAATTTGAACCACAGACCCTCCGCTTACCAGGTGGGTGCTCTAACCATTAAGCTGATGTGACAACCTGCCAGAATGACATTGAATTCTCAAACCAGTTCGTATTTTTCCCGGTAAAAAATCAGAGACAATTACCCCAATGGTGACTTACTAATCCCGGGACATAAAGTACTTACAATAGTAAGTCACCATTGGGGTAATTGTCTCTGATGTGAGACTGCCTTTGTGGTTTACCGGGAAAAATACGAACTGGTTTGAGAATTCAATGTCATCTGGCAGGTTGTCACAGTAGCTTAATGGTTAGAGCACCCACCTGGTAAGTGGAGGGTCTGTGGTTCAAATCCCAGCTGTGGTATTGAAGTTTTAAGTTCCAGTTCTACCTCTCATTACTGTATGAATTACCTACACATCAGTCAGGTCTGGAATACTGCATATTGAGAAAGCATGGATTTTTGCAGAGATGTATTGTTAATGTAATTAGGCCCTCATTTTTGGCATACATCTCTTGACTTGAGCCTGTTTTGTTTGTTAGCATGGTGCTGATTCAAGTAAGAAAAACAGAGACGGAGCAACTCCCCTGGATTTGGTACGGGATGGTGATCAGGATGTTGCCGATTTACTTCGTGGAAATGCTGCATTGCTGGATGCAGCAAAGAAAGGAAACCTCGCTCGTGTACAGAGGCTTGTAACCTCAGAAAACATCAATTGCAGAGATGCTCAAGGACGTAATTCTACTCCACTACATTTAGCTGGTAAGCTGCAACTGTTCATTGGAGGCTAATGGATTGGAAATCTGCAGGGAGAGGATTTAGTATGTATTTAGTGATGGATATAGCAGTTTTGCTTATATTTTATTCATGTTCTTCTGTATTGGCAATATAAGTTATTTAATATTTTTCTTTCAAAAAGAAAATGGAGATTTTTTAGGTGAAAGCTTACATGATAATCATGGGGGAAATAGTGAGCTAGTGTTATCCATAATGCTCATCCACATAATCTGGACAACAATTGGCTTAGACTGCATGGTGTACCACCATAAAGTTGAAAATGTAATTTCTGAACCCAATAGCTCCCGTGAAAGTCACAGTGCTTTATGCAACAAGACTATACTGGTAGTAAGACATAAGTGTATTTATGAAATGATTAGTAGTGAATTTCATAATTTTCATACAAGCGTCTTAACTTCCATTATAGGCAAGTTGCACCTGACTTGTTTTTGTTTATCCACTCTGTAATTTCAAACTTGAGTTTCTACAAATAGATCTTACTCTTTATATGGTAGAATCAGAAATGAAAAGTTCAATACTGTAGCACCATGGATCTTCCACTACATACGACTGCTTTAACCATTGAGCTACCAAACAACCTGCCGGCAAAGCCTTAAATTCTTCATCTGATTTACTTATTCCCGGTAGATCACAAGGGTAGTCTCTGGCGACTCATAATTGTAAGTTCTTAAGTCCCACACTTTTTTTTATTATTATTCAAGATTGTTAAATAATAGTTTCCAAATATCAGGCCATTCAAATGTAAAAGATCTTACACGGTTAATCATGTGTAATTAAATGCTGATTGAATGGCAGCCTGTTTGCAAGTAATGCAGCAGATGACAACAGTGCAGAGTCCATGTTGTACTTCTTTATAGTAATGTGAAATTAATGCAAAATGAAGAAAGGCAATGAACTCATTTATTAAAGTTTGCAAGTAATGCAGCAGATGACAACAGTGCAGAATCCATGTTGTACTTCTTTATAGTAACGTGAAATTAATGCAAAATGAAGAAAGGCAATGAACTCATTTATTAAATAATTAAAATTACAATGAACAGAATTTATTTTTATCTACTAGGCTTCATTTATCTTTTTTATATGGTGTAAGTTGTTGATTTAATTACCGACTCTAGTTTTGCAAGTCTTTCCTTGCATCTTCAAAGGATACTCAAGTTTATTTGGGTCACCATCGTTATGAACTCTTTGTGACGTATATGTATTGACGCTGATCCAATACACTGAAGATGCAAGGAAAGACTTATAAAACCCCATTTAGTGATTAAATCAGCGTTGCCAGGATGAGGGATTTTTCCCTTGGTGTAAGTACTTTTCAGCTCAAAAATGAATGAGGGAATTCTTTGGAAATTAAGGAATTTTTCAAGTAAAATTGTGAAATTCAAGAGTTCAAATTCATTTACCTAGGCAAATATTCCTCATTAGATGTTTCAGCACTAAATTAAAGTATTACTTGATTAACATTTTCTGCAGTATATGTAATGAAACACCATTGACGCAACAGTCATGGAAAAGAAAATTCTACCATTTCATAGACCACATCTGCAAATTATTGCAAAGCAACAAAGCGCCGTCAGTTTGTTGTTCACTTCTGTATTGACTATTGAGTAAAGTATGCAAGTATGTGTGTGCTAGTTAATCATGTAAACCTTTAGAATAATTAATAACATGACCCTAAACATGATAATAAGCATTTCATTGGTTTTTGTATATCACGCCACGCATTGACAATTGATTGTTCTTGTACATACAGACCATGTGTAGGTTAACTTTGAAAGGTAGAATTAGAACTGAATAATTCTGGGACTAAGTACTTAAGTACTTAAGTACCCACTGGGGTGTGTGTCTCAAATGAGATTCCCTTGTGGTCTACCAGAAGAATGCAAGTCAGTTGGAGAATTTAAGGCTGTGCTGATGAGTTACCATGGTACCTCAGCAGTTGTATTCCACCTTTTTGTATTCTTTATTTCTCCAATTGTAAAACATTTACAAGAATCGCCAAATTCTATGAACATACAATACAAGTTATTTACATAAATATGAGACTAGTTGAGAATATTGGGAAGTGCAATATACCATATTTTATCAATTTTTGTACTCTTCTACAGAGTAAAATGCCTTTTCTAATAGATAAGATTTAATATTCTTTAGTTTGATTTTTTCATTTGTTATGTGTTTAATTCTAGATGGTAGATGGTTGTACAGATCTTTGCTACTATTTTCTATGCACTTATTATTTAGACCACCTATAAGTCTATTTCTAAAATAATTTTCTTTTGTTCTAGTGTTATATTTATGGATATTACTGTTTTTGTTTTGATTATAACTTTTTAATGTGATTTTAGTACATTCATATATATATAAAGAAGGCAACGTTAGAATATTTAGTTTTTTAAAAGCATTTCTACATGAATCTCTTTTTTCTATTCCTGCAATTAAGCGTACTGCTCTCTTTTGCAGTCTAAACAGCCTTAGAAGTAATGTTTTATGTGTTGTGCCCCATAATACCACTCCATAGTTTAAGTGCGAGTGAATGAAGGCATAGTATACTTGCTTGACACTTCTTTTATCTATTATTTGTGTTATTTGTTTTAGTACATATAAACCTGAATTAATCTTGCTTATGACTTTTCCAGCATGCATATTCCATTTCAAGTTACTGTCTATTATTAATCCTAGGAAATTTGTTTTATTTACTTGTTGAATTTCTCTGTTTTCTATTTTTATCTTTATATTTGTATTTGTTTGTTTTTTGTTACCGAGACTAATTTGCATCCACTCTGTTTTGTTTGCGTTTAATACCATACCTAAATTTTGTAGATGTTGACTGACTTTTTCTAGTAGAGTATTTGCCCTAATTTGTAGCTCTATTTCTGTTTTTCTTGTAACTACAATCGTAGTGTCATCTGCATAACCTATCGCTATTCCCCCAGCTTCTTGAATTATTTTAAATAAACTGTTTATGTAGAGTAAGAATAGATACGGTCCTAATTTTTCGCCTTGTGGTACTCAATGTTTTACTTTTTTGAATTGTGATCGAATTTTTGTTAGCTTTCCACTTACATTGTGTATTATTTCAACGCAACGCAGTTAAGAGCAGCTGTACATAGAGCAGATGATCTGTGGTTCAAATGCCTGGCTATGGCATTGAGTTTTTCATTTCTGATTCTATCTTCAAAAAAAGATGAAAAAATAATAATAAAGAATAAAATTTATATATTTAAATGCACTCTGGTGTATGCTACATTACAGCGGGCTACAACAACCTAGAAGTAGCTGAATTTCTTTTGGATCATGGAGCTGATGTGAATGCTCAAGACAAAGGTGGCTTGATTCCTCTTCATAATGCATCTTCTTATGGCCATTTGGATATTGCTGCCTTGCTCATAAAATTCAATACTGTGGTGAATGCTACAGACAAATGGGGCTTCACTCCCCTGCATGAAGCTGCACAAAAGGGCAGGACACAACTTTGTGCTCTACTGGTAAGTTCTGCATTTTTGTATTACAAGAATTAAAGCAGATATTAAATACACAGGACCCTTCAAAAAATGTAGACACAGTCCAACTAGCTGAAATTGTATGCTAGTTGGACATAGTATGCTAGTATCACAGATTTAATACAACTTCCTGCACCTCCTTTTGCAGAAAGAATTTTTTCCAGGCTAAGATAATCAAGTACACATTTGAGAAGCACATCTGAATTAGAATTAAATAGACTTGTCTCACAGTCACTTCACTGTAATATTCATGTTTGTGATGGTCAAAAGTTGTAGATAGGTTTGCTAATCTTTTTAGCAAATTTGATTTTTTGAATTGTTCTATTTATACCCCACCATTGGTTCTGTTGGCGGCCTCTCCTTTGGAACACATACTACCTATCGGCGATGGTGTTAACTCATTTTACAGTAGGTTTTGGGTCTGGGAATTTTGTGCATTAAATTTTCAAACACACACACACACACACTCTTGTTCATATTTTCAGGCTCGTTCATACTTTCAGATTCTCATTCATAGTTTGACTCTTGTTCATAGTTTCATGCTCTCGTTCATATTTCCAGACTCTCATTCATATTTCCAGACTCTCGTCCATACTTTCAGACTCTCATTCATACTTTCACATTCTCGTCCATACTTTCAGACTCTTGTTCATACTTTCAGACTCTCGTTCATACTTTCAGACTCTTGTTCATGCTTTCAGACTCTTGTTCATGCTTTCAGACTCTCGTTCATGCTTTCAGACTCTCGTTCATGCTTTCAGACTCTAGCTCATACTTTCAGACTCTCGTTCGTGCTTTCAGTCTCTTGTTCATACTTTCAGACTTTCGTTCATACTTTCAGTCTCTCGTTCATACTTTCAGACTCTTGTTCATGCTTTCAGTCTCTCGTTCATAATTTCAGTCTCTTGTTCATAATTTCAGACTCTCGTTCATGCTTTCGACTCTAGTTCATACTTCCAGTCTCTTGTTCATACTTTCAGACTCTCGTTCATGTTTTCAGACTCTCTTTCATACTTTGAGACTCTCATTCATACTTTCAGACTCTGGGAAGGATAGGGGATAATCTTGGCTAGAGAAAAATTCCTATCCCACCCCACCCAAAGCAGGAATTGAATCCGGGACCCCTTGTATAGCAGGGAGGTGTTCTACCAACTGGGCTATGGGACCAGCCAACTTGATTTTGTATTATGAACATACTTTCAAATTTGTCTAAAATTTTAAATTAGAAATATGTTAACACTTGTAAAAAAATTTCGTGAGATAGACTTTGTAGTATTCAGTATATTTAAACAGACATGTAAAAATGGAAAGTTCTGCCTAAAAACCCACTAAAGAATATTATTGTTGGAAATAATAGCTGTTGTCAGTTGTGTGTATGATTAATGGCTGTTTCATTTGCAAGTGTTCCAAATTTTAAATTTTATACAGGTTATTTATTTCAGCCCCACTCCTCAGAAAATAAAATTGTATGTGTGTCAATGTGGAATAAGATCAAAGAGTTAAGATGACACGAGTGTGTACTCATATTTAAATGGTGAATAATGTTATATATATAGATATAGAATATGTTTATTCTTACAAAATCTAGATGTTGTTATGGAATTTATTATGTAAACACAGCAAGTATGCACAATCATGAGAATAAACTCTGGGAAAGCACTTTGATTAACCAGTGTAAATATTGCAGTGTAGTATCTTTCCATTTCCATTTCTCTTTAGCCATATAAATATTGTCTGTTAAAACATAACCAAATATGAACTTCTCCATATTTGTAGCTGGCTCATGGCGCAGACCCCTTTCTGAAGAATCAGGAAGGGCAGACTCCTGTTGATTTGGCTTCAGCAGAAGATGTACGATGTTTGCTGCAAGATGCTATGGCATCACAACAAAGTGTCCCAACAGCTCCAGCCTCTGCTCCACCTTCTCGACCGCCATCCATTGCAGTTGCATCTCCAACACCTTCCCTAGCAGTAGCACTCTCTCCACCTGTAACAACAGAAACAGTAATTATGCCCTCAGGAGCGTCAATGACACTGTGTATCCCAGTAGCAAGAGGATGCCTCTCTCCAATGCCAGCTGCTGAAGGATGTTGTGCTGCAGAGCCAGTAAAGCCAGAAGGCAGTGTGCAGGATATGGCTAATGTAGCCACTGTTCCAGGATTTTTGGCAAGGTAAAACAATAGTTTCTTTCCATTCTTGCATAATTAAAGTATGTCCTTAAAACGTCAACTACATTTAAAAACTAAAATATAAAGGCAACATGCAATTTTGTAATTCTAGTTTAATTTTCCCTCTTTTTTTGGGGGGGGGGGGTGGGGGGTCTAACTTGGGACAATGTCATTCACGTTGCTTAAGTTGTTTAGTTTCACTGTTGGCAAAATTATCCAAAGCAGGAAGAGTGAATGGCAGCTGATCTTTAGCAGTTTCAGGCTTCTCAATCTTGATTTAGTAATAGACTTGTCATATACTCGGTGGGAGGGGTTTAGAAGATCTCGATGACCACAGGGAAAAAGTTTATGAACACCTTTTTTTCTGAATCAGGACTGGCAAATTCAATGCCATAGCCAGGATTTGAACCATGGATCTTCCACTTCATGCATGAAAGAAGATCCATGGTTCAAATCCCAGCTATTGCATTGAATTTTTCAGTCCTGATTCTACCTCTCAAACATTGCCCATACACAACTTGCGTGTTTAAAAACACCAGTTGGCATACAAAAATAACTTTTTTTTCTGTTGTGGAAAAATATACCATGGTAAGGACATGTAAAGGGGATGGGTACAGATCAGAAGGTACATAAATTTTTAGAAGCAAGACCTTTGGGAAGGACCTCAATAGGAAGACCTAGGATAACCTGGGAAGAAGAGATTAAAAGAGTGATGGCTAATAAAGGAAAGACTTGGACCAGTTCAATTAGAGTTGAGTTTAGAAAATGGATACGAGGTAATCCCTTGATACTGCGATAGTGGTAGAACAGGGAAATTGAAGAAGAGTGGAAATATACCTAAAATGCAGAACATACGCAGCAGCATGTTTTCCTTTGTAAGTGGGTGGGCAAAATGAGGCCTGCTGCATAGTAGACTATGCACCATTTGAATTGGTTGCTATGTCATGGGTATGATATTAATACCCAAGGCAGTTCTTTCATGCAATTTCACACTTGTTTTAAGTTTGAATAAAAATTTAACAGAAAATAAATTGTTTAACTTGAATGTTTATGAATTATGCACTGATATAAAAACCAAATAGGTAAAGTACTTTACAAAAACAGTAAAGAAGTCTGAAGATATTATTGAAGAATAACAATATTGGTCACTGCATATTGTAACTTAAAATAAGATAAGTGAAGCCTAGTTTGTAGGTATTTTTATGTATATAAATGGTGATCCAAAATACTCTGAACCGGCTGCGCTGTATTTTACCTGTATGCATTCTCAGTGCTCGTCACCGACTGCTGCTGTCATAGAACAGTGCAGGTGAAACCATACAACATTTTTAAAACTACTTTTAAAGGCTTTACTTGCCAATGTTATTAAAGATGAAGCTGAAACTAGCCACTGTCGTTGTCCATACATTGTTGGTACCTCATTAGGAAACTATCCATCACTTGAGAGGTAGAACTGGAACTGAAAAATTCAATGCGACAGCTGGGATTTGAACCACAAACCCTCCGCTTACCAGGTGGGTGCTCTAACTATTAAGCCGTACCAGTTCTACCTCTTTAACATTGCCCACACACGACTTGTGTGTTTAAAAACACCAACAGTAAGTTTGTTGGCATAAATAAGTAATAATTATCCATCACTTGCCGTAGTTCACATTGAGAAATGCTTTCAATTTCCTGGCAGATATTTTGTTTTAATTCTTCCAGGGTGTGTGGGTGTTCTTGTACACTTAATGCTTAAAGTTACCCCAGAGATAGAAATTGCAGATCACCTGGAAATCTTTCTGCAAATTGTACTTTCACTTGGTGAGCTGACTGAATTAACACGTATGAATCATGATATGGTATTACCCGCTCCTCTCTTCCGCTATCTTACGCAGAACACTGCTTTCAGGTGATTTCTGCTCTGGCATGTGATCTTAATTTCTGGGTATGCATGGGTATTTGCGAATAAAACCAGAACTCTCATTGAAACACTTTTATTCTCACCAAAATAAGAATGCGTGAGATTTGCCGATCGCTATTAGCAGCGTTAAGTCATTACTGTGTCTTTACTAAGACCGAAGATTGTTACTGTTAAATATAATGTGTCCTCACACTCGAGGATTTGGAATACAAGTCCCGTGACTGAAGTGCTCTCTCGGAGATCTGGGCGACGAGTGTACTGACCAGTTCCGTCTGGGTTCTGGAGGGCAAGTCTCACCGACCCTCTCTCTCCAGGTTCTGCAAGGCAAGTGTCTGTGCGTCATGAAGCTATGTCTTTCACCCCCTTAATTACCTCTCTAGTGGCAACAGGGTTTCGCCGAATCGTCCCTGTTCAACACACCTGCACTACCGATTTCCAGGAAAACTGGCCTTACCAGTTATTTAAGACTGACTACCTGACGCTTGCCCCTAATGACTTGTCTGTAACATTTCGTGCCTTTTGACAATTTTAACCACAACTAATCCTCCCAGATCTTGTACCTGTATACATGTAACGATTTTAACATTTTCTGATTATTTATTCCCGCAATGTGATGCAGTATTATATCCATAATTATGGCATTCACAATTTCAGCTTCAATCATGAATACATGCTGTGTGCAGTATAAAACAAATGCTGAGCCATAATACACTTAGTGACTTAAGTACAGGACAAAATAATAAAGCACACTGGTAATAATTCAATCACTCGTTATCATGTCAGCTCAATACTGCACTTTCAGAGCAGAGAAAAACAAGCTAACCATGTGCCCTTGTGTACAGCAGCTGCATTATCGTGCTTCTGTGTGTGCAGTGGATAAACACTGTGTAGCGGTTCGGTTGTTTTCGGATCTCTGTATGTATATGTATATATATTTGTTGAAAAGTTTGTGTTTATGGAAACATTCATCGAGAACAATGCTAGTTCCCAAATCTAGAGGTTTGAATCATGCTTGGAGGATAGGACATTTTTTTTAAAGCCAATATTATTCCCCATCTTCTCTAGAGTTTGTAAGTATGACTGAAAGTGTAAAAATTATGCATGAATCTCAAGCTCATAAAGAAAACCCAAATAAACAAAATAGTTAAGTGAACATTATTGCCAATCAGCAATTGTTTCCAAATGAGTTATCCTGGCAACAAACCAGTACAGCATTAAATTTCCCAACTGACCTATTTGGTGTTGTACAGGCATGTTGTGATATCTCAGTTGGTTAGAGTTATGACACTGCAAATTAAAGATTTATGGTTCATATTGTGACTTTGGGTGGGCGTGAAGTAAAGACGACAGATGTAGTCTAGATAAAGAAACACTTTTATTTCCTAAACAGTAACTTTGTACACTCGTTGCAACAGTAAGAAAGTCTTTTCCCATTCACCAACAGCACGGCTCCGAACTAGTAACACAACAACTGCCCCTTCTCCGTCGGCACGACTCCTCAACGCTTCGCATACGTCTCTTCTTTCCGTTGGCACGACTACTCAACGCTTCACATATGTCTGTCACACTTTACCGCTATTTATATCTCCCAGGCACTATTCTGGAAAGTTCAGTTATTGCGGTGAAATACAAAGCAGAAGATTCCAGAAGCCTCTATCCTTTTCTCTCTTTCGGCAAGCGCCCCAACAATGCGGCCATTCTCTGTCTCTTTCCTTCGGCTCCTTTGTGGTAGTGCCGACAATAATGCGATGGGTGACAATATCCCAGTTATGGCATTGAACTTTTCAGTCTTTCCAACTTGAGCCTACATGGCATTAGTGGAAAAACAATTGCAAAGGGGACCCAAGCACCAAAATGGAAAAAGTGAGATTATCACTTCATGGGTTCTGGACAAACCTATTCTATCTTCCTTCTTTGGAAGTTTGAAAACAGTGTTGTAATAATCAATTTAAAACAAAAAGTTGATTCGATTAATAACACTACACAACACTTACTTATAATTTACCGGAACATGTTTCAAAGGCTTCACTTTCCTTCATTATCAACTGGACATTGACTGTCTCTCCTCAATGTGGATGGTGATGTTTACTCTGCGGTCTCCTCTGGTGAAACTACAACACTCACAGCAGCAGAAACAAAAATGACATTCAAAAATGGAAATTCCATCCTTGGGTCTTCGAAAAATACAAAAAAGTTTTCAAAGAACAGAACATTTAACTAAAGCGCGTTCCACCCTTAGAAGACAGTACACGTTAAATGGAGAGCAGTGTTGCAACGTGTACTAGTTGCGAATCTTTCTGCACGCACGATCCCGAGGTGGCCGAGTCCTGTACTTAGTCCTTCAATTGCTGAATGACGGACATTTTTAACTTTGGTATAAACAATTGATTTCCCCTGGTCCCTAAACTTTTTTATGTCTTTTAGATATTTATGTCGCCATCTGATGATATCGATATCGTCTCTTTCTATTAATATGCACTTGTTACCCCTTCTTTCATATTCTAACCCCAAATCATGTAAGAACCGACTACGAGTGGCCCTTGTCGTAGGGTCTCATCACTGCTGACCCGTGACAAAATTATATTTAGCGTGGATTGAATATTTGCAAACAGTAAAGAATGAACAATTCGCCGCACTCCACATTGCACTATTCACTATATAAATCTTTTTCTCCCGCCCTTTTTGCTTTCTTTTTCGATGGCGTTCTTAGAGGTCCTTTCATTACTTCCTTTTTAATCCTATACACTACTGCTTCTGAACACCCGATAGCCTTAGCTGTTTATTTTACTGCCTTACTTACACGCATTTTACTTGAAAAATAATCTAACACTTTCATAATTATTTGGCGTTCCTTACTTCTTAATTTACCAATATATCGTCTCTTCCTAGCTTCCCCTTCCATAACTACAAGTATTTACGAAAATATTAAACAAATAACGCAATAACAGCTCATAGATTCCACACAGTTACACACCGACTTCTTTTGAACTAATGCTAGTGCTGCTCCTTATACTATCTTCTGTGTCAGGCCTGACGCGAGAATACGCTGAATAGATGAATACCTTTTGTTTGCCCAACTCGATGAAAGAAAGAAGTTACAACCTTTTGGTTTATTTTAAAAACTTTCTCCAACCCTCATCAACATTTGTTCTCGCTGGTTCCCTGATGTAAACTCAATAACAAAAAAGTTTCACACTGCGTAACTTTTGCAGTGCACAGGTATAAAATTTTCCGAAAACATTTAATTTAAAAAATTATAACACTTAACTGAGTAAACTTAGAGAATTCAAAGTGGGCAGGTAGTAGCACTATAGTTTACTCTACCTAAGAACAAAATATAGACGCATTCTAGCAGTTAATTTGTTAGTGCGTGATGAGTATAGAAACAGCACATATCGGACTTCTATTGAAAAAAATGTTTTTTGAAGAAATATGGGCCTATAGAAATGTATAATGACTCTACTGCGTAGGATAATGTGTTCAAACCTGAAATTTATAACAACTGAATATTTATACCATGCTATTAGGAACCTGGCAACAGTGCGAGGGTAGAAAAGGACAAGGCTAATGGCAACTTGTATGCGCTAGATAGAGACAGATATATCCCATTTAACTCCATACTGTCATCTAAGAGTGGAACAAGGTATAGCACCAGTGAACCACTACTCCATAGAAAAGCTACTGAACTCAAACATCAAAGATCCCATCCCACCCAATAAAAGATGTGAATGAAACATTTACCAAATTGAATGCAGTGACTGTAATAAAGTATATAAGAAACACCAAAAGTAATTTAGAAATAAGATCCAAGGAACACTTTAGAAATGTAAAAACAAACAGTTGGAAAAATCAGTAGTTGCCAACCACTTTTGGACAGAAAACCACAACATAAAGCCAGAACCGAAGCTCCTAAAACATGTAACAGGAAAACAAGAGTTGTCCACATGGGAACAAATCTTCATTTTGAAAAATAGAAATAGAGTATTCAATTTCAACATCCCTGAGAAAGATATCTTCAGCAAGTTCCTTGAACCATCACTAGAGGAGACCTCAGGGTAAACATCGCCATCCACATCGGGGAGAACCAGTTGATCTCCGGTTGATAATCAAGGAAAGTCAAGCCTTTGAAACATGTTCCGGTAAATTATAAGTAAGTGTTGTGTAGTGTTACTGACTTACCTTTTTGGTTTAAATTGAGGTCTATTCTAGTCTAGCAAAAAAGATCCAAGTAATAGCTCAAATGTGCTACCATCTAATGGTAACTTTAAAGATAACTGATACACAACTTTAATGGGGAGAAGGGTTATAAAAAGATGAATATCTCAGTTTGTGATTTTCGGATCACTATTGCTAATCGCACTCCAATTAATTATGGTGGATATTTGTATTTAACAATTTAAGGAAATGCAATCAAACTAAATTATTTTATTTAAATACTTAATAAATGAGGCTTGCAACTAAGCCATTTTATTGGTATTTAAAGGTTCAAAATTTACATTTAATGTAAATGACATTCAGTTTTGGCAACAAGGTTTATAACAGATGAAGACAAGTGGGCAAGATATCATGTCAGGCTTATGATTAGGACCAGATATTCATGTGTCACAGCTTGCCATAGAATGCCATGCAACTAAACAAGTAATTACCATTTTCACTAATATTTTGTTGTGGGGACCCAAAAATTATCAGAGACATTCACCTGTATGTTGCAGCTCAGCTAGTTTCTTGTTTATAAAATATGTAATCTTATAAATGGGTTCATTTAATCATGATTCCAGTGGTTAATTATGTAACAATTTACACCACATATAAAAGACAAGTGAAGAACTGCCAATTGATTGCATGTAAAAATATCTGATGTATTGCTTTCCCACTGCTTCATTTCTATTAAGTTAAATATCTCAGAATGTCCATACAATTTACTGTTTTTGTTGTTTTAGCCTTGGACTGGATCATTTGCTTGAGCTGTTTGAGAGAGAGCAGATCACGTTAGATATCTTGGCAGAAATGGGACATGAAGATCTGAAGCAGGTCGGAGTGAGTGCTTATGGTTACAGGCACAAGTTGCTCAAGGGGATTGATAAACTTTGTTCTAGTGCAGGTAATTATATGTTTAGTATCTTATTGCTAATAGTATTTGACAAATAATTTTACAGGCTTTTAAAGAGTTAATTTTATTTTTCTATTATTGGCAACTTTCCTTTAACAAAGAAGCGTACTTGTAAATACTTCTTGCACTTAGAAAATGTGTATGGATGTTATAAATAGAAATTGAGTCAGATAAGATGTGCAATGCATTATACTTTTCTTAACGGACATAGCAGACACAGCATTTGGACATTTCACTGAGATTTTCTTTCTTCACCTATACACAGAATTTTTTCTTTTTCTGTTAAAAGTATCCTTTGGCAGTGTTATCTATTGTTAACTGCTTGAAACAGCTGATTGTACTGCTTATGGTACAGACCCTTGCAAATCTTTTGTCTGATTTAAACATTTCATTTGGCATCCTAGCTACACTATGGCTTGTTATGAAGCAATTGTAATTGGTCCAATTGCTCCTTTCCAATCCAACTGACAGGAAAGGACATTTGGTATCAATGCTGTTAATATGCATTAAGAGAGTTCAGCTGCACATTTTGTCAGACAATAGTTTTGTGAGAAATGTATATCGTAAACATCTGAACTATTTCACTTCTTGCTCTTACATTTGCAGATGCACTTCCTTTGCTTTTCTTCTAATAATTGCAGCCTTTCCTTTCTTTTCTTCTTCTCTCTCTCTTTCTTTTTTATTTATTTTATCTTATTGCATGGTATTCATAAACTCTCCACTGTATTCTCCTATGCTGTAACACTTTAAATAAAACTAAAGTGTTTGCTGCAGGTACATTGTGGATACCTCCATCCAACCCAGGTACATTATTGGTTGATCTTCTGAGTGAAGACAAAGAATTTATGGCTGTAGAGGAAGAAATGCAGTCCACCATCAGAGAGCACCGAGACAATGGTCACTCAGGAGGCATATTTTGTCGTTACAATATTGTTAGGGTGAGTTAAATTGTTTAAATTTCTACTTAATGCATTAAATGTGATGAAAGTAAATATTAAAGACTTAATCTAAAATAAGAACAAATTAGAAACTAAAAGCTTCACTTATCTTGATTAATATTGCAAGATTTTATGCAGCTGACACGTTTCAAGTTTACTCCAACTCATTCTCAAAACTTAATTGAGATATCAAGAAAGCAGCAACATTTAGATTTTAGAATTTATGTTGTATGTCTGGGAAGCATGCCAGCTCCATATTTATCCAGCATTTGGCTGTAGATGGAGCAATACGGCTGTGTTAAATGGATAAAGTCATGCCAGCCACCAGTGGAGCAATGAATTTGTTGAGTATCTGTTATATCTTGTCACTAAGATCAAAATAGAGGACTTGAGTTTTTGTATTTGGTAACAAAAACATTTTGCCAAAATGTGAATTCATCTTGGCCAATGGTGTTTTCAGTAATGTTGGGTTTAATATGTAGAAATATTTGAATCAATCTCTAATGTTGAGTTTCTTTGTTATCACCGTGTGGTTAATGTGTTTCTCCACTCTTATTTCTGTTTCACTTGTGTAACTCTTGGTGCTGCTTCTGCAGCTCTATAGCAAACATTTATGTACTAATGTAACATAGTTAATTTGCACACCAAACTCACAAAATATCTGCTTAGTCCTACTTTACTGTTAAGTCGACGAATAACCTAAAACCTATTAATTCCTGAACAATGCCTAATATAATGAAAATTGAGTTGGTGTTGAAACACTTAACATCACTTACATGTAATTAATCTTCGCCAGTTTCAAGAGCTAAACTTGCTCCCATCATCAGAATTGCCCGACTGGTTAAGGAAGCAATTGTTCCTGGCTACATTTACCATTTTAACTATGATGGACAATAATTTAGAATTTAATAGTTATTTGTTTAATTGGAGAATGAGTTGGAGTCAACTGAAAACTTGAGTCAGTTTTGCAAAAAGAACTTGCAACATTACTAAGATAAGTGAAGTTTTTAGTTTCTAATTTGTTCTTACTTTAGATGCCTGACTGGTTCTTATAAATGTTGTTTGATATATGGTTGGTTGGGCTGACATCTAGCAGTGGGCTGATGAACTTCCATAAAGGGTTTGGTGGCTGCAGTTCCAAGTTCATTATGCAGAGTTATATAACTGGAACACTGAAATAACTTGACAAGACTACAGAATTAAAGAGCACTAACTGTACTTATCTGTTTGCAAGCAAAATGAATGTCAGATTTGCTGCATTTCAGCTCGATATATTGAATTCATTTCCGCACAGTCAATTCAACACCTCTCTGCAGCAAAATTCCCTGCAAGAGACCAAAATGAAAGCCAATGAAAACAAAAATGGCATTTGAAAGCAGTAGTGATGAAGTTTAGCGAGGAAGACCCACCCACACTGGGTCATTTAAATGCCCTCCGGGAGCTTTAAAAATGGCCAATGTTGAGAAAACGAAAGTAGGCCATTAAAATACAAAGTATAAGCGTAATAAAAATGCAAAAGGTAAAAATAAAATTTGTTGGCAATTTTCGCCAAATTTCATTGATACATTGCCTTCAAAATAAAAAAAAATAAGCTATTGTAAGAATAGTGTTTATGTCTGCTATTAAACTGTATAGGGTAAAGAAAATCAAGTGAATGTGATACAGTTTTTTTTAAAATAACAAATAGCTGATCTCTTATTGGTAACCTTAAGTGTGCAGAAGGAAATTATGGTTACAGAAGGCAAAAATAAACATTCTCTAATTATCAATATTTGTTGTATTTCCCCTCCTCCGCATCCAGAGTTTCATTTTAATGCTCCTTTATGCTTTTCAGATTCAAAAGGTTCAGAATCGTAAACTGTGGGAGCGTTACTCACATCGGAGACAGGAAGTTGCGGAGGAAAACAACAATCAGGCAAACGAAAGAATGCTCTTTCATGGTTCCCCATTCATAAATGCAATTGTGCAAAAAGGTTTTGATGAAAGACATGCATATATTGGTGGCATGTTTGGTGCAGGTAAGATTTTCTTTAATCACAAACCCTTAATTTGCCAAAAATAGAACACCTTAAAGCTTTAATTTTATTTTAATTTTAAAATGTGAATGAGTCAAAGTAGACATTTAAAACTTCACTTACATCAAGTTGTAAAATCTTGAAGCATTTTCAGACATATTCATCCCCATCCTTTGCATGGTGGCCTTCTGAAGTGTATTAATGAAATTAAATAAAAATTAGGAAGTGGAAGTGTGGAATAAAATACCAGAAACAGTTAAGTTAGGCTTATAAAACCAGATATTTTTGAGAGAATCAGGACTGAGAAGTTCAATGCCACAGCCAGGATTTGAACCATGGACCTTCTGCTTCATGCGCAGGTGCTCTAACCACTAAGCTACTGTGATAACTTGCCAGTATTGCATTAAATTCCCCAACCGAGTCGTATTTTCCTGTAGACCACAAAGGGAATCTTACATCTGAGATAAATACCCCAAGGGCAACTTACAATCATAAGTACTTTATGTGCCAGGTATTGATAACCTTTAGATGCTGTGGCATTGAATTTTTCAGTCAAATAACAATTACCATCTAAAGGTTATTAAAACCTGGTACATACAGTGCTTACAATTTTAAGTCACCCTTGGGGTATTTTTCAGATGTGAGATCTGAAAAATACAAATTGGTTGGGGAATGTAAGATTTGAAGCTTTCACGGCGAATGTTAGTGATCAGAGCTTCACGGGTGATCAGCCGTGTTAAATTTAAGAAGGTCAAGCTTTCGGCCATTATACTCTCCATGGCCATCTTCAGGACGAAAACTGATGGAAAATTCTCCTCAGTTTTCAAATATATACTATGGTTAGGTTGTGTTGTCCTAGCCAATGCGCGGGTGATGGTTTCTGATTGGGCCTGCTGTAGGCTCGGCTGCAGTGTTTTCCCGCGGGTACGAACTTTGTGCAGTGTTTCTGATGGCTATAGTCCACGCGGAACTTAGTTTGAGTCCACCCTCTCTGTTGAAATTGTGGGGGTGTAATTTGATGTGGATGGCCTCCTTGATGAGTTGGTTGGGGAATTTAATGCCATACTGGCAAGTTGCCATGCTAGCTCAGTGGTTAGAGCAGCTGCATGTGAAGTGGAATGTCCGTGGTTCAAATCGTGGCTGTGGCATTGAATTTTTCAGTCCTGATTCTACCTCTCAAACATTGCCCACATACAGCTGGTGTGTTTAAAAACAGCAGCAGCAAGTTGGTTGGCATACAAAAATAACAATTACCAGTTATTTTTCCCTATTTAACATCTATGCTCATGTTAGGGCTTTAATTTGAAAAGTAACAATGTGTTATTGGTCAAACTGTTGGTTTTAATGTTGTTTGTATTTGCTTTTCACAAGAAACACATTTTATTCATTCCCATATTTGTACTTCTGGAGGGAAGGGAAAGATAATTATAGTTAAAGAAAAATTCCCTCACTTGAGCTAGGAATTAAATCTAGGAGCTGTGGGTTGAGAAGTGGGAATGCTTACCACTGTATGATAGAGTATATTTGTCTGAAGGAACACTTGCATATCATTTGCATTTTGTTGCAGGTATCTACTTTGCGGAACATTCCTCTAAAAGCAATCAGTATGTGTATGGAATAGGTGGTGGAACAGGTTGTCCTATGCACAAAGACAGGTCCTGTTATGTCTGTCACAGGTAAGATGACACTTCTAGGTGTATATGCAGCTAGAAGGTAGTGGTTTTAGAATAGTGCTTTTCAGATGCAAGGCATGACGGTAATCCCAAAAGTAAGATCTCCAATGTGCTGTGCCTGCAGGGAAACCATTTCTGCAGCTGTGTTTGTTGCTTTCCCCATTCTCTACAGAAACCATTGCACAGGCGCTGGGGCATTTGGCCTTGGCTTGGCAGCCAGTTGCAATGGTGTTCTCATTTGCTGCTACTGCCCGGCAAAATGTTTGCTCAGTTATTTGGTTTTTGAATGTAAAGTTGTTAAACTAATTGAAATTCAGCAGTTGATAGAAGTGTATAGAGACTCGTGTTTGGATAGTTTTAGAAGTATATGAGTTGACATGTAGACACTCTCGACTGGCGGTTGAAGAGAAAACATCTGTTGTGGTTGATACTGTGCTGCTATCTGTACCCTTCTGCTTTGCATTTGCTAGGCATTGTAAATAAGGACCAACCTTTCGACGAAACAGTATAGTTATGTTATATCACCCAAATATACATCTGTTTCAGTCAATAGTGCTTATAGGGTATCTTGTTTACTCATCTTAGACACGTGGCTAGCAACCGTCGCTTCTGTTTTGCTATATATATATAGATTATAAGAGATTATGATCGATGTTGGCGACATCTCCCATTACTCGAATAGCTTTGGGTTCTATATTGTGTGTGCAAAGTATAACCTTGATATTTATGTTATACAGGAAATTTACATATATTAGGTTGATACAACTTGACATGAAATCTAAAATAAGAACAAATTTTAACTTGAAACATGTCAGCCGTGGAATATCTTGCAATTTACTAAGAAAAGTGAAGCTTTTAGTTTCTAATTTGTTCTAATTTTAGATTCTGTTGTTTCACTGTTAATAGCTTCAATTTTCTTTAATTGACATGAAATATGAGTGCAAATTTTTTGATTAGTTCATTTGGACATATAATTCCTGCCACAGTATTGAAATAAATTAATATGTTTATGATGATAGACCTGTTTTTGTTAAAGATTATTATAATATGAAAAAACTGTAGTTCCTGTACATATTTGTACAGACCCATTTTACATTGGATGTCTATCAGGAAAGAGGTTAAAATTCTGAATATCTCTTTAGCTTATTGTTACCTTCTTATATCTACAGCAAAATGTGTAAATGTATACTGAAAGTTGACCTCCATTAACAGTAACTAGATACAAGAATAAGCTTTTGTGGAAGAGTGAACTGGGAGTCATGTGAATGCAACACATCAAACTTTTTAAAATTAAATTTCAAACAACCCATGGTTTCTGTATAAAATGAGAAATTAAGATGGTGATGTGTACAATGGTAATAGCTAAACTTGTTTTCATGTTGCCAGGTCTTAAATGCACAGTAAAGTAGCAACAGTAGATTTCTTTGGCTCAAGTTTGTGTAGCTCATGCAATACAGTTTCAATTGTTCTACTTCCATTTTCTTGCAAAGTTGTTTATAAGTTGGGATTGGAAAGAGATGAGTGGAGGTGTAATTTTCGTGGAATAAATTGAGGGACCAACAACTATAGTAATTCTGAGATAACAGAAAAAGCATTGGGATTACAAATTCATGTAGACATGTATGAAGTGGGGGGCAGAATAGGAAGGAAAGGGAAAATGAAGCAATATCTATCCCTTTCTGCCAAAAATGACAAAGGAAATTGTGGAACTTCTGTTTTGATGCTGTAAAGAATACTTTTGCACTAGTGGGAATCTTATAATTGTTCAAGTGTTATGTAAAAACCATGAGGCTTATTGGTAAATCAAGAAACTTGCTGGGATTTCAAACATTCAACCTACTGGTACAAAATGAAACACAGAAATCAGCTGCTATGCTATGACTTTCACCATAATCTTCAGCATGCATACATGCACCTTATTTCCCTCAATCCAAACTGCTGTATTGGCCCAAATATAAGGCGGCCTCACATTGTGACAATCTTGAATTACCTAAAGATTTTTACAAGAAAAATTTCCTAAATAATAAATAACTTTGATGTTTGGATTCACAAGATTTGTGGTTTAAAGTATATAAAGAAACAGAAGAGTGGCCCTGTTCATGAGGGTTGCCTTTTGTACTAATGGTTATTGCCCAGCAGTAGGGCAGCAGTCCTGCTTCGAGGCAATCGTGTTTTGAAACGCTCAGAAATACCAAAGTAACACAGCCTATATGCTATTACTACATTTTGCCTCTCACGAAAGCTATAATTTGAAGTTTATATCATTTCTTCTTCTTCCCCTTTCATTCAGCTGGTGTGACAAAGATGTTCTCCTTTCTACACTAACTGCCATGACTGAAACATTGACCAAAACTGTATGTGCTAAAACAATGATGCCAGGACAAGGTACAATAGATGTCCAAAGTAATCATCAGCACTTGAGAAATTATGGTTTACTCATCTTGAGCTCAGTTGTGATGCACATGTGGACCCCCCCACTGATGAAGGCAGTACAGTTCTTCATGAAAATATTAAGTTGTACTTTCAAGATGACAGTTTTTGAAAGCAGATTTTAAATTAAAAAAATTTCCTTATATTCAGGCCAATACATTATTTGTTTCTGAATACTCTTCAGAAAGTATATATCCTAAATGCAAGACATTGTGGTTTTCAACATTAGTATTTTGGGGAAAAGGAACATCTGAGTTTGGAGAAGTGCCTCTGTCTTTGAAATGTGGAACAGCATACTGATTCCTCTTATTTTCTGTTGTGTTTTCACTGCCCGATGTTTGGAAACTTCCTTTCATTATAAAATTTCATTATGTTCCAGGCATTTGTTGTTGTGTCGCGTAACATTAGGAAAATCATTCCTACAGTTTAGTGCAATGAAGATGGCGCATGCTCCCCCAGGACATCATTCAGTGATGGGTCGACCTAGTGCAGGTGGCCTAAATTTTCCAGAGTACGTGGTATACCGTGGCGAGCAGGCATACCCAGAATATCTCATCACATACCAGATTGTTAAGCCTGAGGAGACTGCGGCAAGTGCTGACGTGGAGGGTAGATGATTTCCCACGGCTGTGAGTGTGACTTCTGAGAGCGTGGAAGGTAACCGACAGTACTGCTGTATACGAGTAATCCAACGTGTGTTACACTGTGTGCGTCAGCTCTTGGTACGATCGGAAGTGAATCACGGCACATCTCTTCCTGACAATAAGGCACAAGCACCGGTTTGGGGCACCATTGTGGTGCCTTGGCTGGGATATTGCGACAATCCCCAGGTGACATAATCTTAACGTGGTACTTTGGCAGCATAACACTATTTACTAATGTCTTTCACTTTTTCCTAAGATAAAGTAAGCGTTGTTGCAGTGTTATTAAGGTGGTAGTGATGGAGAATGGCTCTCTTGTTCTCTTATAGTTCATGAGAGCTGCAGTTTTGTGATATTATATGGTAGCCTGGTGCTAAGATTGTTTTAATTTCATATTTAAATCATAAAATTTCAAGTCTCTTGTCTAACACAAATTCATGTGTTAAAGCAGTGTCATGTATTTACATTTATAGCATTTTCACAAAGATGTTTAGGACATTTATGCTAGTATCTTTACTATACTAGTGAAATATTAGCTTTAAGGTAACTGCATTTTCCATTACAAGGTCTGTTTAAAAAATATCCAAACTTAAAAAATTCTGCATGATGGTGAAGCCTGGTTGGCAGTGCTGATCAGCTATGGCTTTGAGAAGATGCCTCTTCTTTGCCACACACTGTTATTTCAATTGAATTCTACGTTACTCTCATAAAGTATCCCAAGTTTCCTTAAAAATTTCATCCCTGTTGAAATGATGTCTTGTTCTGTCTGTAATTTAGGAACAAACTGTGCTGCAGCAAAAATTGTACAAAGTTTTTCTCTAAGAGTTTAACCATCTATGAAAATATTACTCTAGCAATTTCTCAATTAATCAGCCTTATTCATTCTGTCCACATGAGGATAGTGATGGGTGTGCTGAATGCATTGTAAATTAAGACTCCAGGCCAGTTGTACCAATCTTAATGATTAAGGCTTAAGAGCTTTCAGCATAAGCTTTCTCGGCTAATGAGCCTTTTTAAAGAATTTATACAATTTCATGCACAGGATAATTTATGTGCTGCTTATGAAATTTAACAGGATATTTGCAGTGCTGTTGCAAAGAAAATAGTGAAGAATTGATTGCTACCCAAAGCTACATTTCTTGCGGTGGAATTTTGAGTTCAGATAGTTTTCTAAATGACCTTGTGTGCATTTTAGGATCCCAGTACAGAGTACAGTTCTTATGAATGATAAAATTGATACATCCATCCATGGCAGTCCATCCTTTGATCTGCTGAAAACTATTAAAGAAAATTTGTGTATTTGCACATTAACTTGTGTGATTGCTGTTTATATGTAGCTTGTCTTGACTGAAAATTATTTGGAGGTATTGCAGGGTTTTATAGATGTTTTCATGTGAAATTTGATGACCAGCCATATCTTTGCAGTGTTTACAGTTAAAGTTGTGTGCAACTCAGTGGCATAGTGCAGTCTGTATGAATGACGTTGATACTTGCTAATGTTAGTTTGAGAAGAATTTGAGTTAGTGACCATTACTGTATTACTTATACAGACTAGGAATAGGCTTTAGATGTCAATCGTTTCCATTTTCTAACAACTTGCTAATGTTGTAATGAAACAAATGATTATCTTCAAAAGTATTACAAACAACATTGAGGGGTATTGTCAGGTAGGAGAAAAAATGTTTTATTTCTATTCCTTTTTTTTTACTATCATTCTTAGTCACATTCCTTAGTAGGTTTTTTATTTAGAAATGTAATTGTTTAAAAACAGTTCATTTTCTGGTAATTTCAGCATAAAAACCTTGCATACGTATACATATTAACATTCTTTTATTCCTGTTAATGCAGTTCTTTTTTTTTTTAATGGAATTTATCCAAAAGTTTGTGTTTGAACACTGCTTTCTTTGCTTTCCGCCTTCAACAGACACACATTTAAAAAGTATTAAGCTATATATTACTAATCTTATGAAACGTATTTTTAATAAATTGAGAAAAGGTCAGCTATAGCAATCAAAGTAAAATTATTTTGATTTTATAGAAGTATTTGACTCGCCCTATAGACACTTTTAGTTTCACTTAACTTACTTTTTATCTGAACGTGATTTGAAGACCATTATCTTCTTCAAAATGAGTCCAGATTTAAAGTAAGTTAAATGAAACTAAAAGTAGTTATTATTTATTTATGCCAACAAACTTACTGTTGGTGTTTTTAAACACACAAGCCGTGTGTGGGCAATGTTGATGTGAGACTGCCTTTGTGGTTTACCAGGAAAAATATGAACTGGTTTGAGAATTCAGTGCCATTCTGGCAGATTGTCACAGTAGCTCAATGGTTAAAGCAGCCGCCTGGTAAGCGGAAGGTCTATGGTTCAAATCCCAGCTGTGGCATTGAATTTTTAAGTTCCAGTTCTACCTCTCTGAAACTAAAAGTGTTTATACATCAACTCAAGTACTTCTACAAAATCATTTGGAAAGTTTCACTGCTTATACCACTGCGTATATGTTAAGAGGAATAAAATTATTTTGTTTAAAAAGCACAGTAAGAAGAAACAAAAATATGCCTAATTCAACTATAATGTTATACATTTTACTGACGTATTTCGTGAATAAAATTGAATCAATTTGCTAACTTGGTTAGTGTTCACCATAAATACTGATTTTCAATTAGTACAACAAACCCATACTGAAAAATCTGTTTTAATGTTAGTGTTAATTATAATCATAAGCACAAAGAAGTATAAACTGGAAACTAATCGGCCGAATGAAACATCTATAATATTACATATCTTTAGTCAATTAATTCTGATGATGGGAGCAAGTTAAACCCTTAAAACCGGTTAAGATTAATTACATGTAAGTGATGTTAAGTGTTTCAATCCAACTCAATTTTCATTATAATCTATAACATTGTTATGCTTACTAGAGTTCTAGAATTTCTGGCAGATTTAATGGACATGATTTGAGTTGGTGTGTGCAAATCTGAAATATATCAACCTTCTAAAGTAAGATAAGTGAAGTTTTTAGTTTCTAATTTGTTCTTGCTTTAGAATCTTGTTGCTTCATTGTTAATAGCTTCAATTTTCCTTATTTATATCAACCTTTTATTCTTTTGCCTCCACTCATTGTAATTCAATTTGTTTCTTTCCTACTTTCACCATTTTTACTGTTCTGTCCTCTGGAGACGAGAGTATCTTGCCGTTTTAACCTTTCTACAGTGATAGAAAGTATTCCAAGTGAGATATGACATGAAAATGGTGCAGAAAAGCATCTGTAGATGATTTATTGTGATGCAAAAGTGCATAAGGAAAGTTTTCATGCTGAAACCTCATTTTTTGCAATTATAATTGCAAAATTTTTAGATTGACTTATTGGAATAATTACCAAATGTGACTGCTACACGTTTATTACAGCCTGCACTTGCTCACTTTAACTAATACCACTTTAATTGCAAACACGCAGTATTATAGATGATCTCAAAAATTATCTTCATCTCCAATAAATAGTTCTGATGAATGCAGTAAGAGACAGCATTAGTGCATTTTTTTTCATATTGAGTATTTTCAGAAATTAGGTATGTTAGGAAATATTGCTCGTTAAATTAATTTTTTTGTGTTACCCGCAACTCCATATCTAGGAATATAGAGTGCATTTTTACCCCTCTTAGTGTTCTACAGATATTTGGTTTAACAGATAAAGTAACCCATATAAAATATACTCAATACATAATGCCAAAAATAAATGTTAAACAAAGCTGGTAACTATGAAGCAAACTCTACAGGTATCTAATTTGTCTTGAATTAAACTTAACTCCACTTAAGTTTTCTAAAAACTGAATACATACAGAACCTAAGGAAATTAAGAACTGAAAATAATTCACCAGTAGAACAATACTGTTTCAGGTACAAGTCTGAAATGTGCCATATTTTTTCTGGCACAAATCTATGGAATAATAATGTTGTTTTAACAGCCTCTTTGACTGGCTATCATATATCGTTGCACATATTTCTGTATTCTGCTTTGGGAAGTATTGAATATTACGTATTCTGGGTGTATATGAAGTGAAATACAATTTAAAATATGTAATTCTAGCTTGTTTTATTTACTTACTGTCATGGCATGAGGACAGTAGCCTTGCAGCCATCCCTGTATGCCATAAATGGGGTTCTTTAGTGTTTGTATTTGCAACAATTTAAATTTTTGTACATTTATATGAATGTGATTTTCACAGTTTTTTTTATAAAATAATGCCAATTTTCATTTCTTGTAGTCTGAAAGAATGGCTAGACATGTATTACAAATGAATATCAAATAGATGTGCCATTTTTTAATAGTTACCTCTGATCTCAATATATGACATAGACATCAATAGCATATTTGATGATTGGTCTAATTGTCTGTGCTTGGATATTTAAGAATTCTTTCAGTGACAAAAATGTTAACTGCATTTGTCTTGAGTATTCAGGCATTCCAGCAAATTCTGACACAATAAGTGCTCAGCCCAATGAGTATGTACCATACAGATATGCATTTAGCCATAGACTTGGACAGAAAAATACACAAAAAGGTAAAATGCTCTTGAGTGAGAGATAGAATTGGAACTGAAAAATTCATTGCCATAGCCGGGATTTGAAACACAGACCTTCTGCTTATGTGTGGCTGCTCTAACCATTAAGCTACTGTGACAACTTGCCAGTATGATATTAAATTCTCCAATTGATTTGTATTTTTCCCAGTAGATCACAAAGGGAATCTCGCATCAGAGATAAATACCCCAATGCTATACTATCAAGTTGTCACAGTAGCTTAATGGTTAGAGCAGCCGCATGTAAAGTGGAAGGTCTGTGGTTCAAATCCCAACTTGGCATTGCATTTTTCAGTTCTGATTCTACCTTTCAAACCTTGCCCACACATGGCTTATGTATTTAGAAACACCAGCCATGAGTTTGTTGGCGTAAATAAATAATTATGCTCTTTTGTATTTCAACACATGTTAAAGTGCATTTCATAAAGAGAACTGTTAAAAACATTTTAAACTTAATATAAGAAGAATGAAATTGCATATGGGAGGCATAAGCGTTATGTCTGTTCTTCATATCTACAGCTCCCATAGCTAGCAGATATCACGATTTAAACTCTAGGCAATCATGTTGTCTCACCAAGTCTACAATAAGATGCATGTGATGGAACAAACCTATGAAACACTAGCCAAGTGGCAAAACACCTTTTGTTTTTTTGGAAGTAAAAATTGCCTACGATACAGTCCAAATGGAAATGTATGATAAGATATATTATTTTGTCTATGATCTATGACCTTACCCAACCATTAAACACAGGCAAAATGAATCTTTGAGAGTAGCATGCGTGTGTTTATAAAGTTCACATCAAATAAAGGGAGGTACCATTTGCTGTTAAAGTTGTTTTCCACATCAGTTGTGCTTGTTATTCAGTGTGAAAATGCCTTTTTATTTATTATATTTAGTTGTTTCTTTTCGTCATATTGAGAAATTTGTGTTTGCCATGTTAACATGTGAAGGTTGATAGGGTATGCAGAAAAACAAAAGACTGCACCATAGCCGAGGGTTAGACCATTTGCTTCTCACCAAAGTGGTCCGGGTTCAATCCCAGCCAACCACATGTGGGATTTGTGGTGGACGAAGTGGCACTGGGGCAGGTTTCCCCTGCATTTCATTCCACTGGTGCTCCATCTTCATTCCATGTATCATCAGTGTCACCACCTGCAGTGCTATATGTAGTAAAAGCAGGTGTTAACACTAAAAAAAAAAAAAATTAGTGCTCTCTCCACTTCCTCTCTGTCTCTCCACCCTAATTCAAGCTTGTCTGTGCAAGTTATTAAAATAATTAAATTCAAAGGTAAGTCGATTAATAACACTTAACAACACTTACTTTAGAATTTTCTGGAAGATATTTCGGAGGTCCCTTTTGCTCCATTATCAACCAGACATCGACTTGTTAAGTGTTATTAATTGACTTACCTTTGAATTTAATTGATTACAACACTGTTTTTCAACACTTCCAAGAAAGAAGATAGTAAAATAATGTTTACAATAATGCACTTGGCACATCTAAATAACTATTATAATTAGTGCTTGGTGCATTCTAATAAACTTCTGATCCCCTTAGAGACTGTCAGAATAGTACATAGAAAACGGGGCATACAAGTTCTTACCTTCATCAGTTCATGTATAATTGTGTAACGTGCATGTAATGATTTGGCACCAATCAATCATGTTGGTCATGGATGCTATCTGCTACTTTCTGCATACTAATTCTGATGGCTACAGGTTTTGGAAAGTAGTAAGAAACAGAATAGAAGATGTAGAGAAACTAATCTGGGGAAAAGCCATAACAATAAAAAAGAACTCTGCAAGTTTAGATAAAATAGTAAAGAAGGAGTGGGGGCCGGAAGTTATGTTGACATATGTAGAAGGATTAACATGGATGAGAATGGGACAATATACTTGGAGGGTTAAGAGGGAGAGAACTGGGAACATGTGTCATACACAGAGTAAAGGAAAGTAAAATACATTACTCAGTAGAGTGCAAAGGATTAAAGAAATGGAGACAGGATGCTTGGGATTCAAAGTAACACAACATAATATTAACAATTAAGGATGACCATGGCTTCAAGGAAGCCAAAGGAAAAAGGATTATCCAAGGAAAGTAAAAAAGCAAGGAAAGAGGAGCAGGACAAACTAGAGGAAAGAGAATAAGTGATAGTAAGAATCAAAGATAGGAAAGAATAAGGTCTAACTGAAAGTCAAAGGACAAGGGTATCAGGCCTGTAAGATAGCTCTTAAGATAAAAAAATAATTAAACTCAAAGTTGTACTTAGAAAAGATGCCCCCTTCAAGATCTCCACGGCAAGCTTCTTTTATCAAACCTCGGGACAAAGAAATGTTGGACGGCAATTGAAAAGATGGACTGGCCAATTTATTTAGCCCTGGAACAGGCCTTTGGCCTAAATCTTGTTAGGAAGAAGAAGATTTAAGTAACTTTGAGATTTAATATAAATTTGTATATGTTTTTTGTGGACTTGAGTGGTAATGACAAAGCTGATTTTCTTGCAACAAAGGATACCACAGTGTACAGAAATCTATGGTTAATCTACCATTTTATGCAGCTAAAAGATTAGTCAACTCTGAATCCAAAAAAATTATTACAAAATATTACTATGAAAAATCAAAAAATAAAAGATGGGAACTACCAAACATTCAAACAGTAATTCCTGAGTATCCTTGAAAAACAGCAGTTGTAACCTTCAGATTGATTACAGGACATGATTGTCTGGCAAAATATTTGAACAAAATTGAGATATATTCTTCACCACTCTGTCCTCTATGTAATCTGCAAGAGGAAATGGATTAAGACCACCTTCAAATATGTCTGGCCATTTCTAGCACCCCATCCATCAGTGAAAAATATTGGATAGCAAGTGGATTAATAACTTCACTGTCAGAAATCCAGCATTAACAGACAACATATTTTTGTATCCTGTTAAAATAAAAAATATTGTCTTCTATTCTATTCATTTTGGTGGAGTCTGAAAAGATCAAACATTGGAATGCACTACCAGTCAGATTTCTTGATACACAGGCCGGGATAAATCAAAGGTCAACTGTTGGAACAAAACTATTTGTACAACAAATAGCAGATGTTGGTTTGAAAAAAATTATCTTAGCAGAAATGTTGCCAAACGTAAAACCTGACCTTTGGGCAACTAAAGAATCTTTGACAATATCGGAAGCCTGCATTGGAGTTAAGAGTTGAAAAGTGTTGGGATTAAAATTTGCATGAAATGTGGTGGAGACAATTTGTGAATTTCAGTAGGTATATAAGTTAAAAATATATATTTTCAAAAAAGCAAATATTTTACATTATTTAAAAATATTTCTTTATTCTGCAATTTAAATCTGCTTCCATTGGATTTTAAGCTTCTTAATATGCAAAGATGTTACAAATTAAAATTGAACTTTGGTATTATCCTTTATCATCTTTAGATAATTGTTTTGCTTTTAGTAGATGACTTAGCAATTGTTCACTAAGGAGCAGTAGCCACAATGATTCGTGTGGAAAAAGAACATGTTCTGTATCTGATTAGTTTTGCTTTCTCTACTGGTTAGATACCTTAGGTATTCAAACTTGTTTTCTCTTGAGAGAGCTTATCATTATTACTTGAAGAACATCCAGTATCTGTATCTTGTTTCTGTTCTGTGTTGTCACGTTCCTGTTCTGTATTGGATGAAAATTTATCTTTATCTGGCTGCCTTTCCATACTTTTATGACAAAAATTATGTTGGTTAATTGGGGGGTTTTTGCGCTTCCCCAAAATCCTAAATACTCGTTTTGCAACAATTTATTTTAACTTAGAGGAGGACCTCCAGCATATTTTACTGAAATATACTTTCAACAATTGCTATATATATATTTCACAAACAAAAAATTGTGACATCTGCCTGACATTGCAGGTGACCATAGAGATCCAGAATACAAAGATATATGACCAAGTCAAATTTTAAGAAAAATAAAATAAACTCAACTCCATCAATGAAAGAAGTTGTGCTACAATATATTTTATGCACACCGAGGTTGTGGTTTAAGGCAATGGAAACCTATTATGAACATTTAAAACTATATTCCGTAGTGTAGTGTATAATCATGCAATGGGTTCGTGTTATCAGTGATACTGGACACATATAATGAAGAACGAATAGCACTAACTGTTCCCGTGTTAAGCTTTACCAGTATGAAGTAAATCCAATATCTATTAAACATGTGCGGTTCTTGTTTTTCCATGCATAAGTTCCTTGCTTACTCAATTTATGATGTAAAAGCTTGTAACTAGATCCACATTGTGTAATTTGAAACCAGTTCTAGACAGACACTTATCGTGATATGCTTTACATGATTAAGATGTACCTAATGCTCAGGAGTTAATTAAATATTCTCCTAGCTTCCTAATACTTTTATATCAGATTTTCAAAAGCCACAAGAAAGTCACAGTTTTTAAGATGTTCCTTTCTCCTTCTTTATAGGACAGTAAACAGTCTGCAGATGTTACGAGGCATGTTTTTAAAATAAGTACCATTTAAATATATTGCAGCACTGTAGTCAAGATTAGAGCATGCGCGATTGCTTCCTCCATTCATGAGGAAACTAAACATAGCTATGAGCAACCGTCAGTTTGTCTTTTTCCTATTGTTTGAGCATTTCAAAATGTTCAAAGCAATCAAATGACCGACCGACTGTGAAGTCATATCAATAATTTAGTTTTTTGAATATGAGAAATGCTATGTTAGTAAACATTCATGCCCAATTGTGTGAGATTTATGGGGAAACAATGAGTGACAATACCCGGCCACACACAGTCTAACTGAAGGTCTGATCAGATCATTTGGTTGGGAGAAATTTGACTATCCTCCATACAGTCCGATGCGGCACCAAGGGATTTTCATCTGTTGCTTCATCTGAAGAAATTCCTTGGTGGAAAACATTTCAACCATACTGATGTTAAAAAAGCAGTGCAGACTTGACTTTAATCACAGGCAACATCGTTCTTTGACAACGGCTTACAAAAGTGGTTTGTTATTACTATAAGTGGCTAAATAAGCGTGGTAACTAAGTGTAGATGTAGTGAGAGGCGTAAGGTTCTGAATGATAATAAAGTTTTTGGAAAATAACGTTCTGTTAATTTTACTTTCTCTACTTGTAAGTACGGGAAGTATTGTATTCTACCCAAAAATTCGATGTCGAGATTTCACTGGAAATATATGTTTTGAGGCCCCCTGAATCCAAAAAAAAGCATTTTTAGAAAAAGGTCTGTGTGTCAGTCTGTGGACAGCATAACTCAAAAACGAAAAGTCGGTTAAAAACCAAAGTTGGTATTTAAGTTTAATGTCTTTCAAGGATGTGACACGAAGATTTTGAAGAAAATAGCCCCACCCTAAACTACCCTTTACATGGAAAATTTTTTGAAGATTTTTATTTTCTTGAAAATGGCTCTAACGATTTTGATTAAAATGTCATATGTTTGAGATATTTTTATGACAAATCAAATGTATATCTTGAATTTTCTGGCTATAGCCTCTGTAGTTGTATTTACTCTGGACGACTTTGGCATAACCGGTAAACCGTTAGAGATAGACCAAATCATACTATACAAAAAATGTAGATCTTGCTAAAATACATAATTTATGTCTCAATAAATTTTCTTGTAGGGTGAACCATTTCAGAGATATTTCATGTTATGTGTGTGAGTTGCAGAAAACTTAGAACTTTCGTGAAATGGATCATCATTGTTCATTTTTTATATGCTAAATGTGCAAAGACAACATACTCTCAAAGCTTTAAAACATTTGACTATCGCACAAAGCCTACTGTATTCTAACATTCCCCTTGCACCTACAAGGAAATAAGCAATAAGATAATTTGTACAAATGTTTATCTTAACTAACATGAAGATATAGGAATAAGAGTTTGTAAGAATGGTTAGTACAAGAGTAGAGAAAGTCATGTGAGTGCAACACATCAGATTTTTTTAAAAATCAGCTGTATTTGCTTTAACGTACTATTCACTTTTGTAAAGATGTTTATTAAAAACATATCCTCTAGGAAGTCAGAATGTTGTTGTTGTTGTTTTCTAGTGCCTTGCATCTGGCAATGAAGCCATTAGCATTCGTGCTTTCCAATACTTTTGAACTGTAGTTTCTTCTGATCTTAATGCTTCACAGGTCTTCAAGTGTTCTTCATTCATTTCTGCTGGATCGTTACACAGGACACATATTGGTGAGGCTGAGATACCTATTCTGTAGAGATGACTTGCTAAGCAGTCATGATTTGTCAATAGTCGGAAGGCTGCAACAGCTGTTTTCCTTGGTCTCTGGGGGATTATATCTGGATTGGAGTGTAGTGTAATCCATTTTTTATCTTTGGCATTTGTTTCTATTTCTTGTAGATATGAATGACAAAAATTTTTTATGATCAAGCATTTTATTGAGGAATATGAGAAATTGAATTTAGACTTTTGTTTTATTGTTGTGCCTTTCTTTGCAAGTGAGTCTGCAGCTTCGTTCCCCATGACTCCACAGTGTGCTGGAATCCATTGGAGATGAACAGTCTTATTAACTTTTTGGAGTTGTGTTAACATTTTGTAGCATTCCCTAATTTTTGTTGACTTCTTTGTAGTATTTGAACATATTCCCTGAATTGCAGCTTTAGAATCTGAAAGAATTACTGCCTTGTTAAATTTATTTAAGGGAAGATTTAATAATTGTCGGAGAGCAATGTATATAGCCTCTATTTCTCCATCATAATTTGTTGTGTCTCTGCCAACAGAATGATAAAAGGAAAAATGTGAACACGTAACTCCAGCTCCAGTAAGGTTTTCCTTCGAAGATCCATCAGTATATATGTGCAGCCATTCTTCTGTGGGATACCTAGTATTGATTGTTTCCAGAGCTAGAAGTTTTTGTATTTCTTTTGGTGTGTCTGATTTACTTATTTCCTCTATTAATTCCAAATTGAAGGTAGGTTGCAATAATTCCAATGGATTTTCTCTTATAAGTAGATTTTCTCTGGTGTTAGGAATGTTCAATTTGGATTTAATCTGTGTTACCTTTTCTAGGAAAGTACTATGAGTTTTAAGGATTGAATGGGGGAGGTTCTCTTCTGTCCATTTAGAGTTTGGCAGTCGTAACATTTTCTCGTGTTGGAGCAATGCTTGTTCTTCTATTTTTGTTGTTATTGATGGGGTCCGTGTTAAGGCAAGCATGGCATCAATAGGTGTGGATTTAACTGCTCCAGTGATTAGGCGAAGAGCCTGATTTTGTATTTGTTCAAGTTTATTGATGTTAGCATTTGCTGCTGTTATTAAAGCTTCAGAACAGTACAAGAGGTTTGGTTTAATATACATTTTGTATGTTGTGTTAAGGACTCTCCTTGAGCAGCCCCATTTAGCACCAGCTAACCTTTTCAGGATTTGCAATTTCTTTTCAACCTTTTCTGAGATGTTTGTTATATGTTTTTTCCAACTTAGCTTTCTGTCGAAAGTGATGCTTAAGTATTTGGCATCATCAACTGCTTTGAGTGGTTTACCATTATAATTTATGCTAACATTAACTGGTTTGGAAGTCAGAATGTACCAATTTAAGATTTTCTTGGTAAATCATTAACTTGATGGATCCTTCAAAATGTTCTTCCATTTTGACTGTTGGGTATAATCAGAAATAATTTTTCTATTTATGATTTGTTTAATTGATTTAAGTGAAAAATTTTGTTTTGCATGCAGTTGATTTTAGTTCCCTTTTTTGCTAAAATTTCTGGATACTTCAAACATACACAATCTTCATATGTGACTATAAACTATGTAGAGAAGTAGGTGGCGATTTATAGATGATTCCCTGCTATTTGTGCACCTCACAGAGAAACAGTTGGTATCCTTGTGAATAGATTAAGGAAAATGGGATCTCTTCTTCTTAAGATACCAAAAGTTGTTGTTAGCTAATGCTGGATTTCTGACAATGAAGTCATTAATCCTCTTGCTCTCCAATATTTTTCACTGATGGATGGGGCACTAGAAGTGGCCGGGCATTTTTGAAGGTGGTCTCGGTCCATTTCCCCCTGCAGATCACACAGAGGACAGAGTGGTGAAGAATATATCCCAATTCTGTTCAAATGTTTTGCCAGACAATCATGTCCTGTAATCAACCTGAAAGATTTACCAAAAGTAAATTGCCATATTCTTACAAAGGAAAAACTTGACAACACCAGAGAAAAGTTACAACAAACTCCAAAAGAAGCTTTGAGAAAGCTTGCACAGGAATCAAGAATTTCACTTACACTTGAAATGTCACTAAACTTTTAAAATTAAAACTCCATAATTAACTGTAGTTCACCAATGTATGGAAGAGAGACACTGGGGCTAGGCAGGCACTGTGGGCTTCCTAGCCGCAGATATAAAAGGGTCTTGGTCAAACTTGACCATGAGGATTGTAGAAGGATTGTGGGCATTCTTACTGGCCACAGCACCCTACAAAGACATCTGCACATGATGGGCATTAAAAATGACCCAAAGTGCAGGAAGTGTGGCGAGGCCAAAGAAACCTCTGCGTATATCCTATGCAGCTGTCCTGCATTTGTACAGCTTAGGCATTGACTCTTGGGATCTTTCTTTTTGATCCCGGAAGATATTAAGAGAGCTAACATCTGGTCCCTCAGTGCTTTTGTAAAAGCTACATGGCTAATGTAAAGCACTCTAGATAAGGGGCATAAAGGGTCTAATAAAAAGACCTATGTACTGAGCTCTTATAAAGGGTTCACCCAGTTTTTAATAATAATAATAATAATAATGATAATAATCATATCATCAAATAACTGTAGTTCAGGAATTGAAACCATGTAATAATCTGATTGGAGTTAACATCTGCAATTGGATTTGGATAATGTTCATGATGGCTCTATTGACCGATGTTTAATTTTTTTATGGACAAAGCGTGCATTGTTTTATTTACACGGCCGTGAAGGATTAATTTATGTTAATGCAAATTTTCTTAAGAGGTGTGAGTGCTTTGTGGCAGCGTAAGGACATTTCCAACATGTGTGATGAAGATATGTGGTTATTGTATGCATAGTTTGCACGAGAAATCTGCATTTGAATTTAAGGGGCTATGAAAATTCAACTTGACTGCAAACATCTTGTTTCCCAGTGCCAAGAGGAGCCCCATTAGGGTGGCCACCCATTCAAATGAAGGCTTTGTGGTTCTAGATATACATGAGGTACTTTTGAATTGTTAAAGTGGAGATAAATTTGTATAACTGTTGCAGTTAATTTTTGTAAAAATTTAGTGGAGCTGGAGTTACATATTTTAATACAAATTAGATACTTGAGGTGTAATGCTGTTACACTGTTGTACACCAAACTGCAGCCAGGTGAAGTGAATCACAGTATATAATAAGGATATCTCTCAGATGTAATCATTTCAACTCTACCTTTTTCCAGAAATGGTGTGAATGGTTTTTCTGAATATGTACTGTATCCAATTCTTGATACTGAATATAAGTGCTGAGAATGGTTTTGTGTCTTTGTGAATCAAGGTAAAATTTTGGGATGGATTTTATATATACAACTGTTAAAAGTATGTGTCTTAGTGTTATCTAAATGTAATGTACTCTTTACGTTCAACACCTTGAGGTAACACTCTTAAGTGGTGTCGGAGTAATGCAAATAAAATTATATCAGAAATTATTCCATCATAAATGTTAGTGTGTTTAAAGTGCAAGTGGATGAAAAGGATATTTTTAATACTATTCACCCCGGAAATAGACTAAAACAGTCTCACAAATCGTCATAATGAAATATATGGGTTCTGTTTACGCACAGTATTATATAAAAGTTGCATGTGGTGTGTGCCTAGCGAACAAAACTGACAATAATTGGAAGTTTTCTTCTAAACAGATATTAAAACATTCTCTAGGTAGTACAAAATGCATATTTCTACAACTACTCGTTTTCTTTTCGTCTCTTGTATGGTTAGGAAACCATTAAAAGGGCTACTAGACAGAAATTTATAATAAGATAGTATCCTTTATTTAATATTTATCATTATGTGTACATAAAGCACTATAATATGCAAGCCCTAATGTTGCAGCTAACTCTGTATCTTTTGTTTTACTGTGGTTTTTGTTTTCTATTATCTTCCCTTTAATCATTCCCCTAGGATATGGGTGAATATGTGTGTTGGAACAATGTTGTAATCTTATTTATTTACACTTATTTTTATGTAATTAAGTTTTTAATATTAAAATTATAAGTATTAAACCTTGTCATTCTTTGACTGTTGGATTTCCTTTACATGGTGAACTCTCTCAATTGTCAATTCATAGTGACCTTTCAGAACTGTTTATTGCCATATCCTTATACAGAAACATTTTGAGTACAGCCATGGAAAAAATGATTGAGCACATTAGAAGGCAGAATATCTAAGTCCCACATTTTTCCAGCATGGTTTACACAGGCCCATATTTCCAACATGTAGCTGAATTTATTCACAGTCTCTGGTCCATATGTTATTGTCTGCCAGAGGCACAAATAGGCTGTCTCTTGAATCAGCAGTTGTATTTGCATTCATACTCGCAAATACAAATGATCACCACTCGCATTTGTATTCGTACTCGCAAACACAGGTGATTCAAAACACAGCCTATTTGTGTCTGACAGACCATAACATATGAAACAGAGACTGTCAATAAACTCAGCTGCATGTTGGAAATACCGACTTGTATAAACAGTGCTGCAACAGGACGTGGGACTAGAAAAATTCTGCTCTCTTAATGTGCTCATTCATTTTTTCCATGACTGTACAGCTGGCTCCAAATGTTTTCCGAGTTACCTGCTCCTAGCCGTGGGGGAAACCAGGATGGTTCATCTATTAGTTATGCCAAGTGGTCTCAAAAGGTCAACTTGCCAGCTTATATCTGTCTACAAGGGTGAGGGGAATAATGTGTTTGTAAGTCCAAAGAAAATATCATTCCAACATTTCTCTTAGACTTGGTCGTAAGAAAGTAACCTCAGTGTAAAGAAAACAGCATTAACGTTATAAATTCTGAACGAACTCACAGCGAGGATGGAAACTAATATTCGGCATTAGAGGTGTCCTATCACTCTATAATGAAATTAAATTTGAAACGTTTAATTAATTTTAATATACCATGTTTTTTATTTAAGCTATTCATGGAGACACACGCATGTGCACTGTAAAATTTCCAAATTGTTTTTGTTCAATGGACATGGTCAGAGAATTCAGTGTCATTTTAGCAGGTTGTCATAGTAGCTAAATGGTTAGAGCACCCACCTGGTAAGTGGAGGGTCTGAGGTTCAAATACCAGCTGTGGCATTGAATTTTTCAGTCCCAATTCTGCCTCTCATGAAATTGTGTATTTGACATGAAATTTCACATCGAAGTTACAAATGTTGAGTGGCTGTTTGTTGGAAATAGCAAGAAAACACAACTTCAAAGGAAAATGAAAGTTTAGCATAATATAAGTAATAGATCTACTGACAATCACAAAAGGGCATATTTAAAAAAAACTGAGGCATCAATCTCTATAGGATATCATGTAGCTTCACTCCCTCAGCTTTCTTACCTATCACCCTTTAAATTTGAACTGGTTTATGTATTATTTATGTATTATTATTTATTATTATTATTATTATTATTATTATTATTATTATTATTATTATTATTATTATTATTATTATTATTATTATTATCATCATCATCATTATTATTATCATTATTATTATTATCATTATTATTATCATTATTAATTATCATTATTATTATTATCATCATCATTGTCATCATTATCATCATCATCATTGTTATTATTATTGTTGTGGTTGTCATTGTTGTCGTCGTTAATTATTGAGAAATACATCATGTGTATTATCTTTGTTTAAGGAATTGTTTAAATGTGTACAGAAAAGAATGTGCTGATTTTTGTTTGTATGGAATACAATTGATTATTTAACTTCTTGTTTGCTCTCCGCTGACCACATATCAGAGGAACACACAAGTAAATAACTTTGGTGAAGCTTTTGCTGGACCAGGCACAAGTAATTCATAACAAATGCTTCATCTTTTTTCCCTACAACCTCTCATCCATCGGAAAACATTTGGAGCCACCTGTACATGCTAAATAGGAAATCAGTATATAGTCTTTTTATTACATTTGTATAGCCCCCTTTAACTTTAGTGGTCATATTGGAGGCTTTGACTTGAGAAACTACCTTTGATTGTAGATCTTCCATAACATTGGGATTTAATCATTATTACTACAAAAATCACTATTAAAATTACTCCTACAGATTATACAGATTATACAGAGGGTCAGGAAATATTCGAAGTAAATAAAATTTTCCCTCCCCTGGCCAGGGGTTGAATCTGGGACCTCTAGGTTAAGGAGCCAGAATGCTGACCACTTGACCATAGATAAAATTTATGTATAGGTTAAGTGCAGTTTGGCGTGAAGAGAGGTTTTTATTTCCCCCTCATTAACAATCCTGTCACAATTCCTAAAAAATGTTTGGTTCCAAAATAATAGCCAGGTGCATCCATTAGTATTTAACCCTTAAACGCACAAATTATTCTGCCAAACCGGTTTTTATATCTCATTAACAGGCAGCTTAATGTAAGTGATTTGAATAGCCATAGTTTTCAAGGCGATACACGATAGACTGGCCGTCCACTCAAAGCAGAATGTTATGAGTTGTGAGTTCGAGTTCCAGCAATGTGTCTGTAGTAAAGGATAGGGAGGGCCCATATAAAATAAGCAATGTGATGGCATGGATGATGACAAGGTTGACTGTTGTATCGATTTTGTTTTTTGTTACAAAAAAAACTACAATAATATTGAAGTAAATAAATATATGATATAATATAGCTTCAGATACATTAATTTTGCCCTTAAAAGTCTGTATAATGTGAAGAACAAAAAATGCCTTCAAGTGGTCTAAAAACATGCCTTTTGATGTGGCCTTTGCGTATCTACAAAGCAGCACATTTAAGGGTTAAACATAATCATAACTGCAAGATAATTTTAGTCCTCTTATTACTTGCCTGACTTAGGTTCTTCCATTACATGGCCAGAAAGTTATTCTAGACAATGCTCTTCTTCCTGCCAATCCATATTCAGCCATGCACACATAAATTCATTGCCTGTTAACAATACATACATACTAAAATAAGAGTATCACTGAGCCGAGTTTAGACACTTCAATCCCACTTATTTAGAGTTAAACATTGGACTTGTTTTGAGTCTTTGTCTTCATTCTCTACGACCAGAGCCATTACTTTTGGAACCAGCATTAGTGCAAACTTGTGAACTGTTATTTTGAAACTGTATAGCTGGAATGGTTTAATTTTACTTTATCACCACCACTATTAGATCAATTGAAGATAGTGATTAACTGAAGCCCTGGACTTAAAGTACTCAAAAGTTGTTGGGTATCTTATCTCAAAGTGACTTTGAGAGCGCCTTATGGTTTAGTGAGAAAAATATGAGTCAGTGGTGGGATTTAATGTCATACCAGCATGTTACTATTGTAGCTTCATTATATTCAAAATGTCTCTTCTTAACCTTTGTATATGGCAATGTTAAACTGAATATTCATAGTTCAGTAGTATTCAACTTCAAACTGAATCACTGAATCAGGTTATATCCTTTCTCTACCATTGTTTATTTTAGTCTCTCTTCTGCCAACTATTCTTATGAGCTTATTTTTATATTTGCTTCAAGTTAAAATGAATATTTGCAGAAATGATATCATTACACATCTTTTATAGATAAGGGTAATGCAGAAGGCTGAAATGATATTCAAATGTTGAAAACATGGGTTGCTAAATGCTGGATTTGGAATATCATACTTTTTGCATGACATCTCAAATAATTGAATGGTGACTTAGTACTTTAATATATGATAAACATTGACAATAACAATGAATATTTCACTTATGGTTCAAGTCACACAAAAATTATGAATTGTGTGTTAAAACACACAATTAAATTAAATAATTAAAATTTGTATTATGTTTTTTGCATAGGTAACTTTTTGTCTTCTCTTATGGTTATTCAAAATTGAGTCAAAATAAAGATGACTTAACAGGAAATTTGAGATACATATTTTATTTCTATTAATAGGTTTATAGTTGTGGTATTTTAATCAAAATCATTTGGGCCACTTTTGAGAAAATAAAAATCAGCAAATATTTTTCATAGTAAAGGGTAGTTTGTGGTGAGAAAATTCTCTTGCAAGTTTTAACTCTCGTGCTTGTAAGATGCTGAACTTAAATACAAGTTTAGTATTTATCTGTACTTTTCTAGTGGTTCTGATAACACAGACATGCACACATACACAATCTTTAAGGTTTTTAGTGGAATCCAATACTTCCTCCACAGATCTAAATAGAGCCAAAGAAAGAGTAGATTCATTAAACCTTACAGTCACTAATGTTCAAAGTTCTTTCTATGGAGAGTAGTGAAAATAGTTGCTGTATCTCTGTGGATGATGCAGAGATATAGATCAACAATCTATCCCAAGAATAAAATCATGCCATGGTTCTGCCCAGTCTTAATAAATAGAACCGTAGTGCCAGTTACCAAACAAAATTACACAGTCATTTTAATTATTAATGCTGCCAAAAGACAGGTAACTTGTAGGTAAACTTAAGTACATTGAACTTAGTTTGTGAGGAAATATTCAATTTTGCGAAAGAGACGACTTAAAAATTAAAATTGAAGCATAGGAGAAATTGTGGAGATTGCATAGACTATTACAGCTTATTTATGTTAGTTTACTCCAAAATAATCTGGAATATATCATTTCTCAATGTTCACTTAAAAATTAAAATTGAAGCATAGGAGAAATTGTGGAGATTGCATAGACTATTACAGCTTATTTATGTTAGTTTACTCCAAAATAATCTGGAATATATCATTTCTCAATGTTCACTACTCTTGCTAGTTCTAATTCTACTGCTGTTTTAGTCTTCATTAGCATAGGATAATTCATGTACTATATATATTGCCTTCATCACTTCCATCAAGTTACATTCTTCTGATATAGGTATCTGCTTCGTGAAACATTTACAACCTTAATATTTGACAAATTTGTGACATTTGCCAAATAATACGTTTTAAAATATAAACATTTATAGAATTATGTAAATGTAAACCTGTCTTACAATTTTTTGAAACAGAGCCTAAGAGCAAAGTTTTGCATAAACATTTTTAAACAACAATCCAGATATTTGAGTTTTAATAGCCTGAAAATCATTTTACAACTTTATGTGCATTTAAACTTGAGGATTATTTTGGCTCTAACCTTTAAAGTTTTAAGAAAACAGTATATAAAAACCATGAATTTTCTCAGCATCACTTAAAAATATTAAATCATAACTTGTTGAACTTGTAACCATATAGTGGTTTACCAATTCCATTTTCTCAGATGGATACACAAAGAAAACTTATATTTATGTTTTCTCTTTAGTATGTAAATATGGTTCCATAATACCCCTATTTTTAAATTCAGCCTTTGAGCCTGAAAATGGAATCATCTGACTGGCAGCTTTGTTGCAAACATGTCAGTGGTTCCGAAAGAATGGGTTGATTCCACGTGGTTTATATCAAAATAGAGTAGCTATATAAAGAAGCAAGGAATTTATCCCACAGTTCAGTTAGCCTTTGTAAACTGGTTGTGGTGTTATGGAGAAACAGTTGACATGGGGGAGGAGTTATCTATAGTTTGAATATGGTGAACACATATGTTAGTAAAGCATTGATGACTTCCCTTAAAAGCTTTATCAAATTATGAAACTTGGGATTCATTTAGCTTTAACAGGCGAGAGAAACATCAACTATTGCATGGTGCCCATTAAAAAGGCAAACGTGTGTAAAGTGGTCAATATTAAACCGAGCTAAGATTATCTCTTCGCGACGAGATACACAAGAGGAGGTTACCCAGTTTATCGGAATTTCCTTCACTGCTCTAAGCTTATTTCCACATAAAACTGATCACTTTTAGTTCAAACAGTTGCTGTGTGGTGTAATAGTTAAGGCTGTGGCACATCTCGAGGACTGGGATTCGATTTCACATTAACCATTAACATTTAGCCCTACCTTTTAAAGAATTAAGTGGGTTAAATTATTTTAAAGTATGTGTAACTTGGTGGAAGGACATAACTAACATTTTTATTTTAAATCAATTGCAATAAATTGGGCCCTTTGAATATAATATATCGAGTCCATTGGCATACGCCTGGAAATGTTAAGTTTGCCTGGCCATCCATAAGATATCTTCACAAATTAAAATAATGCAAAAGATACAATTAAAAGTAAACGAAACCGTTGGAAATCTCATAGATTTACAGGACATCATAATGTACGAAGTAGGTTAACTGTAAAACGTCACTAATGTAGACTTGCAAAATGCAAACTGTACATTGATGTAATGAAACGACATGCGAAGTTGGTATAAGTGAAGTGTTACATAAAGAATGTCAATAAATGTCTAAAGCCAATGTATGTTTTATCTTCTTTAGTGGATTGTAAGGCTTACACGTAAATGTCTCGAGTCAGTAGCCTGTCGACGAACAAGCAAACTTTGGCTCCTCCAGGATGGGTGGAGAAGGATAAATGTAGTGGTGAAAGGGATTAAAGGGAAATCAGCGGTTCAAATTATCCAACGCAGCGACCGAGGAAAACCACGGAAAGAGGCGGGGAGGGGGGGGGGGGAGAGAAAGTCGATGAGGGAGCGTCAGACTTCTGGAGGAAGCATTATATGAAACCTACAGGTGGCCAGAACGCATCATAGGCAGAACTACTACGGTGGGTTCCTAACAGGTGCAGGCAGTTCGAGGTCGCCTCAGGACCTGATTCTTACAACCTGGAAAGATCGGATGGAGAGAGAATGAAATGAAAGGGAGTGATTCGGCGCCAGTTAACCACTATGCAGCGTTTTATGAATTTCTGTCTGTTCTAATATTGTTCTACATATTTTTAGTTTCTCTATTACTTACAGTGCTTAAGTAGCGAAGATATTATGTTCCACCCAAAAATTCGATATTCAGATTTCACCAGAAATACATTTAAGACTTCCTGAAAAAAGCAAAAAAAAAAAAAAAAAAAAAAGCATTAAAGTGTCTGTTGTTGTGTCTGTGAACAGCATAACTAAAAACAACTTGGTATTTAAGTTGAGCATCCTCCTAGGATGCAACACGAAGATCTTCAATAAAATCCCTCCACCTCAGACCACGCTTTACATGGACCATTCTTCGAAAATGTTATAAAAATGGCTCCGACAATTTTGATTAAAATACCATATATTTAAAATATTTTCTTGAGAAATGAAATGTGTATCTTGAATTTTCTGGGAATGTTCTCAGAAATCCTCTTCATTCTGAACGACTTTTACATAACTGGTAAACTGTGAGAGACAGACATAATCATACTAAACGAAAAAATGTAGATAATGTTAACATACAATTTATGTCAAATACAATTTTTTGTGGTTTTTCCAGTATTTACACTTTTCTCAAATGAAAAGTCATTTGATTTTTTTTATATTCCTGGTCATGCAAAGGAGAATGGAAACAACTTGATTAGAATAGAATTTCAAAGCCATCACATAGCGAGCAGCTCGTAAAAGATTTGACTTGCTTAAATTTACGTTATTCCCATGTCCCCATTGTATCTACAAGAAAATATGTAATAAAACAATTTGTACAAATGTCTGTATCGATTAACATGAACCAGATAGAAGAATAAGCATTTGTAAGAATAGTTCGTACAAGAGTGAGTAGAGAATGTCATGTGAGTGCGGCACATCAAATTATTAAAATATGAGGTATTTGGTATTTTGATGGTGGATACAGAAAAAAAGTGCGTCTAAAATCCATGAGACCTGAAAATGAACTGCTCCTGATTGCACTATTTAATGTCATATACGCAAGAAAATTAATAGCGATGAATGTGATTACAATTTAACTGTAGATCCATTATGTGCTCGAGTCTGTATAGCCTTGCAGTGCAGCATCAGGTATTGCAAACATCAAATCAGCATATTGCTACCATAAAGAAATAACTGGAAACGGCCGTGAAATTGAAGGGGAAACAGAGGAAAGAAATTGATGGCTGTTCACCTTGGTATAGGGCTAACATTACTACGAGCACCAGATGCCAAATAAAACTTTCCGAAAACCAAAATGAATGCCAAATAAAGTCGTAACTCTTGAAACTGTCCCGGTATTGGGTACAAAGGCATTTCCCTCGGTATTTCCTGTGTGCAGTGGTGTGATTTCGTTTCCCTCACCTTCCCATTTGTCTCTTTCTGTTTCTCTTTACGATCGGCGTACCTCACCCGACTTCGAATAAGAACAAATACGTCTCGGAAAATATATACAACAAAAATGTTTGCTACGGCTACGATTTTACGACCAAGGCCACCTGTATCTACCCCTTTATTGCACAGTTTCCAATCAAGTGCCCTCTATGATAGAAATATAACATCCCTACACAAACAGCTTCATATGTGATGTAAAACCTCGCATACTTAGCAGTGAAAGCCACTTCAGGTTAAGAGAGAAGATAATATCCATGCAAAAAACATAGCATCTTATGTTTTTATGTCATTGTTGACCATTAATACAGGGCTATCGTTTGGAGGCTTGGCCGGTCGAACGGGGATTTGCTTGGCGTTGAGAGGAGTGCTGTTTATCGGCGAGATTTATAGCCCCTTAAATTCAAACTCATTATTTATAATGCAATTTAAAATAATAAAAATAAAAAACCCATTAAATTCCTTTAGGGCAAGGGACTCCTACCATTATAGGGATTAGCTCAAAGACTCAGTCTAGTCCCTGAGAGCTGTGCCTCTTCTAACGTCATGTTAACACTCACTTTTCATGTCCACTGTGTTCCTATTTCTACCTTAAGTTAGTTCTATAATTTGCTTCCACTTTACTCTATCTCACACTTCTCTTGTCCACAAAGGTCCTATTACTGTTCTCAAATCTTGTGCCCACCTTTGCCTTGGTCTTCCAGCGTTTCTGTTCCACTGTCTCGGATCCCACACTGTCGTCTCGTATGTCCACCTTGACTGGTTCATCCTGACTACGTGTCCCCCCAACTCTGTTTGGTTTTCCTGGCTGTTGTGGCTGCGTCTTCCATGCTGCTTCTATCCCTCAATATCTTATTCTGGATAATGTGTCTACAAATTATGCCCAGTAATTTTCTCTCCATTTTTCGTTGACATACCTGTATCTTCTTTACTTGATCTCTCGTGAATGTCCAGGTCGGGCGTCCATATAAGAGAACTGGAGTGACAGGCATCTGAAGCATTTTTTCTTACTAATTTTTGTGTCTAGAAAATGAATGCTAGGCTCCAAAATTTTCCCCATGCGAGTCGTATTATTAATTTTCAGTTTCTCGTGTCCCCTTTAAGCTGACGGTTTGACCCAAGTAGATATATTCATTGCAATATTCTATTGTTTTCCTTCTAATAACACTGATAATTCTTCTTGGTTTGACACAATATTGTTTTGATCGGTTCATTATTAAACCTATCCTTTCGCCCTCTCTGGTTAGTTCTGTTATTGTAGTTCTTTCTGAGTTTTTGTTAATAATACTAGGTGATCTGCAAATCTGAGATTTGTAAGTTTTTTCCCATTTATGTTAATGCCATATCCTTTACTGTCCCATCCTAGTTTCCTAAATATCATTTCTAGAACACAAGTAAATAATTTTGGCGAGATTGGATCTCCTCTTTTCACCCCAAAGTCTCTCCTTCTATCTTCGCTATTACTTTAATGTCATTGTACATTTTATCCTACAAGCTATAACTACAATAATCACATACCTTCGTCCTATAAGCTATTCAAAATGACGTCCTCGTGTGGCCATACATGTCTCACTTTTTAAGAAACTTTGCAATAACACAGTACTTCTTCATGGACATGTCAATAGAAACATGCTTCACCCGCAAAAGAAATTAAACGCGGGTAAACAGAGCGATTATTAACACTCGGTTGCAGAATTAACTCAACCCACATGCTCGCATAGCAACAATTTCTGAATTAGATTTTCTTCTTATAGTGCTTTAATTTTAACTTTCTCTGATGTCATCGAGTTTTTGCTGTTTAAGAACACGGCAGTATAAATTTGGTTTCTTATTCACAACAAAACTGTTTCTCTGCAAGATACACGAACAGCAGGGATTTCGTCTGTAAATCGCTGTTACTTGTCTATAAGAGTTTGATGTTACATAGGAATTAAACGTAGATTTTGTGTGCACAGACCTTTTGGCATCCTAACAGTTTATTACGCTCTATAACACTTAAACACATGATCTGAGAACGTATCAACTTATGTACAAGACAGATTTCCCCTCAACTGATTAACCGGGGTACGGAGAGGAGGGAACATAAATAGAGAAAGAGCCGGTTAGAAACTACACAGTGCAGGATAAGCAGTTTCCCATAATAAGGCCGTATGTCGAAACGAAGGCACTGTAGTATATTACACTATTTATCTTACCCGGTATTGTACGAATATATTTTGTAAATAGAGGTTGAAATAAGGATATGGGATGATTTTTGAAAGTCGTGAGTAGGCTATAATTTTCACTCATAACTAAAAGGGTTTTTCCAGTGGTGTAAATTTGTATATACGAGATTGTAAGCATGAGTAGGGCAGCTTTTTTGAAGTCAAGTATGCAAATATGTGCCCTGATTAGCCAAACAGTATAGTTTTGCCTATAATGAGTTGGAATTAAATGTAGATATTAAGTGAATATCCACAATAAGTATCAGAATCGAGAATCGAATAGTTTTCTAGTTCTATCTTACATGATCTGTACATAATACTAAATACTAGTAATGTAGTTTTGTTGTTCACTTATTGATTTATTTGTACTATACAGAGCGTCCCATTAAAACCACCCAAAGTTGTTAGGCATTCTTTGGTCTACACGCATAAGAAACTAGTTTTGTTGCTTTGAAGCAAATTTAGAACTACTCTGATTGTATTGTTACTTTTTAAAATTAACTACAGTATTCGTCCCTAATAATGGTAGTTATGTTATCAGCTTTTTGACACTTTAAAGTCCAAGGTATGACTATTTAGCCAGTGGCAGAATCGATGTTGAGACAGCATTTTGCGCTAGACATGGTTTAAATCCATAATTCACGTTGCAGAAACTGTTTAGGTTGGTGTATAAACACGTCATTTTAGAAGACTCTTAGCCTTAAACATGGTGCAAACGAGAATCTATGCTTGAAGATGCTTCTTGAAGCTCCTGGAAAACGTGACTGAAGAGCAGCTCCCGATATGACCTTTGATGTTATAGGTGGCATATACATGGAAGAGTAGCTCTAATAGTTAATCAAATACAGGTGTAATGTTTTACAGCTCTCATGTATGTGTAAGATATCTGCGATTAGTATGTCACAATAAATACAGATTTAACCAAGGCAAAGGAGATACCAGAAATAAGCTGTTTGAGAAGGTGACTGTCCAATGTGGGCTGTAGAGCCGTAGAATAAATGTAATATTGGAATGAATGAATACATACATCTGTAAACATGTAATAGCAAGTCACTGTAAGACATGCACATTCGTGTTTTATTTTATACCTTGCAAGATTACATACAACCTTTGATAGCTTTAATTTCACAACGAAATAGTGTTTCATGTCCACAAGCGAGCAGCCAAAATGGTTCCAGCAACATGATGCCGCAGCACACACTGCTGGAATTCCATTGTTGTTGTGTGTCTGCCCTATTTGGAATCAAGTCTTCTTGAAAAGTGGAGACGTTTACAACCCCAAGATCTCCGGATGGCTACTTTCTCTGGGAGTAATTGAAGAACAATCATCTACAAATCCTTATAGATCCTAAACACAGGTCACACAAGTTTTGTAGGCTGGCAGATTGTTGTTGAAATAGAGGTCATTTGAGCTACATGATTTTCAGTAAATGAAGTTTTTCTTTGCTGACTAAAAACACACATGACTGGCATTAATCTTATGTATTTATTAATTCACATAAATATAGGTAACATAATTGTTTACTAGATATTTGTAAAAATTGGGTCTCATTGAATTATCCTGTATAAGCATATTTCCTGATGCCCCTTGAAGAAAGCGAAGGAGAATATTGTAACAAAGACAAAAATCAGTCCTGTTACTTCGCTATCCCTTTATTGTCTTCTAAAGGTATACCACAAATACAGTTTTCTTCTCGTCGTTAACACAGTCTACAGTCGTTCGGGCTATCACAGCTCACAATTTTTACTTCTCATAACCTTGCTTAGTTCTTTTAGTGTCTTTCTTCACTTCCTCTGCCTCTCATGCACTAATTATGACGATGTAATCACTCGCGACGCTCGTTGAATCTTCTTACGACGCACAACAGGACGACACACACGTACAGCCGTCTCACACTGATACGCTATAATATAATTGGAGTGTGTAGTATTTGGTAATATGGAAACTTAAACATTGCGGCGAAGTGAGGGACAGCGTTTGAAATTTGGATACAGAAAAGAATGGAGCCGATGAAATGGGCAGGCAACATAAGTAGTAAAGGTTTATCAAAACGAATGAGAAAGAAAGATCAAGAATCAACACAAACATGTATGGTGTATTCTCTTGAAGAAAAAAAGGATTCTTTTTATGCATCGCAACCCTTTCTTTCTACCTAGTACATGTGACACCACATTTCACAAATAATGGTCGTGAATTTCGTTACGAGGTAACAGCTTGCGCTACATCCAGCCATTGTTTGTATTGAAAACAGATTTTCGCTAATTATTAACAAGAAATGCGCTTATTAATATTACAATCCATATTTAATCCTTCATGAGCGCGGTAATATTATGACCTGTTGGGTTGTATTGTTTGCGTTTGTGCTTCCCTCGTCGAGTTGCAAGCAGCCAAATGATGTGACTGAAAACTGCTTTGCAAAACTGAAGTGTGATAAAAATGTTTTAAGATTTGAACTGTTGTGTAAACTACTTAAGACACCAATTTTTAGATTTATGTTATTTTCTATTTGTGTGCAAGGCGATATTTTAAATTTACCGATCGAGAAGGCTCCACGGTAACGTGCGAGGATCGCTTTCGAGAGGTCCCGCGTTCAATTCCCGTCGTCATTGCGTTTTCGTGGATTTCCGTAGTCGGTAGGTGAATGCTGCTGTGATTTCTTATCTACCACGATTTCCTTCCCATAATTTCCCTTTCATTTCCTTCCTTCTCAATTTCAGGTGTGCTGTTAGGTTTCGTGGCGGATGGCGATGCCGGACAGATGACGCGGATGCTTGCTCAAAGAAAGAGTACTCCTATGGGCACTAGAAGGCTGCTTGGTTGACAGGTCGTTCATCTCTAGGCAGCTCTAGCACTGGGACGAACCTCGAGCGTGCAATAATTGTCTGCGCGTCTCTGTGCCTGTCTGCCTGCGACCTGTAGCGTCCTGTGGTTCTTTCACTTGATCTATTCCTCCTGGTGGATGGTAGTCACAATAGATCTATGTAGCTCTACGCGTGCGAGGTGTCCCCCTCTATTTTACAACCCTAAACCATATTTTAAATGTCGGCGTGAAATTGAAAGAAAGACTGGGAAAATATTACTGCAATTCTGCACGACAGTTCTAATAAGGCATGGACTCATGAACGAGAGGTCAACGGTTCAATTCCCACCAGTACCGTCCTCTGACTCATGATTGGCAATTGCCGAGGAGGTATCCTAAACTTATACCTGAAACATTTCGTTCCCAAATTTCCTTTCCCAATTTCATGTATCATCAGTCAACGCCTGTGGTGCCATATGAAGTAAGAACGGGCATTATATCCTACACAGAATTAGACACAAATGATTACAATTGACGTGTACATTCTATTTTACTTTCTGTGCACCCATTTCTTAGGTAGAGGAAATAAGGCATTCAACAAAACATTCGATATTGAACTGTGGAAGTAAAATATTGCATATTAGATAACACTATAGCCAGCGGTAAAAATTGATATCATATAGTATCCGGATAAAAAATTATTCTTGAATTCATATTTCATTCGGATATATTTTTTTACCTAGGAATAATTTTAAATTAAGCATTAAGTGTTTAATTGCAAACATGCGGAAACAGTTTTCAAACGTTCAGCAGCAACTCATGCGACGGAAAGAAAAAAGAAGAGTTGTAAGCTTTCAAACTTGTCAGATGACGTGTCTGAGAAAGTGCTAACACATAACATGGAATATTTCGAAAAGGGTAAAGCTACGAAAAATACATATGCATTTAGGTGTTGTTTGCTATTTAACACGAGAAAAGGTCATTGTTAAGGAATGCAAATATTTTTGTCTAATATTAAACCTGCTTATGTTTCTGCTGTTTAATAACATCTTTCAGAAAGCAGTATTGTTATATATTCTTAAAATATCACAGCAGCATACACAAGATTGTGGAAACGTCTAGTCCAATGTTTTTAAACCTTCACATTTCCCTGGACCATATTTACTATATTTCTTATAGAAGTGCCTTCTTCCCATATTTTTACGATACGTCCATGGCCCTTTCTGATATATAAGGTATGATGTTTGTTAAATGTAATTATTTATAGGTTATTGAAAATATATACGAACAGCTGATCAATATAAAATAATAATAGTAATAATAAATAACAATAAGAATAATAAATAATAGTAATAATAATAAATAATACTTAATTACACAAACTATGTTCATGATTACGCTGTATTGTACTTAGGTGCTGTATAATAAAATTATCTGTATTAGTATGAGAGATTAATAGTTGGGTTTATGTGCAAGGTCTTCCGTATATCACGGTTATTTGTTTCTTGAGTGAAATGCTCGTAATACCATAATATTTTGGATTGCGACTGACTCGGCATTCCTTTTGCATGGAATAGTATGTATCTCGCTTCAGCTGTTTGGTCTACAAAGAGGACGGGGAGTCGATACTGCAACGTTTAGCATTTGTCAAGTTAGAGAGGATTTTTTTTTTGTTTGTAGAATGTGGCTGCAATGCATTTGACTGTGCCGCCTCGTGTCTACAACTAAAATGATTTACTTCGTGTGCGAATGTATGAATTTTGGTTTAAAATATGCCGCAAGGAAAGAACTCTAGTGGTGCGCGGAAACAATATATCCCGAGTGTAAACATTGTAGAAAACATATAGGTAACAGGTGATTATAATTTAATCAGTGAAGTGTTTGGAACTCGTTTCTAGGTTAGATCCCCACGTGTTGAAAATAGTGATAGTGGGTTTTAATACGAACAGAGAATGAAGGTTATGTGCATTAAAGTGCTGAAACCCTGTGTTATTCGAAGAGATGTCCATACCATCTGATTATGAAGTTAGTAAGCAAGAAAAGTGACAGTTATTTTCAAAATAGTCATGATATAAACCTGAAGCACACAACTGATTGGAACTGCAAGATAATGCACTGAATGGTAAGTGAAGTAAAACGTATGCAATGGAAGCCTATAAGCTAGAGTTAGATTTATGGTGGTCTTGCAAGTTGATCTCTGGGGAAGGGCTTCAAACCGGAAATGGGGGAAGGACACAAACAAATTATGTTGAACTTAACTTTTGAATGACCAAATATACATATATGCTATATAGACTATTATTTGGCTTTTATTGCAGAATAATGTTTCTCTCCTGCTTATGCATAGTAAGTAGAGGAAATACTATTTTGCACCCAAAAATTATATATCGATATTCTGAGTTCTCCTGAACGCAAAATACGATCGTGTATGTATATACATATGTTGTGTGTGTCATTGTCATAACTCAGAAAATAAATGTGTAAATACTGACCTTGGTATTTAAGTACAGCATCTTCCAAGGATGCTACACAAGTACTTGCAAGAAAATAGCCCTTACCCAAACTACCCTTTAGGTGGAATATTATTCATTATTTTTATTTTCTCAAAATTTCTTTTTTAATGATTTTGATTAAAATGCCCTATGTTTAATATATTTGCATGATATTTAAAATTTGTATCTTGAATTTACTTCAAAGAGCCTAAGAAGTCATCTTGATTCTTAATGAATTTTGCATAAATGGAAGGTCATGAGTCAGACAAAGGCTTAATAATCTAAAAATGTAAATCTCGTTAAAAAATGATTTGTATCAAATGCATTTTTTGTGGCACTAACCATTTCAGAGATATTGATTGCTATTGACTTGAATTTTTCAATACAGCTTACAATTTTTGACCTGATAGATCATGATTCATTTGTTTATCATGATATGCAAGGTGTAGAATTTCAAAAGCCAGCATTCAAGATTTTTGAAGATTTGACTATCGTCTTCCGTGTGCCGCTAATGAAATGTGTAATGCAGTTATTTCTGTAAATCTATTTCGATTTACATGAAGTGATAGAAAACCATGCTTTTGTAAGAATAGTTGCAACAGATATAAAAACAGCTGTTAGTGGGTTGGACATAGAAAGTAATCCGAATATCGGATTTTGAAATATGCTCGTTTTCACAATATATGGACATACATGTATATATAATATAATGCTCTAATGATTTGGATCAAATTTTGTATTCAAATAAGGTTTTGCTTTAAGTTTACTTATATAGGTGTGTTTCCTGAAAAAATGTAATTTTACACAAAAAAATATTTTATTCCCTCTTCTACAGAGATACTTCGCGTATCTAGGAAACGGCTCTAGATTTAGATCAAATATTGTATTCAGATAACGTATTGCTTTCTAAGATTACATGGTGTCTTTTCTGGAAAAAAAAAAAAAAAAACACGCGAATTTACACACAAAAACAATTTGTTCATTCCCTTTTCTACCAATAATTCATACAATTTTCTTCATGTTTGAAATAGAAATGCTATGTAATACATTCACACTGTTTCCTCTACTCACTTTTAGGTGACATACACATCTCTTTCTCTACTCACTCTACTACAAACAATGCATATCCTCTATAGGTGCATGTATGTAACTGTTAATCTCGAAAAGCGCTTGACCGATCATCGCGAAATTCAGCATGTATATGTAGTTTTTCACGGAGAAGCTTTTTATGCTATCCATTTTATTATGGGTACTATATATTACATTCACATGGTTTTCTATATTCGCTTTTCTTTTACGTAATACATATCTCCTATACTCGCCCTTCAACATACAATTCATACAATTTTCTATGGTTGAAGTATAAATGCAACGTATCACATCTAAATAAGTATCTTCTCTAAAAAACCACGACTGTAACACACACACACACACCATACACACACAAACACACCACACACACAAACACACCACACACACAACACACACACAACACCACAAACACAAACCACACACACAACACCACACACACACAAACACACACACACCACACACACACCACACACACACACCACACACACAAACACACCACACACACAAACACACCACACACACACACAAACACACACTCACAACACCACAAACACAAACCACACACACAACACCACACACACCACACACAACACCACACACACAACACACAAACACCACACACACAACACCACACACACAACACCACACACACAACACCACACACACCCACCACACAACACACCACACACAACACCACACACACAACACACACACCCACCACACACACACCATACACACCCACCACACACACAACACACACACACATCACACACAAACACAACACACCACACACACAACACCACACACACATCACACACAACACCACACACACCACACAACACCACACACAACACCACACATAAACACACCACACACACCACACACACAGCACACACAAACGCAACACATCACACACACAACACCACACACACATCACACACACCACACACACATCACCCACACACAACACCACACCCCACAACACCACACACACATCACCCACACACAACACCACACCCCACACAACACCACACACACATCACCCACACACACCACACAACACACACACCCCACACAACACCACACACAAACACACCACACACAACACCACACACAAACACCACACACCACACACAGCACAGGCATAACACCACACACACACATCACACACAACACCACATACACCACACAACACCACACACACCCCACACAACACCACACACAAACACAACACATCACACACACAACACCACACACAAACACAACACCACACACAAACACAACACCACACACAACACCACACACCCCACACAACACCACACACAAACACAACACCACACACAAACACAACACCACACACAACACCACACCACACAACACCACACACACACCCCACACAACACCACACACAAACACAACACACCACACACACACCAACACAACACACCACACACACACCCCACACAACACCACACACAAACACACCACACACAACACCACACACAAACACAACACACCACACACAGCACAGGCACAACACCACACACACATCACACACAACACCACATACACCACACAACACCACACACACCCCACACAACACCACACACAAACACAACACATCACACACACAACACCACACACAAACACAACACCACACACAAACACAACACCACACACAACACCACACACCCCACACAACACCACACACAAACACAACACCACACACAAACACAACACCACACACAACACCACACACATCACACACAACACCACACACACCACACAACACCACACACACACCCCACACAACACCACACACAAACACAACACACCACACACACACACCCCACACAACACCACACACAAACACAACACCATACACAACACCACACACATCACACACAACACCACACACACCACACACAAACACAACACACCACACACACAGCACAGGCACAACACCACACACACACACACACACACACACACACACACACACACACACACACACACTGAGCGAACCTCGGTCGCCCAAGTACTTTTAATAAATATATTGAGCTTTGCCAAATTATTATAAACAACACTTCGTAAACTTATACATTTAGAGCCCAACTGAAGCTGATTTTAAAAGAATGGTGCTACCACATTTGACGTATCTGTATATCTGCGCAGTTCGGCGTGTATGGACGTAATGTTGTACAGTAATACATTAGATCCTGACAAAACTCAAAGGTTGTTTCACAACTTAAAGCTACACCGAGCATGTTTTACAATCAGACCTTGAATATTTTAAAAACTGCTCTTACCCATATTTTCAATCCCTCGTATTTAGAATTACGCTGCCTGGCCAATTGAGATCAGATTTGTACACTGCAATTAGAAGGTTGAACAAAAATTACAGGCTACTTTACAACTTTTAAAAACAACCTCTACTTATATTTTCAACTCCTTGCATAGAAATCTACGTCTTTTAACTAATCTGGACAAAACCTTAGATGTTTAAGGTTACTTACTCCTTTAAAAAACGAACACATCCTTTTTGTTTTCTCTATTGTGCATTTCAGTGGCGCATGCTGGGGTTGTGACTTGACCTATCACTAAGCCTACCGTGGCCGCGTCGAGGCCGAGTGGTTAGACCATTTGACTCTTAACAAAGCGGCCAGGTTTCGATCCCAGGTGACCGCATATGGAATTTGTGATGCACAAAGCGGCGCTGGGATGGATTTCCTCCGGGTTCTCCGGTTTCCTCCATCTCATTTCACCAGTGCTCCATCTTTATTCCATGTATCATCAGTGTCACCGCCTGCGGTGCCATATGTATTAAAACCGGGCGTTAAACACTACCAAAAAACCCTGATGTGTTGCGCTCACATGAGTTTCTCTACTCTTGTACCAACCATTCGTGCAAACTCTTATTCTTCTATCTTCTTCGTATTAGTTGAAATAAACATTTGTACAAATTAGGTATCTTATTGCTTATTTCCTTGTAGGTGCAAAGGGAATATGAGAATACAGTAGGCTTTGTGCGATAGTCGAATCTTTTAAAGCTTTGAGATTCTGTTCTCTTTGCATGGCTAAGATATACAAAAATGAATAACGATCTTCCATTTAACGAAAGTATTAAGTATTCTAGAACTGTCACAAATAACAAGGCATATCTCCGAAATGGTTCACTATGGAAAAAAAAATTGATGTGTTGCACTTAACATGACTTTCTCTACTCTTGTACTAACCATATCTCTCTATGTTAGTAAAGATAAACATTCGTACAAATTATCTTATTGCTTATGTCCTTGTAGGTGCAGGGGAGATATTAGAATACAGAAGGCTTTGTGCGACAGTCAAATCTTTTTGACCTTTGAGATTCCGTTCTATTTGCACGATTAACATATTAAAAAATGAACAACGTTGTTGCATTGCGCTTAAGTTATAGTTTTCCGAAACTCACACACATAACAAGGAATATCGCCGAAATGGTTCACACTACAAGAAAATTTATTGAGACATAAATTGCTATAGTCAGAAAATTCAAGATATACATTTCATTTGTCATAAAAATATCTGCAACATATGGCATTTTAATCAAAATCGTTAGAGCCATTTTCAAAAAAAAAAAAAAAAAAAAAAAAAAAAAAAAAATTCAAAAAATTTTTCATGTAAAGGGTAGTTTAGGGTGGGGCTATTTTCTTCAAAATCCTCGTGTCACATCCTTGAAAGACATTAAACTTAAATACCAACTTTAGTTTTTAACCGACTTTTCGTTTTTGAGTTATTCTGTCCACAGACTGACACACACACACGCACACGCACACACACAAACACGGACCTTTTTATGAAATTACTTTTCTTTTTGGATTCAGGGGGCCTTAAAACCTATATTTCCGCTGAAATCTGGACATCGAATTTTTGGGTGGAATACAATACTTCCTCTACTTTACTAAACGTAGTAAAGAAAGTAAAAAGGGCGTTCTTGCCAACTCTAAGCTAGTCGTGTTCATACGGCACATTTCGGAGACGCTCGTGTGGGTATAGCAATATGGGATTCCGAAGCCTTGGCATTATTCCTGCACATCTTCGCTGACCCCTCTGCCCGCATCGTAGTGATGGCTGCGGCAGCAAGCATCCGAAGTCCTATTTTGCCCCTGTTCACTGGTAGAGAACGACACATATTTCATCCGACGCGCTAATTCTTCATGAGGGAAACTGGTTAGTATCCCAATTATTACTAAATATTAATTTCTAGTTTACTTTAGATATGGGCTTCAGTGATACCTTTGGTAGCCCATAAATTGGTGTATTTACAATAAGTAGAAGTATTGTATTCCACCTAAAGGTTCGGTATCGAGAGTTCACCAGAAATACATGTTTTGAGACTCCCTGAAACAAAAACTCTTTTTAGGAAAAGGCGTGTGTGTGGGTGCGCGCGCGTGTGCGTGCGTGTGTACCTGTAAACAGCGTGACTCAAAAACTAAGTCTATTAAATACCAAACTTGGTATTTAACTTCAGCATTCTTCCAAGGATGCTGATAATTTCCGTGATATTTGTTTATTGTTTTCGAATTTTAAGATACTTTACACTTTTTTCAACTGCTAAGTACCTATTCCTTTTTTTTTTTCCCTCGTGGTCATATTAACAGTAGAATTTCAAAGGGATCACAAGCAACCACTTGAATGTTCGTCGAAATGTGTAATATAGTTATTTATCTAACTAGTGTATAATTTGACTGTGATACGAGTATATGTTTAGCGCGTGATCAAAGCGGACTTGCTAATTTTTACCAGTGATACAATGAAAAGATTACACACGTATTACATACATTTTATGCAACTCTAGCATTAAAATACGAAAAACTATTACATTTGCTAAATGTATGAGGTAATATGGTTGGTAAGCAGATGTTCCAATTGTTCCAACACTTATGGAGGAAAACGGAAGATAATGATGAAACTATTGAACATATAGATTGCATTCCGCTTGACGGTTTGAACTAAGCCAAGAGTGTTGGGAGTTTATTAATTCTACATACATGAAAAGGTGTTTACGAAAAGAAATATGAAAAGTTTTGTGGATGGAGAAACGGAAAATGCGTTACTTTTGCTAGTGAAACCACATTACTGGTATTTTCAGGTTTTCTTACAGACACGTTGCAGAATGTGCATTATGTTGTAGCGCTGATGACGCTATTGCTGTCTTGTTGCCATGGTAATTGTCATTCATTTTCTGGCACTGTTGCCAGGTAATTTCACGCGATTTATGTGGCCATAGTAAACCGTTTTAATGCTAAGATTGAATAAAAAGCATTTCTGCAAATGCTTATGTCGGTTATAAAGAAATAAGCAAAACAATAAGGTTTTTTGCAAAGGCACTGTGTAGGGGGGGGGGGGGGTAAAGAAAGTCATGGGAGTGTAAGACGTCAGGTTTTTTAATATCACAAACAGAGTAAATTATTATTAAACCTATAACACATTTTAATTGTTTTGTGGCATTCTTATTTTTTACTTCAAATTATGTTCCATATTAATTTGTTCTGTCATTGTTCAAGTCGACGAGCACAGTTTTAGAATTCCATGTAAGCATCTAGTCCTTTAACCGAACTACTACAGCTCGAGGAGACGCAGGAGAAAAGAATCTCTAAACTCTTGAACACTGTGGGATGCGTTCTTATGAATGATGGAAAGCCATGCTGTTTGAAAAGGGGTTAAGATTTCGTGTGAACTGTCTGTAATATAGCCAGTGCATGGGAAGTTTAAGATTGCTAAAAAAGTATGACACGCGGCACTCACCAGATACTGACTCCTCCGTCAAAGTTTCTGAAACGCGTCACGTGCTCTTATGGGTCCCTTTATATGAACAAACTTGTGAGCTACTTTTTACTTTTTCCTTCATTTCTGCTCTTCCTGCACCAAGACTGTCGACTGAGCTTGATGGGTAATCAATGACATACTAGAGACGCATCATAATGCTATAAGTGAATATGTTTGTAAGGAAATAAATTACCACAAGTAATGATGCAAACGATAAATTCTCAAGCAGAGAATTTATCTGGGAAGGTCAGACCATCAAATGTTATTTATCTGCACTATTTCATAAATAGCATATGGATTTAAGCACTTATCGCAGCGATGTCCAACGTTTGCGAAATAGGGGAGGTTGGATTTACATCCTTCCACTATGTGCGGACTTTGACATTCTTTAACAGTCGGACGTGCATTGTTGTTTACATACACGTTACGTTTGATTTACGAAAGCACTTTCAAACTTATACGATAAATATCTGTTCATTAGTGACCTCTTTGGTCACTATTGGTCACTTTCAATATTTGACGACAATGTCGAAGTGCATAGCCTTAGAAGATACACCAAATGATCGTCGCGTAACATATTGACAAACAAAAAAGTCGAATGACATTTTGTTCTTTGTTCAGCCGATTTCGAAAAAACAAATAGATTTTTATTCAATTTGGATGCGTAATTACACAAGAATGTACAACGACAACGGTTTGTTACTTGTAAGATGCGTAGAGTAACTTATTTCTGACATAACTTCGGTAGTAATTATGGGACATCACACCGGGCTACGAAATAATTAATCACTTAAAAGACGTGAAGAAAGTCGACAACATTGCGTTGAGGTTGGGCAGGGAATTGACCTAGTTTGTGAATGGCACTTTCGCTTTCGATTAATGTTTTGGGAGCTAACGTTTGTGATTGGCCTACACTCGCAAAGCAAACACGGAAGGACAAGGCAGGGTATGAGTTTGTTTTCAAGATGCACCATTACGTTGTTTATGTACTGAGCTAGGGAAAGTGACCACGCACACAAGTGGAGTCTTACAATGGTTCAATGCCTTGCTAGTCTATACAGTTTTATTATTTTATAAATCCCAACTTCCCAACAAACACCATCAATCTCTGGTAGGAGGAAAAAATGTTTGCTTAAGTAATTACATTGCTTTGAAGGACATTGAATAAATATTTTTTAACTTTTTTGTGTATTTAATTGTTTTAAAGCTAAACAATATTTCATACATGGCTTGCGTGTTTGAAAACATCAACAGGAAGATTGTTGGCATAAAGAAATAGCCATTTAAAGGTTATTTAATCCCGGGACATAAATTACTTACAATAGTAAGTCGCCATTGGGGCAATTGTCTCTGACGTGAGACTGCCTTGTGGTTTACCGGGAGAAATACGAATCGGTTGGAGAATTCAGTGCCATTCTGCCAGATTGTCACAGTAGCTTAATGGTTAGAGCATTTGCCTGGTAAGCGGAGGGTCTGTGGTTCAGATCCCAGCTGTGGCATTGGATTTTTCAGATCCAATTCTACATCTCAAATATTTCAGAGTTCCAGCTGAATTTGCTTGTTTTTGAGCGCTTTTTTGGCCCACACTTTGTTCAAATACTGCTCAAAATTTAAGCAGAAAAGGGGCTTTTAAATGTAGCGCACATGGCACTTAAAGCCTGCGCTAAAGCTTTAAAAATGGCGGAATCTAAAAAAATTTCACTGCCAACCGATGACTAAAGGTTTGGGGAACATTTATACCAGTGCATAAACCTAAATATCGTCAATTTAATACATTTTCGGCCATTTTTGAGTCTCAGGGTTCTCGCCCACCCATGTCAACTTTTGCGGACCAAGCCTTTAATAACACATTTTACGGACATTTTTCTGTTTAATGAATAGTGGATTCTTCCGGCCTGCTGGCACTTTGTTGTCCAGACGATCTGCCGTGTTCAAAATGCCAGCAGACTACGGCTTATCAACTCGGAGGAATCCACAATTCATTATTCTGATTCCAGCCGTGAAAGTTTACGATTACTCAGTTTTCTGTTTATAAAGCTACAGCTGTTAGGATCGTGTACCAATAAATATTTTATAGATATATTTAATTGTTACAGGTCAATACGTAGTGATGCATCGAAGGCGTATACTATTAGAGAACTTAACATCCTTGCAACAAGTGTGGGCACCCTGTCATCCAGGAAGGTAAGTTAAATGTGTATATATTCACTACTTGTTTTACCTGGCGCTCAACCGGCGGAGTTTTAAAACTTCGAATGATGATTTTATTAATTTAAAACATTGTATTGATAATATATTTTAATCTGTGCACAATAATCTAGAAGATCAGACGTGTAATTTTGCAGTGCCCTTTGATATAAAATTTCGCGAAATGGAAACAAAATACGCATTTAGATACTGTTTTCTAAGGGTGTTCTACGCACCTTTCAAACTCTGAAAATGGTATACACGTTTTACGGTGGGGGACACCTCACGCACTGCCACTTACATAGATTCAATGTGGCTACCACCCCCAGGGATGAAATGAAGGAACCACAGGAGGCTACAGGGCACATGCGGACAGACCATAGAGATGTGCGGGAATCCCTAATTTTTACAGACTAGAACACCTGTTCCATAGCTGGAGCTACCTAGAGAGTAGATGAACGATTAAGTGAAACAATTTCCGCAAACATTTATCTCGTTTTACATGAAGCAGAGGTGACGCAGCGAAAACTTGCCAACATTTCGGTATTACTCGGATAAATTCGGGTTATCTCGTTCGATTGGAGCCCACATGCCACTTCCACTCCCCGCATTGTACCTGCCGTTGCAACTGTACCGATTAGCTGCAATATGCACACCTCAAGACGTTGTTGGATACTGGGGCCCGTAATAGGCATAGTGTCGCTCTGCAACAGGCGTAATGGTGCATTTATGAACATAGTCTTCTGCCTATCCTGCAGAATGGCAAGTTTTCGTTGCTTCAGCTCTAAACAGAAAGCTAAGCTTTTGTAACAATATTCGTGGAAAAATGCGGCTTAAGTCATGTGAATGTAGCACAATATTACAGATCTTTTGCAAGGTAGGTTTCTTCTTTGCTCTGGCTAGATTTATCATTTAACTGGTTGTTCCTTGAAAAATAATACTGAAATTTCCAGTTAAACAGGATTCATTTTTCTCAGGTAAATGCTCGACTCAATAGTTGTTGATGGGGTTATGAAGCAAGAGGTTATGGTGATGCTTCTTTGTTAGTGAGGGCCCTTAACAAAATCTCGGTCAAAAATTCAAATTTGTGAGATTTAAATTCAGCTAGAAGTATAGTAACTGGAAATATTTGCAAAATAAACTCTTATTTTGCGATAATTTTACTTCCGAAAACGCTACCATCACTAAATTTGAACAGTCAACCCAGTGAAATGCTCCACTCTGTTGTTATATACATGAACTAAACTTTTCTATCGTTTTGACAAAAGCGTAACGATGAAAAGATGGCTTCGACAGAAGAATAACATATAGCGAACATTGTAGGGTGTCAGCAGTACCCAGCAGGCTATAAGGGCAATCAAAGCGTCATTTAGAGCGGATGGGCTGCCTTACAAGCCACATTATGTCCTGCCTGCACCAGAAGGATGCACTAATACTCCTCAGATAATATTCTGCTGGATTCCGCGCGCGCGTTAGTCTACTTCTGCAAATATTGCAGGCACTTTATTTTTCCTTCTCTATCGCTTATCCAAAGCAAAGAAAGTATTGCTCTCCACTAAAAAAAATTGTTGCAGGATTTCATGAAAGTTGAGACTGTATATCGCATACAACTGTATATCAAACGCCAATAATTTGGTAACAGGCAGTTTTCCACTTTCAAACCAGAGTAACAAATAAATAAAATTCAAATATACTATCCCAGCACCTTGTTGTAGTGTTTAACGCCCGCTTTTACTACTACGGCACCGCAGGCGGTGACACTGATGATACATGGAATGAAGATGGAGCACCGGTGGAATGAGATGGCGGGGGAAACCGGAGCACCCGGAGAAAACACGCCCTGACGTCGCTTCGTCCACCACGAATACCACATGCGGGTCCCTGGGATCGAACCCGGGCCGTCTAGGTGGTAGGTGAGCGCGCTAACCGCTCGGCCACGGCGCCGCATCCCGGCACCATGGTTACTACCCTGGGACATACATTCAATCCTTACATTTATTCACAAATCACAACTACATTTTTACATTACATCAAAATGTTTCAGATAAACTACACAACTACAACTACACAACGTCTCCAATAAATAAAAATAAAGGCCAAAGAAAGAAGGAAAATAGAAATTAAGATTAGAGTAAGCGCATAAAATAAAAACTTAAATTACCTGTCTAAAACCTAAATTTTCTATCTACTGGAAATCAGCAAAGCCTAGTTACTGGTAGCCAGCACAAAACTACTATTGAACTATTAATCATTTAATAAGTTTATATATTCGTATAGGTACATATGCATAACTAGAGGTCGAACCTTCATATAGGAAAGGTTGCGGAGTTTGGACTATAGGCAGTGGAAAGGGTCAGTCTGTCACATGATCACAACGTGGAGGAGGCGAGGTACAGTCGAGTAGGAACGTTGTTGCATAACCTATATTCTATTCTGTCACATTTGCAGTAAAATATTCACTCCCAAATTCTTGTACAAGTTCAGCAGTACGTGCATATTTTAATTTTCTGTGTGTAATAGCGAGAGACACTATGCGCTATACGCAGTGAGCACAGATGTATTCTGTGATGTGACTGTCCCCGTCATGGCTAACGAAAAAGACAGGCTCCGGCGCGAATCGGAATCACGTAGTAATGGTAGTCTTTAACGCCCGCTTTTACTACATACGGTACCGCAGGAGATGACACTGATGATACATGGAATGAAGATGGAGCACCAGTGGAATGAGATGGCGGGGGAAACCGGAGAACCCGGAGGAAACCCGCCCCAGCGCCGCTTCGTGCACCACATATTCCACATGCGGTTGCCTGGGATCGAACTCGGGCCGCTTTCGTGAGAAGCGAGTGGTCAAACCACTTGTAGTCTGATACATAGCTAATCATGATGATGAAGCTATCTCTTGTGTGAACTCAACGAGCAATGTTTTTGATTGTTTAGAATATGGATTTATCAGGCGATTGTGGTTTTACTTTATTGGGTCATGACTGGACTAGGAGAATTAGGTCATTGCAGTTCGTGCCGCAGTCTGACTTTTTCGTTAGCCACGGTCCCCGTGCAGTGACGTCACGTTCTGCCCATGTAGCTGGCAACTTGCGATCGCCTCATTTCACGATAGCTGTATAAAGATTCAAAGCTTATACGTAATATATATTTACCATTGTCATTTGAATATACATATTATCTGTTCTATTTCTTTACTGATTTAATATATCAATTTTAAATTTTTGGTTTCTTGTTTATATATTTATTTATACACATACATGTTTACATATTTATTTATTTATTTATTTATTTATTTATTTATTTATTTATTTATTTATTTATTTATTTATTTATTTATTTATTTATTTATTTATTTATTTATTTATTTATTTATTTATTTATTTATTTATTTATTTATTTATTTATTTATTTATTTATTTATTTATTTATTTATTTATTTATTTATTTATTTATTTATTTATTTATTTATTTATTTATTTATTTATTTATTTATTTATTTATTTATTTATTTATTTATTTATTTATTTATTTATTTATTTATTTATTTATTTATTTATTTATTTATTTATTTATTTATTTATTTATTTATTTATTTATTTATTTATTTATTTATTTATTTATTTATTTATTTATTTATTTATTTATTTATTTATTTATTTATTTACCTTTATCCTTTTATTTAACCTCTTTAGCCTTTTATCCTAACCAGCAGACTACTAGGTACATAAGGTGACAAAACAAAATTATAAATAAATAAGTAAATGAATTAATCGATCAATGAAGAAATGAGTAAATAAACAAATGAACTAATAGAAAAGGACAAAATGAGGTCAGCCACAGTAGGGCCTCTTTGTGACGGAATCGTCGTGGTGACAAGAATCCAAGCAAGGTTAAACTGTCAGCTTGTTGTACGAAGCAAGAGCAGGTTTTGCCGTAGGCCACTGTTGTGGTAGTCCGACGACCGAGAGAAAACTTGGAAAAGAATATCTGCTGGTGGTGATGGTGAACTTCTCAATGGTGAGCATACCAGTTTCCCTGCGCACGAACCACGGAGCATTCAAGCCGATTCACAAGACGTTTTGAAGCGATTGAACCCCCTTGAGTACACCAGATGCAGCTCCACCCCAGACGTCGGTCTGGGTGGCTCAGTTGGTTAGACGCTGGCCTACTGATCCCAAGGTCGCGGGTTCAAACCCGGCCCAGGCCGATGGTTTTTAAGTGTGCTTAAAAACGACAGCTCCATGTCAGTAGATTTACTGGCATGTAAAAGAACTCCTGCGGGACGAAATTCCGGCACACCGGCGACGCTGGTGTGATCCTGGCAATTGACAGCGTCGTTAAACAACAAAATAATTCCACCCCAGACGTAGGGTAACAAGGTCAGACAGACCAGCTTAAAATAATAAAATGTCACTATAGTATTTTTTTCTTAACGAAGTTTTGTCTTATCTCTAGAGCGCGAAGCCATGTGCCGTCACACGTGGTACAAGTTAGTTGGGCACGGAGAATGAATGACGTAACCGGTACCACGCAGCCGTCGTATATTCACGCGCAGCTGCGGCTGTGAGCATGCGAGAGAGCAACAGTAGAATCCATATGCACTCCACTTGCGGCTTTTTGCACACTCATCCACCCTCTATTATCTCTAATGGTTTTATAGTTATAAAAATTCACTGAGAATTAAGGAGCCTTTATAGGCTATTCACAGAAAATTCAAATTGTACGTTTAATTCTTTACGTCAATATCTCAACGTACACAAACGCCACGCCTCTATCTTTTCCTAAAATCTTTTTGGGTCTTTCATGTACTTCAAAACGTGTATGAAACCTCGATATCGATTTTTATATGGTACTGTCAACAGTAACTACATAGTAGGGAAAGTAATAAAATAGTAAATGATAAAGAAAAAGTATGTTACTCTGTGGACGATGATGAAGATAAAGAAGATAATGATCAGCGATGCTCAACCTTGTCTCTTATACGCTAATGACGTCACCTTGTCGCTGAACCCCATCTCCGTTTTGTGCTTCAAGCATTTCCTCTTCACTCATTCAGGTAACCAAGCATTAGGGAGGTTTGTTTCCATCTCTCATGTTTGTCTCATGAATGCTCGGCGAACAGTAGGTGGAGGCAAATCCGTGGATTTGATGACACGTTCATGGGACTCGAAAACAAACCTCTGTAATACTTGGTTACCTGAGTGAGTGAGGGAGAAATGCTTCATGCACAAAACGAAGGAGGTGGGGTAAAGCAACAAGGTGACATCATTAGCACATAATAGACAGGGTCAAGCATCACATGATGATGATGATGATGATTATGGTGATGATGAGCGTTTAGGTAACCATGCATATAGCGTACGCCTAATCACCTTTCAAATTATTGAGAAGTTCCTAAAACAAATCAAGAACTTTTTCCTCTGTTTAAGGTGTCTGAAAATTCTTCCATTTCCTCCATTTCGATTGCAGAATTATAACTAAGAAAATTAAAGTTAAATGACAAATGAGCTTTTTCGCTCCTTTCTTACTCCCTTTCTCTCTCGTTCTTTTTTCTGTGTCTTGGCAGGAAAAATTTTAAAATTAAACGGTGATGGCAGTGGGAGGGGAAACAAGTGCAGGAATTTAACGTGACTGCTGCATCATGACCTCTCACAGGGAATAAAGAACAAAAGTCAGTGGAACCCCACCCCCTATTTTGTCTCCCTCTCTTACCCCCGTGTTATGAAAGCTCTGCAGTCGATTCGTATTCCTTAATTACGTTCGGAATCGGAAAGATATTTATCACGCAGTTAGACGTTTAAAAACTTGCTTTATTTCTTTGTTCCCTTCATTGCCAAAACGTCGTTACTACATAAGTTGAGAAAACTTGTTATGGACACATAAAATATACGTATTATAGCGTTGGAATGTTTATTCTTGCAGGGGAAGCATATGAGAAGGCAAAGGGAACACGTGTAAATTATCACCGTTCCTAAAAACAATTTATTTTGTAATATTAAACTGTTATTACCACTTTGTTCGAGCCAATTTCACGTTCTATTTATTTTCTAAGTTTCGAAAGAGAAGCTTTTTCCTCCTTATTCTATGAACGTAATGTTAGGTAACATAACAAAACGTAACCCTCTGCTAATGACAGACATTTCTATGATTATCAAGTTTTGAATTCATGGAATCCCCCATGTGTGTGTGTGTGTGTGTGTGTGTGTGTGTGTGTGTGTGTGTGTGTGTGTGTGTGTGTGTGTGTGTACACAATACCTGGGCTATCGAGCTGTTGTTGTTATTATTACTATTATTATTATTATTATTATTATTATTATTATTATTATTATTATTATTATTATTATTATTTGTAAAATCTTGTTTCTTCGGAGACACTTATTTAGACGTGATACGTTGCATTTATATTTCAACCATAGAAAATTGTATGGATTGTATGTTGAACGGCGAATAAAGAAAGATATGTGTTGCGTAAAAGAAAAGCGAATAGAGAAAACTATGTGAAAGTAATATATTGTATAGTAAAATGGAGAGCATAAACAACATGAAAAACTACATATACCCGGTGAATTTCGCAATGATCGATCAAGCGCTTTTGGATAATAACAGGACGCGGGTTCAGACCCGGCCCAGGCCGATGGTTTTTAAGTGTGCTTGAAAGCGACAGCTCCATGTCAGTAGATTTGCTGGCATGTAAAAGAACTCCTGCGGGACGAAATTCCGACACACCGGTGACGCTGATGTGATCCTGGCAATTGACAGCGTCCCTAACAACAAAATAATTCAAAATAATTTAATTTGGAGAATAACAGTTACATAGAAGCAGCTATAGAGGATATGCGTTGTTTGTAGAAGAGTGAGTAGAGAAAGATATGTGTATGTGTTACCTAAATGTGAATAAAAAAAACAGTGTGAATATGATACGTAGCAATTCTGTTTCATACAGAAAATTGTATGATTTATTTGCAGAAGAGGAAATAAAAAAATTTCTTTTTGTGTAAAATCGCGTTTTTTCAGCAAGGTTGTATATAGAAGAGTGGGGAGAGATGTGAATGCGTTACCTAAAAGTGAGTAGAGAAAACAGTGTGAATGTAATGCGTAGCATTTCTATTTCAAACATACAAAAAATTGTATGCATTATTTGTAGAAGAGCGAATAAAAATGCTTGTCGTGTGTAAAATAGAGTTTCTCTCGGGAAGGTCACCCAGATAGATGTACTTAAAAAGCAAAACCTTATCTGAATAGAAAATTTGATCGAAATCGTTTGAGCCCTTTCCCAGATTCGCGAAGAGAATTCCTCGTTTAAAAATATTAGATGATACATATATATATATATATATATATATATATATATATATATATAAGTGAATATATAAATATAAAAATATGATCGTCTCCTTAGCGCGGTAGTAGCAGTGCTGGTTACCAAGCGGGAGACCTGGGTTCGATTCCGGCCAATTGAGGAACTGCATGATTGAAAAGTAGTGGTCCCTGGTTGTGAAGACCTTGTATATCGCCCGGAAGGGATGGAGGCCGCTAACCACGTCCCACTCTCCAGTACTGCACCTCACTCTAGACGCCTGTGATGGGCAGAGGTGAGGGACGCAGGTTTTTGAATCTGCGCAGGTCTATGACCAGCGTAACTCGAAAACGAAAGTTGTGATGAATGTAAAATTTCTCAACATCTTTCAAGGATGAAACCTCAAAGCTTTTCGTGCTCCATCTCTCTCCAAGTATAACTTTTATAGGTGTTTTTTTATTTTTCTATTTTCCTAAAAGCCGCCCTTAACTATTTCAATTAAATTGTGAACATGAATAAAATTAACATCTTGAATTTTGTTACAAGTGGTCTGTGAAGTCATTTTCAATCACACGAATTTTGTGTATAACTGGGAAACCATAAAAACGGGCAAAAATTTACCAGAAAAACCTGAAACTACATTCATATGATTTTCTCCGCCAAACGTCGTTTTTATATCTATTCAACAAACTCTTAAGAATTTTTTTTCTCCTGTACTTCATGATAATTGAGAGAAACTTTTGCAGAAATACGTTCAGTTCACATTTCGTTGGCGCTACAAGGGAGGTAGAGTTGGTTGAGTCCATAGCCAAATCTTTAAAAAGTGGTCGCTATATTCTGGATTTCAAATTCCATACTTTGTGTGACATCGCGTGAAATAATTGAAAGGTGAAAGCTATGACACTGAATATTTCACTTTAGCCTACAGAAAGCTTGTTGGAAGGAAAATTGTTTGTCAGTAATAACAAATACTTCAAAATTACTAATACCATAAACTATTTATTTGATATAAATGTGTGTTTTAATGAACAGGATAGGTATAATGAAAAGAACATTACATACCTTTTACAAGGGAATGATTAAAATTGAGTAATAAACCCTTGGTTACATTGTGCAACTTTCAGAAATGCATTCAAATGTTCAGCCATGGAAACTAGACGGGCTCTTAGAATGGGGAGGGGGGGGGGGCGCCAACTTTCAATTATGATTTTCTCATATACATACGATGATTACAATACAGAGTAATTGAGCAAATGCAACCTAGGTCTAAAAATATGTGTTGCACTCATATGACTTTCGCTACTCTTGTACTAACCATTCTTACTAACTCTTATTGCTATATCTTCTTCCTGTTAGTTGAGATAAACATTTGCAGAAATTTGTTATTGCTTATTTCCTTGTAGGTGCATGGGGATACAGTGGGCTTTGAGCGATAGTCAAATCTTTTAAAGCTTTGAGATCCCATTCTCTTTGCACACTTAACATATAAAAAAGTGAACAACGATGTCCATTTCACGAAAGTTTGAAGTTTTCCGAAACTGACACACATAACAAGGAATATCTCCGAAATGGTTCACTCTACAAAAAAATTTATTTGGACGTAAATTGTGTGCTTTATCAAGACCTACATTTTTGTGTAGTAAGATTTGTGTATCTCTTATGGTTTACGAGTTATTCAAAAGTCATCCAGACTAAACAGGACTACATAGGCTGTAGCCAGAAAATTCAAAATATACATTTCATTTGTCAACAAAATATCTCAAACATATGGCATTTTAACCAAAATCGTTAGAGCCATTTTCAAGAAAATCAAAATTTTCCATGTAAAGGGTAGTTTAGGGTGGGACTGTTTTCTTCAAAATCTTCGTGTTGCATTCTTGAAAGACACTAAACTTAAATATCAACTTTGGTTTTTCAGCTACTTTTCGTTTTTGAGTTATGTTGTCCACAGACTGACAGACATAGACTGACATACACACACACGCGCGCGCGCGCACCTTTTTCTAAAAATGCTTTTTTTTTTTGGAATCAGGGTGCCTCAAAACATATTTCTGTGAAATTTCGACATCGAATTTTATGGTGGAACACAATACTTCCTCTACTTACCAGTAGAGAAAGTGAAAATTGTGGGGATAAATCGTCAAACTACGGGCAACATGTGTATTTTACTTAGTAAGGTAACAAAATTAAAATAAAATATAGAATAATAAGATAAATAAAATACAAATACTTCCTCTACCTACTGGAGATAGGTGTTAGAAAAGGTAAAAAAACATAAAATAATTAATGAAGGGAGCTAAAATTCACATTACAGCAAGGAAAAACTTCAAATGTAGTTTCTCAACATGAATATTAAGAACTATGCAAGAATAAAAACATTTAAGAAACTAAGTGTACACAAAGACCAATAATACATTCTACACGTATGCTTTTTGTTGGTCCCTTTTTCGATATTCAATTTAGCGATTCCCCAGAGAAAGGAATAGCCAATATTTCACAATACGTGTTCAAATTAGCTTCAACGCCCTAACTAGAGATCGGGTACCAAAGGCAACTAAGATTACATCCAAAGAACATAAATTAACACAACTTTTCATATCCGCTCCAGCAAAGGCTTCGTTTCCAATGCGTGACGATAAATTTCATCTACCTATACCCGCCTTTTTCGCAGTAAAAGAGGATTAACAGGAGAGGTTTTTACTATTTCAAATTTATAAGATATTTTCCCCTTTCCAAAGTCGATCCCATAAAAATAATACTTGTGAGTTCTCACGTTTCCATTTTCTTGCAGCACCTGGGGCTCAGCACGTCACAACAGTTAGAAGTTGAAAGTTGAAAGTCATTGTTGTCGCTATAGAAAAGAGATTAGGAGCAGATTCATGGCCCCTGCTGCTAGGAATTATGATTTCCACGAGGAGCTAGCTCCTGAACTTGCTATTGTTTCCACATTAACCGTTCGCCTTCTTCAGACCCGCTCACCCTCACTAACAAGAATTATTGCCTTTCCACACTAATAAAAGAATCTCACTTTTAAAAGAAGACAACTTCAACCGAATGCGAATACGAAAACGCCTAACTACTGCTCACCTATGCTCATAGCAACTTACTAGCACTAGGAAACACTTTCCATGTTTAAAATGGGTTTTCAAGGGTTTTTTACTTTATCTTTATCTAGCAGTATATATAGACATGGATGATACAGCGGAAGGGGAAACCTTGTGTAGCACTTAGACTAGTTGTGTCATTAAGGGGAAACAGGGTGGTTTCTTTTTCCCCTACTAGTTACCCTTCGTTGGCGTGTCCTTAGCGTGGTGGTAGCGCTGCGGGAAACCCGGGTTCGATTCCCGGTACCATTGTGGGGATTTTCTCCCGCTGGGAGACCTTATCTGGGGTGCATACAGCCTCGTTAGGTCCCTGAGAGGCCAATTGAGGAGTTAGTTGATTAAAAAGTAGCGGCCCCTGGTCGAGAACACCACATAACCGGCCGGGAGGGACTGGGGCCCACGTCCCACCTCCAGTACTGCACCCCACTCACGGCGCCTGTGGCCCCACTCACTCACGGCGCCTGTGGCCCCACTCACTCACTCACTCACTCACTCACTCACTCACTCACGGCGCCTGTGGCCCCACCCACTCACTCACTCACGGCGGCTATGGTGGACAGAGGTGGGGGACGCAGCTGCCGGGCGGTAGACCTTGGCCCACATGAGCTGTTATGCCACGGGGTTAGTTGCCCCTCGTTGGTGACGTAATAGGTATGAGGGCAAGGAAGAATGCTGGGAGGATTCCGGTTGGAATTGGTAACGGGACTCTGACACTTACTTTCTTATTTTGTAAAACACATTGACTGGCATTAGTCAATACTGGTCACCTTTACCCTGCACGGCCACGCCACTAAGCCAAAGCGAGTGGAGGGGAAAAAAAGAGGAGAATGACCCGCGGTGTCACTTTTTGGCACCTCTGACTTAGACCTATACAAATCCATTGTGGCTACTATTCCCCAGAAGCCATCCTCCGTAGTATAGGGGTAACATGCTAATCTTTGGTTTCCGAGGTCGCAAGTTCAAACCCGGTGGAGGGCGATGGCTTTTTCTAGGGCGTAAAAATCGTTAGCATGGCTATGGAAGTAAAGCTGTTGGTTTCCTGTCATAGATTCACAGCACGTTAAAGCACCTCAAGCCTGACAAAGATGCCTATGATTTAAATTAAGCAGTCTTTAACGCCCAATATGGAATCAGACGCTGAGAACCGAAGCAGTTAAAGAGCGTCCATAAATAAAAACTCAGTTTCAATGGCAATATCCCCCAGGATAAAGAGATGAAGTGAAGAAACCGCACATATGTACAGGTATCCCAATTATTTTTAGTTAAATACATGAGACAAATATATTCCATTAAATTTATTATTATATACCTACAGTATCTGTATCTACAATTCATTAGATTCCATTAAAAAGGAACAGGCTACAGGCCGCAGGCAGTTAACAAAGACGCACGGATGTCCCTAACAGTTCCAGGCTCGAAGACTCATCCCCCCTGCTGAACGACCCATCGACCAAGAAGCTCCTTTGAGCAAGCATCATCTGTCCGGCATCGCCACACGCCACGAAACCTAGAAGCACACCTGCAAGACTGAGTGAGTGTGTAGAGTTTAAGGGCCCGTCGACAACTAGGTCATTAGGGCCCCACACCTACAAGATCGAAGGAAATGGAATGAAAGGGAAATAATAAAAAGGAAATCGTGGCATATAAGAAGTCACTCCAGCAATCACCTACCGACCAAAAAATCACGCAAAAACAAAGATCAGAGAGGACGATCGACGGGCACTAAACCTGGGACCTCCCGAATGCGAGCTTTGTGCGTTACTACGGGGCCATTTCGCTTGGTACATTCTTACAGTGAGTTGAAATATTGTATTTCACACAAAAATTCTGTGGGGATATTTAATAGAAATACACGTTTTGCAGCGCCTGAGGACCCCCCCCCCCCAAAAAAAAGGTTTTAGAAAAAGCTATTTTAGCCAAAATCGTTAACCATTTTTTGAGAAAATCAAAAATTTCGAAAAATGTTCCATATAAAGGGTGATATGGAGTGGGGGATTTTCTTGAAAATATTTGTGTCGCATCCTTGGAGGTTACTCAACTTAAGTACTATGTCAGGTATGTAACCACCTTTTATTTTTGAGTTATGCTGTTCACAGACACGCGCACACTCATGGGCGTTTTTCTAAGAATCCTTTTCTGAATTCAGGGGACCACAAAACACGTATTTCCATTGAAACTTCGGTATACAATTTTTTGATGCAAAGTATGTTAAGTGTGCAAAGAAAACAGAATCTCAAAGCTTTAAAACATTTGACTATTGCACAAAGCCTACTGTATTCTAATATTCCCCTTGCACCTACAAAGAAATAAGCAATAAGATAAGTTGTACAAATGTTTATCTTAACTATCATGAAGAAGATATAAGAGTTTGTAAGAATGGTTAGTACAAGAGTCGAGAAAGTCATGTGAGTGCAACACATCAGATTTTTACTTATTGTATCGTAGATGAGGCATTTAGCTCTGCCGTCACGACTTTAAAAAAAATGAAGTTCGCACTCTTGATTTAAATGGACTTCTTTGGAGCAGGTTGCCATTATTAGTAGCATTCCACGTATCTTTTTCACTGATAAGCAAGCCGTGTATCAACATACGCTTCATCGCTTCTTCGTTTCTTTACTCTGCAGCTTGCGAGTTGAGCCGAGCTTAACCGAGTCGCCACGATTCATTGTTCAAGGAACCTCTGCAAGTTGTATTGCACTCGGTGCGATTTTAAGCTTTGAGAGGTCCTGTATTAAACCAATATAAACTATGTAGTGAATACGCGTTTCAAGTAAGAATTTGATACATCCAGTTCTTTTCAGTAGACACCATTCTTCATTTTAAAGAGCTGAATAATCGTTAGCATACAGTGTAGTAAAATGGTGCAGAAGATTAAGATTTCAGCACTTGCAATTTTTCTGACAAATTGAACAAATGGCACCACCGCTATATTCCACAGAGTATGCAGTTTCCCATTCAGGAATGAAGCACACTCAAGCACATGCACCGCGGCAAGTGGATTGGTTCCCCATTAGTGAGAACAAGCAGAATTAGTTTGTAATATTATCCTTCGGCAGTTCTGCCATATTTTGAAGTAGCCTCATAACCCAATGTCTAGAATTACGCTCAAGGAACAGACGTGGCCGAGCTAGCGAGAGATTAATCAGTACCAACATAAACTGCTGCGGTTCATTACTGCTGCACGTCTGTAATATTTATTCCAACAATTCTATTTCTACGAATACAACTACCTTCGCTATTGGAAGACAGCTGCTATTGCAGCTGGAAACCAGGTAGAACCAGCTAGCCATTCATCAGACGATACCCAGGAAAACCATAATAATTACAAAATTTTCAAAAGTCTCGCCCTTCAACCTATTATATTCACTACCACTTCCATTTATTTCTCACATTTCATAAACATTTTCCAACACCTCTTAGCTCCGACTTGTCTTTAAAATTTTTCTGACCGTTAACTATTTAAGGGACACTGGGAGTGAAATTTGAAAATTCCACATTTCTTAATAGATTTTTCTGAAAGTTTTACTGCGTTTGTATTTATATGAGAATAGGAGGTACACCAAATTTCATTAAAATTGGATAATTCGTTTAAGATATATAAATTATTTTATGAATTTAATAGGCACATTTTGAAAATAGAGCTCGCGTCTATTGACTTTTCAAAATTCATTTATATCGGCAGAACTGATACTCTAAAACATGGGTAACAATTGTATGAAGAGATATTTCAAATACGTGTGCTGACTATGCTGTAAATATTTTTTTAATAACAAAGAAAATTTAATCTTAAAAATTATTGATTTTTTCATACAAAAAATAATGTTTTTGGAATTCATGTTAATGATAACATCAATATTGAAGCATAGTTTTGTTTAGCTGCTATTTATAAATACTTTTGGAAATTTTCATTGAATTTGAAGCAAAACTCAGGCGCGACCTTCTTTTGGAATGTGCAGAAATGTAGTTTTGAGAAAAACAGGCTTTTATATAGGAGCATCCTGTGAACGTTAAGGGAAGAGCGCTATTTGAAAGGGCCGTAATGACGACATGGAGTGGGGGATATGAAAAATGTTAGCTGATCCAAATGCACACGTGTTACAGGAACATTTTCAGGTAAAAAACAATTTTCGACTTTTTGACAATTTTGACCAAAATTTCACTCCCAGTGTGCCTTAACCGTTTTCTACAAATCAGCTGTTTCCTCCACTGAACATTTTAATAATAAACGAATCTCATTTTCCCTATCATTACATATTGGACATATTCCCTTCACCACATTCTTCTTTTCATTTCTCAATTTCCATATTCCCAACCGAAACCACGCAAGCCCTTCCCTTTCATTCTTTACACAAGCTTAAGATATACCTCACCTTAATTCATTTTTCCATGCCTTATAAAAGCTAAGTGACTTTTTGTCTCTTATTTGAGCATAAGTCAGTGTGCATAGCTTCTTTTGTCGTGTGTACTGTCAGTAGTCGCTTCGCAGGCTTTAACTGCTTCACACTCTCTCGCGATTGACTGTTGTTTGTTTCCGTTCGTTGTGATTGATGTGTTAAATTTCTGCGTCGGTTTTCACTAAGAATGGCGCCAAGAAACGCTACTTGTGGGGTTTGCATGTGCATTGCTCGTGGTGGTTGCTGTACGTGCACTTTAATGGTGTGGTTTTCTTTGAGCTGAGGATGGGCGAAGGCAGGTTCCCATAGTGTTGGCAATAAAGAGAGAGTTGATGATGTGGTCCAGCAGGATCTCCAGCAAGGCCTCACCCGGCCGCCGGGGCGATAAAACCGATCAACCCCCGCTACTGAAACTGCCTGATAACGGCTGTTGGATTAGTTGCGCACCCTCGCCCGTGATGAGCGGTAATTTGGTAAACAGGGTCGGGGATTAGCGCTTAATCCTTTGTAAAACTTGTCGATATATTTACGGTATGTAGTGAGCGTATAGCGGCGCTGCACGAATCATTACAACGATAAAATACACTGGGGACAATTTACTCTCGGAATTATGACCGTACTTCTGGGCTACGAGCCATAATGTTGGATTACACTCGTTCCAAAATGCAATGTGCTCCGGCTTTCTTTTTTCCTTTATTTTTTTAATTCCCAGATTTTGTGTCGCTCTTATGCCTATCCTGCCTCCTGGCTTTAAAAATCCCGTAAAAATAATGCAGGTGTAGCCCTTCCAGTGGCGTCCCCAAATGGCAGGAAAAAGTGAAAGTCACAAGACTTTCTCTACTCACTCTTACAGAACTATTCACAAAGCTGTTTGTTCCACATGTTTCTTGTTAATCGAGATACACTTTCATTACATGTTTACATATTGCGTTGTATACTTAAGTAGTGGGCTAAAGAGAGTAAAAATTTTAAAAAGCGGATCGCTATATGATGGCCTTGAAAATCTATGCTCTTTGCATGACCAAGAGAAAAAGATGAATAGCGGTTTTCCACTTAAAAACAACATCTCAACATTCTAAAATTCAAACGAATAGCAGCGAATATCTCGAAAGTGGTTAATACTATAGCAGTATTTACTTCACCTTGATAGCGTGTTTTAAAGAGAGCTATGTTCTTGTATAATACATTTTTACTTTCTATACTACGTATAATAAATAGGGGAAGTATTGTATTCCACCCAAAAATATGATGAGCTTTCACCGGAAATATGTTTTGAGGTCCCCTGAATCCAAAAAAAATATATGTTAGAAGAACGTCCATGTGTGTGTGTGTGCGTGTGTGTGTGTGTGTGTGTGTGTCTGCCTGCCTGCCTGCCTGCCTGCCTGCCTGCCTGTCTGCCTGCCTGCCTACCTGCCTGGCTGTGAACAGCATAGCCTAAAAAACGAAGCGGTTAAATACCAAAGTTGTATTTAAGTTTAACACTTTTTAAGGATACGACACGAAGATTTTGTAGAAAATTCCTCCACCCTAACATGGAACATTTTTTGAAAATTTTGATTTTCTCAAAAATGCCTCTAATGATTTTGATTAAAATGCCATATGTTCAAGATATCTTTATGACAAATGAAATATATGTTTTGAATTTTCTGTCTATAGCCCATGTAATACTGTTTACTCTTGATGACTTTTGCACAATTGGTAAATCGTAAGAGATATATCAAATCTTACTATACATAAAATGTAGATCTCGTTAAAACATACAATTTATGTGCAAATGAGTATTTTTGTGGATTGAACCATTCTGGAGATATTCCTTGTTATTTGTGTGAGTTTTGTACTACTTGTTCTCAAATGGAAGATTCTTTATCTCTTGGCCATACAAGGACAACGGAATTTTAAAGCCGTTATTTTTGACAAAGTAATAAATAATGAAAGGTAAAGATTGAGATAGATTGGGAGAGATATTTTGTGTCTGAGCTATGCTATTCACACACACACACACACACACACACACACACACACACACACACACACACACACACAATGTTTAAAAGCCTAACTTTCTCTAACTCAGGCCTGGGGAACATTACTCCGAAGGCGTGAAAATGATAGTTTCCACCTTAGGTGTATTAGCTGCATACACACGCATTAGATGGAACCGGTTTTCCCACCGGTTTTCCACTTTAGTAGCCACAAGGGTGGGGAAGCAGGGGAGTGTCTTGATATCTTGTGAGTACTCTTCACCAGGCCTGCTCTAGTTATTACAATTTCCTTATGCTATACTATTCATATAAAAATTGATTCTCTTATCCACTTTGCAGCAACTGTGATACATTGTTTACTAGGAATTACTTGGTTACATGTAAGGCGAAATTCACAAGTCAGTGTTTGTTATTAGTGTGTCTATGCCGAAAAAAAAGTCAGATCCTTTCAGAGCTACTTCACAATTTAACCTGAAGAAACGTGAAAGATGTGAATATGAATATGTTAAAAGCGGCTGATCCTACAAAAATACGTCTTGAACACAATTACTATATTTTAAGTACTATATATGTTTCTAGAGCAGGTCTAAGGAACAGTACTTCCAAGGTGTTTAGCCATTCCTCTACTTTCACCCCCTTCGTGACCACCAAAGTAGAAAACCGGTTCCAACTATATATGTGTATGTGTGTTATATCTACAGGAGGTAAGGAGGGGAGGGACTACTCTGTACACACCTTCGGAGTACTCTTCCTTAGTCCTGATATAGAGTAAGGCGTTATGTTTAATGCTTTTTAAATTATATAGGCTAAACTCTGAATACCATATTCAAAGATCACCATCTGGCAGAAATAGAATTGGACGTAGGAATTGTCTAGCTATGATGATTAGTTACGGAGATAAGAGGCAGTGATACCCACTAGTCAAATGGGGTTTACCTTTATCCATAGAGTGTAGTAAAAAAAAAAAAAAAAACAATTTAATGTTTGCGAAACGTACCTTTAAGAGCTGAAAAAGTGGCCCTATATAGGAATGAGGAGTTCTTACAGATTTCTCGTTCAAGTGTCATTTTAGGAGTTCATTTATTTAATGACGTTTTTTGACTAATAAGCTGAGGTATCATCACTTACTCCGGAATCAGACGCTTTGGCCTGCTCGGATTCAAGCGAAATTATCTACCCATCTCCAAAGAAGTCTGCCAATACTTATTTGTCCTTGAGGTTGGTGGTTCAGTAGGACCTTTGGGAATAGCTGGTTTTCCGTACATGCCCCAGGCACCCTCTCTTGCGTCTATCAATCTATTCTATTACATATTTGGAGCTATTTTCTTGTGCCTTCATTTCTGTGTTGATCCATCAGTGTAGCCAGCCAGCAATAGGAAGCGTATCATTTCTGCACGTGCGATTTTCCTCTGGTGTAGTCTATTCAGGGTCTAGTCTTCATTGCTGTGTAACAGTGGTATAGCCATTAGTTTATAGAATTTCATGTTTTTTTTTTTTTTCTTAAAGTTTTTCATTTTAGTTTCTTTATTGTTTCACACATCTGTTGGAATTCTTTTTTGTTTAATATTTATTTCTTTTCTTTGCCAATATGAGACATCAAAGTCTAGGTAGCCAAAATGGGGAATTGTTCTATTATGTCATTTGTTACAACTGTTGAGCATCTCATGTGATTTCCACATTGAAAAGTCACTGTTTTTATCGTTTTACAGAAATTCATAAATTTAATTTGTTTTTGTTTTCTGTAATTATTTTCAAGGCATCTTTTGAATGAAATTGGTGGACCATCCGAAAATAAAATGGTGTTCATTGTGATGGTTTATTTTAAAATCTTTTGGTAAAACATTTGACATTAAGAATAACAGTATAAATAATAATAATAATAATAATAATAATAATAATAATAAAATAATAATAATAATAATAATAATAATAATAATAATAATAATAATAATAATAATAATAATAATAATAATAATAATAATAATAATAATAATAATAATAATAATAATAATAATAATAATAATAATAATAATAATAATAATAATAATAATAATAATAATAATAATAATAATAATAATAATAATAATAATAATAATAATAATAATAATAATAATAATAATAATAATAATAATATAGTGACTTTTGGTGTGGGTGTGAAGTAAAGAAGACAGATGTAGTCGAGATAAAGAAACACTTTTATTTCCGTAAACAGTAACTTTGTACACTCGTTGCAACAGCAAGAAAGTCTTTTTCGATTCTCCAACAGCACGGCTCCGAACTCGTAACACAAAGAACTATCCCCTCTCCGTCGGCACGACTACTCAACGCTTCACATACGTCTGACTGCCCTCGGCACGACTACTCAACGCTTCACATACGTCTGACTGCCTCTTCTGTCGCACTTTACCGCTATTTATATCTCCCAGGCACTATTCTGGAAAGTTCAGTTATTGCGGTGGAATACAAAGCGGAAGATTCTCGAAGTCTCTATCCTTTTCTCTCTTTCGGCAAGCGCCCCAACAATGCGGCCATGCTCTGTCTCTTTCCTTCGGCTCCTTTGCGGTAGTGTCGACAATAATGCGATGGGTGACACTGCTGTTGTCGGCAATTAGATGCGGCGGGCGCGGTGACACTGCTCCCTCCTCAGAGTTGGTCGTCCCGACCAGCACTATCACTGCGGCATCTCCCTTGCGCCCCGGTGGACTAACCCATCGAACCTCTTCTCCAGGAGGCACGATCCTAGGTATCGCTGTTGGATAGTGTCCCTTGGTCCGGGTAGGACGATGTATGCCATCCCACTTCTGACACCAGTGTGACTTTTGGTGTGGGTGTGAAGTAAAGAAGACAGATGTAGTCGAGATAAAGAAACACTTTTATTTCCGTAAACAGTAACTTTGTACACTCGTTGCAACAGCAAGAAAGTCTTTTTCGATTCTCCAACAGCACGGCTCCGAACTCGTAACACAAAGAACTGTCCCCTCTCCGTCGGCACGACTACTCAACGCTTCACATACGTCTGACTGCCCTCGGCACGACTACTCAACGCTTCACATACGTCTGACTGCCTCTTCTGTCGCACTTTACCGCTATTTATATCTCCCAGGCACTATTCTGGAAAGTTCAGTTATTGCGGTGAAATACAAAGCGGAAGCTTCTCGAAGTCTCTATCCTTTCCTCTCTTTCGGCAAGCGCCCCAACAATGCGGCCATGCTCTGTCTCTTTCCTTCGGCTCCTTTGCGGTAGTGCCGACAATAATGCGATGGGTGACACTGCTGTTGTCGGCAATTAGATGCGGCGGGCGCGGTGAGAATAATAATAATAATAATAATAATAATAATAATAATAATAATAATAATAATAATAATAATAATAATAATAATAATAATAATAATAATAATAATAATAATAATAATAATAATAATAATAATAATAATAATAACAACAACAATAACAATAACAATAACAACAACAACAACAACAGGATCTAAATGCTTATGGAACAAGGTAATCATTCAAATTCACAGTATTCTCTTGACGGCAATAATTTTAGACTTCATTGAGTTAGACGTTTGACTGATGTATATTTCAGTGCTGCAGGTTACTCGTTTTTACCCACTTCTCCCTCTACAATGTTGGGTCACTAATAATGTTAAATTGGACAAACCACCTCTAGTCCATTGGCTCAAGTTTGTATCTTGCATTTGTTTCAAGTCAGCCATAGAAATATTGATATGAGTTGTGTGGAATGTATCTATTATTGATGAGATAAATGTGTAAATCTTACGGTATTTAAAAACACTACTGAGATCTAGAGATTGGACCACTTTTTGTGCTCTGAAGTTTGTCAGCATTCTCGCACAGCAGTGGTAGCAATTCACATCTGAATCTGTTAATTTAGTCGTTCCAAAATATCTGGATTAGGGAGGCGACGCTGTGCTTATCCCTCCATGTAAACAACAATATGAATTCTAATCTCTCATAGCACCACGTGCCTGTAGTATTATTCAGCTACACTGTAAGCCATGGTTTGTTTATTTTCGAGTACTGCACTATTTAAGTTCATTGTACAATGTCATAATTGAAGCTTACGTGCCGTTTTTGGCTGTCGAGTAATACGTCAAAGAGCTGCCGTGACGGTATTTATGACGTGAAAGTATGGGTTGTTCGAAGAGCACTTGCAGTAGTTAAACACTGAGGTTAAACCCGAACATACCAAAAGGTTACTTTCCCATTTGACATTTGGGAAAAATTGCAAGAGAAAACATTGGTTTCCAACTCAGGTGCGAAAGTTTCGACACAGTATCTTAGGTACTAATATTCAGTGTTCAAAACAATGGAGACTTCGTAACCTATTAACATAAAATAAACGGTTGATTAGGAAAGCAGCGCAGATATGGCATTTTAATGATAATTGAGTTGTTTTGAGAAAATAAAAATATGTAAAATGTTGCTTGGGATAGATCATTTTCTTGAAAATGTTTGCCTCCCAAACTTAAACAGTGCCTGACTCAAGTATGAGTTAAGTACCTTTCTGGTTTTTCGTTTTTGAATTAATATGTTCCTTCTCCTCCCCCCTCTCTCTCTATAATACGCAAACATTTTCCAAAACTGCTTCTTTTTGGACACAGGTCTTTAAAAGTATTTCCGGTGAATTCTCTATGTGGAATGTTTAGAGAAATGCAACACATTCGCTGCCTACTATAGGTAAGAAAGTAGGCAAAATATTTACCTGTTCACAGGTGATCCATAACATAAGTTATCTATGAATGATACTCTCTATACTTTACGTTAAGAATCACTAATATCCGCACAGAGAATTTTTCATATTATGCAGGACAGGCATTTTTTATCCTCAGGTACACCAAAGTAGATACAACAGAATCTACTGCAAACAGCAAACTCATTTGAAACCTTCGTATTATCAGCTTAGTACAGAAACTCCGCTGTAGAATTCGTCAAATGTATATATATATTGTGAATTTCCTATATAAAGCTTTAGGTAATGTAACGTTTTGATTTTAACTTTATACCACTATCGTAATAACTATCGGTACATGTCACTCCTTGAATAAAAGATCTGATGTGTTGCACTCATACAACTTCCTCTACTCTTGTACTAACCATTCTTACAAGCTCTTATTCCTATATCTTTTTCGTGTAGTTGAGATAAACAGTTGTAGAAATTATCTTATTGTTTATTTCCTTGTAGATCCAAGGGAATATGGGAATACAATAGGCTTTGAGCCTTAGTCAAATATTTTAAAGCTTTGAAATTCCGTTCTCTTGCACGACTAAGATCTAAACAAATGAATAGCGATCTCCCATTTGACGAAAGTTTAAGTATTCCAAAACTCACACAAATAGTAGGGAATACATCCGAAATGGTTCACTCCACCAAAAAAAAATAATTTGGACATAAATTGTGTGTTTTAGCAAGATCTACATTTTTTGTACAGTAAAATTTGGTCTATCTCTTACCAGTTATGCAAAAGTCATCCAGAGTAGATAGGACTGTGTGGACTATAGCCAGAAAATTCATAATATATATTTGATTTGTCATAAAAATATCTTAAACATATGACATTTTAATCAAAATCGTTAGAGCCATTTTCGAGAAATTCAAAATTGTTCACGTAAAGAGTAGTTTAGGAGGAATTTCGGAGGAATTTTTTTCAAACTCTTCGTGTCATATCTTTGAATACCAATTTTCGTTTTTGAGTTATGCTGTCCACAGACATCCACACACACCGACAGACAAACACGCACACACATGTGCGCGCGCGGTCTTTTTTCTAAAAAAAAAAATTTTTTTTTATTCAGGGGGCATCAAAACATATATTTCTGGTGAAATCTCGACATCGAATTTTTGGGTGGAATACAATTCTTCCTTTACTTGCTATACGTAGTAGAGAAAGTAAAAATAAGGGAACTGATTTAAGCCATGCCTTCAGTTGTGTTAAGTGATCACAATAGTGAAGATTTTTTAATGCGTATTTCGTTTTTAAGTAAACCGAGTGGGATAGCGCAGGCGGTAACGTCTGTGGCCCACATTCGGGAGGTCGCGGGTTCGATCCCCATGGCCGCGCACTCTGACATGGGTTTTTCCATGGTTTCTCCATATCACTTAGGTGAATGCTGGGGTGCATTATTTCATACCACGACTTCCTTTGCATCAGTTCCCTTTATTCCACTTCCTTATCATCTTTCAGGTGTACTCTCAGGCGTGTAGTATTGGCAGTGCCGGGCAGATGGGGCGGATGATTGCGCGTGGTAACTGTTGTTCTCGGGGCTAGGAGGAGTTCGGCCGGTCTTGTACTCCGTCGGGAAGGGGAGGGGAGAGGACGCTCAGTGCGGCACCGGAACCGCGGTGTGTTTGGGGGGGATTAGCCACAATAGATGTGTGTAGGTCCAGTGTTGAGTTTAAGGGCCCGTTGACTACTTGGTCATTAGGGGCGCAGGTCGAAGTGACCGAGGTGTCCCCCTGTGTCTGTACCCTTTTCATTGTTAAGTAGGTGCTATTCATTTGCAATGAATTCTCTGAATAGACAAATTTAGCTTTTTAATGTATGGTGTAATCATTTTCCGATTTTAGTGTTTCAATTTATATGTACTTCAGCGTCATTAGTAGCTATTTCCCAATTCGACGGTTTTATTTTCCAAGCAGAGCAATGAATGACAATTTGAGCAATAATCCTATACGACTTTTGAGAAATTGTACCGAGATTAAGAATTTAAGAGCAATAACATAAATTATGTGTCACATGAAGACACGAGCACAGCGGCTCTGCGGAAACATGTAAGGCTCGCATTGGGAGGTACGAGATTGAACTCCTGATAATACCATCATCTCTGACTGCAGGTTTCCCCAGTTTTCCTCAGTTCTCATAACTGGTAAATGCCTTGGAGGTGCCTTAAAATTCAGACCTGGAAAGTTTCCTTTCTAAAATTTTAAGGGGATCTACTTTTTCGTGTAAGTTTTGTTTATGCCTTATAATTTACCTGATATACAAAATTCATTCAGAATGAAGGGGAATTCACAGCGTAGTTGCAGTAAATTCAAGCTGTGCAGTTTAGTTGTCATGCTAATATCTCAAATCTATGTCATTCTAAACAAACTTGCTAGCTACTTTTGAGAAAGTAGACAATTAGGAGAAGGCTTTTAATGTAAATAGTATTTTGGTGTAGGGAACTTTCTTTAAAACCTCGATGTCACACTCTTAGAGATACTTTGATACTGGTATTGACTTTTTAGGGGTGAGGCAGACAACACCTATTACTTAAAAACTCAGTGTAAATAAGGAGAGGGAAAGAAGAGTTAACAAACTATGCAAAATTTTTTGTTGAAAATCCATTTGACGCAAACACAACATACGATTCAGGCTTAAATCCATTTAAATTCGGTTGAAAATTTTGGTCTTATAGTGACTATACAAGGTTGACAGCATAAATTGTTAATGTATGATTGCTGGAAGATATTATTACATGGATAGAAATAGTTACTTTGTATTGAGAGAATTCAACTTTTCTGTACATATTTGTGAGATTCATGTAATGCGTGGTTTCTCTGGTATTGGATAGGTTTCCTAAAACTGTCTAGAGGCAGCCTGGGACTTAGCATTTTCTCTCTACATTATACAATGGGCAGGTTGTAACTAGATGTTCGACTGTTGGTGCAGTATGACAATGGCTGCAGAAAGGAGGGGATTCTTTGGATAATAGTTGGCTAAAGGCGATATGTAAAATTTTTAGGTGTATAATGAATAATTGATCTCCTCTGGAAAAATGCCGTATTGGGTGACCGATGTGTGAAGTGGGGGAAATAACATGTCACTTGTTGACTGATGTATCACTCCAGTGTTGCCAGAGTTTCTTCTTTTAATGCAGTTCAGAAACTCGTGGAGTTTCAAGATTTTTGAACTATACTTTGTTCAGTCTTTTGAGACAGTGGGAGGGGCAGATAGGCAGCAGGTTGCTCGTGCTAAAGGTCACTTACGCATGCCTGCACACTGCAGCAGCAAATTGCGCTGTTGCAACATTTGCCTCCCTTTTATACTACTGTTGCATTGTTTGTATGTTTATCCTTTATTTATTTGTTTATTTATACACTTACTTGGCATTACTTCAACAGCGTATTCTCACGCTGGAATGAGAAATACGTTTAATATAAAAAAGCTAGAGTATATGATCATATTTACTTGGACTACATTACCTTTATTCCTTTATTAATTATATAAATATGATATATCGATACACTTGGTAGTACATACGGCCTGCATAAACAGAACTAAGGACATACAAGCAGAAAAATGAAACATTTACATTGACATAGATATGTACTTGGCATTTACTCACTCTTAGTATCTTATAATTCCTTTTTCGGCTTCTTTGTCGTCTGCGTTGTCTCATATAATTCACGAACCGGTTTGTTTTCATGGCATTTCGTCTTTATTGGAACTGTATAGTTCTCAATATCTAGTTTAATGGTTCTTATTACTGTACTTATGGGAACGCCAGTTGCAGCTACTGTATGTGCAATCAGCTAGTCGCACTTGCCGTCCGCTGCTTTAAAGTAATTGTACACAGTTTGAATAATGTGTACTGTCTGTTTATGTACTTGTTTTCCATGTCCTATAGGCGAGGAATTTGCTTTATAATTAGCAGGTGCACTATCTGTTTACCACGGCCACCACATATTTATACAGGTTTAAGAGTTTTGGCAATCTCTGCTGTGAGCCATTAATCATGTCAGAATGACTGCATAAACCTTGCAACTCAGCCTGGGTTGTTTGGGTTCCTATACACGCACCGGACACCGATGTCCCTATTTCCCCCTTCCACTGTCTCAAAAGACTATGAACAAAGTATAAATGGTTGTCTTATGGCTTCTTTGGCGGTTGTGTGGGCGAATTCATTTCCTGGTATTCCGGTGTGCGAAAAAACACAGGAGAGAACAACTAGAATTTCTGTAGCTGCAATGTTAAGGTATACGATCCTGGTTTCATAGACTAGGTGACCATTGTTAAGCTAACCGGGCACTCATAGAAGCAAGCCTCCTGGCTTTCCTCCAAGAATCAGAGGAAAGCAAGAAGTGCATCGTTTGCTTCGACTATGACCCCTGTACTGACTAGTTGGGAAAGTTCCTGGGGCGATCCTTAATGCTGTGGTTGGAGGTGTCAAGGACTTTAAGTGTTGTGGGACCTGCAGAGTTGTTTGAATTGGAGGATTGCCCTGCAGATACGTAAGAGAACATTGTAATGGACTTCCCAGGATTTAGTGCATTTCTAGAATATTAAGAGGAATATACAGTCAGCTCAAAGAACTTTGAGATAGTGGATCCAGGTTAGCTTGTTGTTGAAGTTCATGCTGAGAATTAGAGTTCTGGTGCTTATCACAATTGGATCATTGTTCGTATTAAGCTCTGGAGTGTAGAAACTTTTCTCGACTCTCATTTTCGTCCTTCTTGGTTGCATTAATCCATCGGAAACTGACCTCTAAGGTTGCTTATATGTGTATGTGAATAAACAATAAAACTTTACATTGTTTTAGGCGCCTGAAGTCGAATATTACTAATTGGAATCTAAAAATTATTTAAAGGACCAGTCAAACTCCGTGAAGGACATGTGCATATTAGTAATTAGTTTTTTAAATAACAAATAGTTATTGTGCTCTAAGATGTTGTCTCCTGATAAAAAAAAAACATAACTAAAATTAACAGTTATGCACGTCAATAACCTTGAGATATATACTCGCTCATACAACCCAAGTTTAACAAATGACAAATCCAAACATTATGTACATATCATTTCAAAAGGCCGCCAACTGCACCTCACAAAAATACAATTAGACAATGAGTACCTATACTTCTGAATCCAAACATTCTAATAGGAGTTGAGTGTTTTTGGTGAGGCTAATAATAAGTAATTTGATAGGACGTAGGCATTATGTGATTCATTACGTTGAGCAGTGCGCCGGTTGATCTTGGTGCAATATTTTCTTGAGAAGAAAATACAAAAGCCTTGGAAACCAATATCTGCTATTACAAGAACGTTTTAAGCGACACACAGTTACTCTTTTGAGGTTAGGTTTGGACTTTTCGCTGTTTCGTTCTGAATGTGATCAATTTCTTGCATTAGTTACTCATTCGACACCTCGCAGTATAATAAAGAATAATATAAAATCACAATAAAATTGATTATGCATATTATACCTCTTCTTGTTCTCAAGTTGCATGGTTTTCAGTTTTAATTAAAATGTATATTTATTTTCCTTTACAATAAGGAAGGCTAATTTACAATACCAGGAACGAGAAAAAAAATAAATAAATAAAATTATTTTGTTGTTTAACGACGCTGTCAATTGCCAGGATCACATCAGCGTCGCCGGTGTGCCGGAAATTTGTCCCGCAGGAGTTCTTTTACATGCCAGTAAATCTACTGACATGGAGCTGTCGTTTTTAAGCACACTTAAAAACCATCGGCCTGGGCCGGATTTGAACCCGCGACCAGGAACGAGAACGACAATGTTCAAATTCTTCTATTACAATGTGAGTGTTGGCGGTTAAAAGGAAGCTTTCCGTTGCCGGACTGGTAACGGAAACTAGATCAATTTTCAATTTTTTCATTTCCTGACATGTTGTATTCTTGTTGTACAGACAGTTACTGTATTTATGGTAGAACATAATTTAAGGAGGTTATGAATTACAGAACCTCGTTCGGACGCGTGGCCGGTTTAATGGATTTTCTTGGTACCAGGAAGCCCGCCATTTGCCGACGGCGTCGCATATTCATAGCCCCTTAAATACAAGTGCACGAATGCTTCATTGTTATTACAATAACCACATACTGCCTTATGACATGTTGAAAATGATGTCCTTATGTCACCACAAATCTTTCATACCTTATAAGGAAATTCTTCAGGACCAAATAACACCATGCTTCTAACGTAAAAAGAATTAAACGAAGGTCAATGAGCAATTATTAAAATTATCCAACAATTGAATTGCACACATGATTATGTGGTAGCAATTATTGAATTGCAATAATCTTCTAGGGTTTTAATTTTTAAATTTTTTAGTGGCATTCCAAACCAAGGGATGCAAAATTTCTGATTCCTTGTATTAGCTTTCTCAGGGGTTTCTTTAGCTCTCCAATTTTTCCTCCTTTGCAAGAATATGGCCATTTAATTTCGGTTCCATATCACGAGTAGATCCTGCTTCGCTAAATCTAAACACAGGATTGCGAACAGTTTTGTGGATAAAACATTTGAATTTAGCTTTGTTAACTTATTTAACATACACTCAATATCCCAAGTGCTTACGGTACCAAATTATAACACAGGCTGACGTATTCAAACCTTGAAATTATGTATAGGGCATTGCAGAAGTAAATACAAATGTTAAATTAAATTAAATTATTTTCTTGTTTAACAACGCTGTCAATTGCCAGGATCACATCAGCGTCGTCGGTGTGCCGGAATTTTGTCCCGCAGGAGTTTTTACATGCCAGTAAATCTACTGACATGGAGCTGTCGTTTTTAAGCACACTTAAAAACCATCGGCCTGGGCCGGGTTTGAACCCGCGACCTTGGGATCCGTAGGCCAGCTACAAATGTTAAGGTGGATGTAACCAATTTGAGTTTAGTATCATGTAATTAATGAAATTATAGTACTTTCTCTACTACGTATAGTAAAGTAGAGGAGGTATTGTATTTCACCCAAAAATTTGATGTCCAGATTTCACCGAAACTGTATGTTTTGAGGCCCCCTGGATCCTAAAAAAGCATTTTTAGGAAAAGGTCCGTGTGTGTGTCTGTCAGTCTGTGGACAGCATAACTCAAAAACGAAAAGTCGCTTAAAAACCAAAGTTGGTATTTAAGTTTAATGGTTTTTTTTTTCAATTATACGACACTACATACTTTGAAGCAAACGCTTGCACCCTAAACTACCCTTTACATGGAAAATTTTTCGAAAAATTTTATTTTCTTGAAAATGGCTAACGATTTTGATTAAAATGCCATATTTTTTAGATATTTTTATGACAAATGAAATGTATATCTTGAATTTTCTGGCTATAGCCCATGAAGTCCTATTTACTCTGGATGACTTTTGTACAACTGGTAAACCGTAAGAGATAGAGCAAATCTTACTGTACCAAAAATGTAGATCTTTCTAAAACACACAATTTATGTCTAAATATTCTTTTTGTAGAGTGAACCATTTCGGAGATATTCCTTGTTATTTGTGTAAGTTTTGGAGAATTTCTGTCAAATGGAACATCGCTGTTCATTTTTTATACGTTATCCGTGCAAGGAGAACGGAATATGAAAGCTTTAAAAGATTTGACTACCAAAGTCTAGTGTATTCCCATTTCTCCTTGTACCCACAAGAAAATAAGCAATAAGATTATTTCTGCAAATGTTTATCTCAACTAACACGAAGATGATATAGGAATAAGAGTTTGTAAGAATGGTTAGTACAAGAGTAGAGAAAGTAATGTGAGTGCAACACATCAGATTTGTTAACTGTGCAAAGAGAGCAGAATTTGAAACCATTAAAAGATGTGACTATCACACAAAGCCTACTGAATTCCCATATTCCATTTGCACCTACAAGGAAACAATATGATAATTTATGCAAATGTTTATCTCAACTATCACGAATAAGAGTTTGTAAGAATGATTGGTACAAGAGTTGAGAAAGTCATGTGAGTGCAACACGTCAGATTTTTTAAAGATATAATGATAACAATGTGTGCACATGCGATTAATTGTTTTTCGACAGGATAGCTTGTGTAGGACAAAGATGGAAAGCGTAGAGTGAGACTGAAAAATTCAGTTAAATTCCGAAGGATTCTTGGTTCAAATCCCGACTATGGCATTGAATTTTTCAGTCTCATTCTACCCTTCCCAGTGTGTACACCTCGTAACCAAAGAACACAGTAACTTAGCGAGTGGCTTTTTGCAATAAAATAAATGTATATAAACAAGGAAAATGTATATTTTTAAACAATTGTTACTTCTTTGGGTGCAATTCACTGTTTGCATTTTAGAGTTTTGTTTAGTGAATTGTAAAGTTGACGGCGCCGTGACCGAGCGTTTAACCGTTCGCCTATCACCGAGGTGAACCGAGTTCAATCCCAGGGACCTGCATTTGTTATTCTTGGCGGACGAAGCGGCATCAGGGTTCTCTGGGTTTCCTCGTCACTCATTTCAGCAACTGCTCCATCATCACCTTTCCAATCATCCATTTCGCCTGTATTTCATATCATCTTCCTCACTTTCATACCTGGTGCTTGGCTTCCAGGTGTTCACTCTGTCGGGTCCATAGGTTCGTCTGCTCCCCGACAGCCGTCTGACCCTAGGCACTGGATTGTAAGTCCCAGGGGTTGTGAGTCCTCCATAAGGGGGGCGTAATCAGGTGAAAAAGAATTGTGAAGTTTTATTTTAAAATGTGAGAAACTATCAATATGATCTTAGACCAGTATTTTGTACAATCATAATTATTTTTAATCATAGAAGTTATAAAAACGTATTAATTCGCCAGCTGACTCATTAAAAAGCTTGCTGATGTAAAATAGTTATAACGATTTTGCTTCCTGTGAAATAAAAAGAAGTTTAGGGCAATCAGTGAAAATTTGAACGCGATACACTGAAACGTTTCTGAGAAAAATGTATCTACCGGATGAGAAATTGAAGTTTCGGGAAATGACTATCTGAATGTGATGTTTTGGGGTCACTGTGTGCAAAGTATAAACAAAGGTATATTTAATTAATGTTTTTGCACACAATAGCCGTGTGTAGGCTATGATTGGAAATGGTACCGTGAGACTGAACAATTGAATGCCATGACCGGGACTTGAACCACACATCCACCGGTTACCGTCCGGCTGCTCTAACCACTAAGCTATCATGGTCAACGTGCCGATATGGTATTAAATTCTCCAACTCACTCGCATTATTCCCGGTAAACCGCACAAGATCTCAATTTATTCTGAGATAACGTATGTATAGGTATTTAGTTATTTATTAAATGCAGTAGACTTCTCATTTCTTAGTTTTGTCTTTCCCTTTCTCCCTCTCCCCCGTCTCTTTTTCTCTCCCTCACAAGTTGATACATTTTAGGGTTTTCAACGTAAGAAAAAATAGGTTTTAAAGAACAAATGTATACATTCTTGAAGTTTATTTTAAAATCGGTTGCAGTTGTCAAGTTCACTTTTACCCAAAAATAATTTCTCAAACTTGAAAATAAAACATTGCCCCTCAACGTGACCTACATACCAGGTTAATAAAATACGTGTTTGTGGGTAAGGAAATACTCTGAGATTGTGAATAAACTTTTTATATGAAAGCGATTCTACAGTTTAGTTGAAACGGACTTTCAATACAATTGTTACTGATATGAGAGCTCTTGAGGTGGTGGGCCATTTATGAATATAATACAACTATTATTAGGAATATAGCATTTCACCATTGTGTCAACTGATGTTAGCAAGTATACATATATGTAGCTTAAAGACATAGTAATGTGCACCAATTACATACTTTCTTTACCAATTATCAGTTATTTTCATAGTTTACTCACACATTACTTGCTAGTTTTTCTACTACCTACAGTAAGAAGTATTGCATTGCACCCAAAAATTCGATATCGAGATTTTATCAGAAATACATGTATAAGATTCTCTGAATCAAAAAAGAAAAGTCCGTGTGTGTATGCGCGCGTTTGTGTCTGTGAACACCACAACTCAAAAATAAAAACCTGATGTGTTTTACTCATATTACTTTTTCTCCTCTTGTACTAACCATTCTTGCAAACTCTTATTCCTATATATTCTTCGTGTTGACATAAATATTTGCAGAAATTATTTATTGCTTACTTCCTTTGCTTATTTCCTTGTAGGAGTAAGGCGGAATATTAGAATACAGTAGGCTTTGAGCGATAGCCAATTCTTTTAAAGCTTTGAGATCCCGTTCTTTTTGCACACTTAACATATAAAAAAAATGTGATGTGTTGCACTCACATGACTTTCTCTACTCTCGTGCTAACCATTCTTACAAACTCTTACTCCTATATCTTCTTCGTGTTGGCTCAAATGAGCTCGTTATCGACGGGCCGTTAAACCCTACACATTCACTCACTCATCTTCGTGTTAGTTGAAATAAACATTTGTACAAATTATCTTATTGCTTATTTCCTTGTAGGTGTAACGGGAATATTAGAATACAGTAGACTTTGTGCGATAGTCAAATGTTTTAAAGCTTTGAGATTCTGTTGTCTTTGCACATTTAACATATAAAAAATGAACAACGATGTTCCATTTCACGAAAGTTCTAAGTTTTCCGAAACTCTCACACATAACAAGGAATATCTCCGAAATGGTTCACCCTACAAGAAAATTTATTCAGACATAAATTGTGTATTTTAGCAAGATCTACATTTTTTCTATAGTATGATTTTGTCTATCTCTAACGGTTTATCACTTATGCAAAAGTCGTCCAGAGTAAATACGACTACAGGGGCTATAGCCAGAAAATTCAAGATATACATTTCATTTGTCATCAAAATATCTCAAACATGCCATTTTAATCAAAAACGTTAGAGCTATTTTCAGAAAATCAAAATTTTCGAACAATTTTCCATGTAAAGGGTAGTTTAGGGTGAAGCAACTTTCTTCAAAATCTTCGTGTCACATCCTTGAAAGACATTAAACTTAAATACCAACTTTGGTTTTTAACCGACTTTCCGTTTTTGAGTTATGCTGTCCACAGACACACACACACACACGCGCGCGCGCGCGCGGACCTTTTTCTAAAAATGCTTTTGTTTTGGATTCAGGGGGACCTCAAAACATATATTTTCTTGACATCGAATGTTTGGGTGGAATACAATACTTCCTCTACTTTTACTATAGTTAGTAGAGAAAGTAGAAAAGCCGGTTAAATACCAAACTTGGCATTTGAATTCAGTGTCCTCCAAGGATGCGATGCGAAGTTTCACAAGAAAATCCCACCACTCACATTGAACATTTTTCAAAAACCTATATTTTCTTAAAAATGGCTCTAACGATTTTGATTAAAATTCCATATGTTTAGGATGTTTTTCTTCGGGCTTAAAAACCCTTATCATGGCCTCATTTTTGAGAAAATAAAACAATATGAAAATATTTCCGTGTAAAGTTTGGGGGAGTTGTTTGAAAATCTATGCCTCGCATTCTCGCAAGATGCTTAACTGAAATACCAAGTTTGACATATATGAAGATGTAATTGTATAAATTTAGAAAAAATCTGCAACTGTATCTGACCAATTTCATCCACACATATTTTTCAATAGATTTGATTCACTTGGTTAAAAATAAATTCAAAGGATCTTGAAACAAGTGGTGGAAAAATTCAGAGCGAAATATTACTTTTCATTACACATTGACGTACGCGAAAACCAGTGGTATGGGTGTACAAAAGTCTCAAGGAAAATGATAACAGCGATAGCCTGCTTGAACCTCATTGTTACTTCACTAAACATCTTTAGAGAATCAATATGACATATTTTCCTTCTGTGATAATTATGATGGACTGGTTGTAAACACACATTCTTTGCATACAAGAAAAGTTGGACAGCAATATACAATTTTAATGATGAGATAGTAAGTTTAGGCATCCATCTTCCATGCGATGTTGCTCATTTACTTGTAACTCAAAATATTAATGTGTGCCTTGCAATAATATGTAAATCAGTTAAATATCAATGCTTAAATTTAAAGTTTCAACATTAATGTACTGTAATGTTTGCTGATAACTTGTGAGTATTCTTTGTATGTAAATCTAAAAGGTTATTCTTAAGTAAGTTCCCAGGTTAAAATGGTAATAAATTTGTCTAATTTTTAGATTCTAACAAAATAAGAACATAAATTTGTTCATAAAAAACGTCATTTTATTAAAACAAGGTAAAATTATATATGACCACCATATAAGTAGTATAAACAGTAGTCTTCTATGCTATAAACGGCATTGGCAAACGTATTCCTAGGGATATTCTTAATGGCATCCGATATTACTGTTTCAGTTTCTCACGTGTAAGTGGGCCTGGTAAAAAGTACTTTTTTTTTTCGGATAACCCCATAACCGGCAGTCAGCTGAATTTATTTCCGGGGGCCTAGAAGGTCAACTGTTCGGAAAATTTGGACTAACTACACAATCACCATATGTATGTGTTGCGTAATAGTGTTTTTACAGTATGATGCATGTGGGGAGTCTAGCATGAAATATAAACAAATAATTATTTATGATACAAGGGTTAAAAGGCCGAGTTGAGGAAAACTACGAATAAAACAAAATCCTTTTAACCCGTGCGTCATACACTAGTTATAGACAGTCCTGAATATTTATAGATTTATTATAGATTATATATAAATATATGGTGTTGTTTTGCCTTTCTCATGGCCATGATAGTCTTCCGGTTGCGATGTTCATTTGCCTTGCGTAGCATCAGTGTTGGCAACATGACTTCTACAAAATCATAATCTTATATATTTAAACGAGCAATTCTTGTATATGTATCCCGCGCAACTTGGAAACGGCTCTAACGATTTCGATCAAACTGTGTACTCAGAGTTTTGCTTTTTAAATTTATCTATATAGGTGTCATTTCTGGGGAAAAAAACGCGATTTCACGCATAAACGTCACAATTACTCTAAACCTTATTTTGACCATAATTTCTCTGTTAATGGGCCAATTTCAACAAACAAGGCAGGATATTAAAGGTCTTGTCAAGAGTTCTCAGAAAATCTAAAGAAAGTTGACTATATTAGTCAACACGTAAGACACAATTAGTTGAAACCTTATTTGAGTCGTCCATTTCCAAAAGGTTCCTTGTCCAAGATGTGAAAATTTTGGGGAAACACAAAAAACGTTCTGCTCACAAACCGTTCATTGTGTGCAAATAATATTTTGTACACTGATTAGTATTAACTGTTAAAGTCTTTGGGTGAAATTACAGCTCATGGGCCCCAAAGGATTTTTGTAAAATAAACAAAATAACTTGGACAAGGTGCCGTTTGAAACTGTACTGTGGACAAGGGGCATTTTGGAACACAATGAAATGGACAAGGGAGGCTTTGGTTCTGGAATAAATGTTTAAGGCCTAATAAAACCGCTGTTTTTATGTCATATCAACTGATTTATTCATATAAAAGTGACCAAAGTTTTACATTAATGTTTAGGAACAAATATATCCGCCATTACACACCTGAATCATTAACATCTCGCATTGGACCACCCCCGTTTTCGTCCTCTGATGCATCTTCATTATCTTTTTCACAATCTGGAAAGATGATATTTTTGTAGAACAGCAAGGCAGGTAAGGTCTACCAATCTTCACCATAATGAAGTCCCAGTAATTTCTTGATGTCATCTCTTTTTGTCTGCATCACGAGAATGCGAACCGCAATCTGCTCTGGATTAATCTTTGCTACCTTCCTCTTTGGTTTAAGAACCTTTCTTGCAATGCCCACGTCTGGCATTGGCTTACATAATCATGAAACTGGCTCTCCACGAACAACACTCGGTGTTTTTCCTCGTGTGATAAATCTCTTGCTTACGGCGAATTGAAAGTGCCAGTTGTTAGGTTTCTTTAGAATTTCTCCCATTGCTGCTTTCCAATTGCACACATTGAAGTCCCCACCTATCTTTAGCACAGTCCCATACTTCTCAAAAAAATTTTAGTACTGTTCTGGGCTGGATATCGTACTCAAGCCACGGCTGTGCTCGAGCCAATAATTCACGTAAGTATTATAAGCTTCCTGAACGTTGGAATTCCAATGTTTTTGTTGTAAATGTTTGTGAAAGGAATGCCACTAACAGGACAATATGTATTATTGCATTGCAATAAAGCAAAGAGGTAAGAATTTACCTCTAAGTAAAAACCGATGAAAGATACTGCCCTTGATGGACAAGGGTCACTTTGAAACTCAATATTGTATCATGCTTATCCTTGCAATGGGACAAGGAACCATTTGTTGCTGTACATTATTACGTTCACCATATTGGATTCGTGACATTGGACAAGGGTCACTTTGGAACTGCACGCAGTATTTCAATGCGTTTTAGACGGGTTTTGGAGCGTTTCGGAAGTGTAAGACATAATACATTTCGTAGAGAATGCACAGACGAAGCCATTACTACCAAAACTTCAAATTGTCAAATTAGTGGACAAGGAACCCTTTGGAAATGGATGCCTCATTTAGGCCATAATTTCTCTGATAATGGGCCAATTTCAACAAACAAGCCAGGATATTAAAGGTCTCGTCACGGAAACGGTTCCAACAATTAGGATGAAAATTTATATTTAGTTAACATTTTGATTTTCAAGCTTATCTAAATAACTATCTTCTCCCAAAAAAACACTATGAAGCTCGGTCACCCAGGTACTACTCTACATAAGGGAGTCAGTGGAAGTAATGAAACGACGAAAATAATGTAACGAAATTTAATTAATTAATATTACAATTGTTTCTAAACTTACTCCTCTTTTGAGAAAACTGAAATGATGATTGTACAATTATTTTAAACAAGCATTGCATAACTCAGATTTACGGCCTACTGGAATGAGGCGATGGTCATATTCCACAAGAAAATAAAGTTGGCATTATCGGCGTGTTAAAAGCTTTTGAGCACTGAATGGTAGAATTTTATACCTTCAACACTGTCGTGAACTCCTAGAAGTCCGACTTTTACTGTCAACTGTTTAAAAACAATGTTTTCGATTTCATGATTCTGTAACGTTAGTATTGCAAAGTCTTAAATTTTAAAATATCACTGACCCTTTACCATCACTATTTTTGTTTATCCATTTTCAGTTTCTTCAAATTACCTCAAATTTGTTCATCTTGCGAAATGATTTTACAGATCAGAGTCCTCTTCTCAATCCCAGTTTCGATATCTCTTCAGTGCATGTGCATATTGTTTGTTCCAGTTATAGTAGCAAAATAAAAATAATGTACACACACGCACGCACGCACGCGCACGCGCGCACACACACACACACACACACACACACACGTGCTAATATATAAAGAAGATACTGCTGTTTAAAAGGGGAACTTACTTGAATAACCTGATATATACAGTTGTTATTTATAGTTGTGGTGGTTGGCTATATGGATCATTTCTAATCGCCAGAGAATTAATTTAAAAAAGTTTGATCTAAAACCTACTTTTCGGTTTTACTGTGTATGAGCAGACACATACACTCGCGCGCGTGCCTGTATTCATGGGACCTCAAAACGTATATTTGCAGTGAAATATCGATCTAAAATTTTTGTCTAGTATGCTGTATTTCCTGCACTTACACTAGATAACATGCCCATATTAATTATTGTAGAGCACATTTCTGATTTTCGTGTTTGTTCTAACTGGAGTATTATTAGATTTGTGATACTTAAAAAGTGTTAATTATTTAACAGATTGGTAATGAAGATAACTTCTTAGTGGATTTGGAACGCTTACGCAGAATCCGTCCACCCGAATGGAGCGGCCGCCACTGGCTTTGCTGTTTCCAATCACATCAATTAGAATTATCTGCTCGAATATCATACGTGTGTTATAACCTATACAGGAATAAAATTGGGAACCCTCCGAACTTAAAACCATCAAATGTAATGGAATTAAAAAAATGAGAAATTGAGGATGGAGGCTGAATAAATACGATATTTCATGAGCAATGACTTGAAAAATGTATTTTTACGACACACAGAAACGATAAATCATTTGCCAAATTGGACGCGTACGATATGATTTTTGTATTTTGAAATGAAACATATGTCATTAAATCCGTGTAACGATGGCACGGCGGAAATTAGTGTTGTTTGCAATCAGTTTTGTAAAATACAGTGGGCAGCTGATACTGCGCTGTTTAAATTTCTGTGCAAGTAAAAGAGAAAAAAGCTTGATGGTCAGATTAAACTCATTTGTAAAAAGGGCGAAAAATATCCGTTTGTTGTGCTGAATTCTACTAGTATCTGAAGTACTGTAGGTTCGTATCCCTGAAAGTACCTCCGTTTTTCTAAAATCCATCGTGCTATCTTAGAGTATCTGTGGAATATTGTCAGGTTACTTGTAATGTCTACGTAAAGTTTATATAGATGTGCATATGAGATTGAAAACAACAGGCAGGAAGCTCGTAATTAACTCCCGTAATTTTTGGAAACAGGGAATGGTGAATCATATGACAATACTATCTGGAGTTCAGATAGCTTTTCGATAATTTATTTGAGCTTGACAAATCTCATGACAACAAATATGTGTTTACAAGCGAAACTACACAAATTATCAACCGGAAATTATCACCTTTCACGAGTTGTACATATTCAATGTGACAATGAAATTACTTCCTACTGTTATTAGGTATTTAATCATAATCATCATTATGATTAGCCTATTCCATCCTTCTTTGCAAACACGAACACTCCTATTAATCTTTATTCCAAGGCTAACAGAGTGTCTGAAATTAAGCTGTATTTATAATAACCGAACCTTTTGAGGATAATATAAGGCCGGAGACGTGTGCGTTTTTCCATAGGTATACTGCACATGGACTTCACTGTTATCGCTCGCGCATGTAAACAACTTCAGGTAGGTACAGCCTGACCATGAAAACCGCCTTACTAAAGAACACTCGTTACTCCACATCTGCAGCTCACTCGGAGAAGAAACAAAACAATCGCGTTATACTACACCTTGACCTTGCGTCTGCATACACTTGCAAGGCAATGCTTCACTAGTTCGCAGATTACTACGTTTCGTTGTTTTCAACTCTTGCTTCCAGCGGCAGCCGTTTGTACATTTTAATGGCCGTGCTGTACTTCTGACGTCATTCATACTCTGCGTCCAGCTAACCTGTATCGCTTGCGAGCGCACATTACTCCGGCCTTTATATATTACATTCCATTAAGGCAAAAGCATTTTTCCCACTTCGTAATCAAAGAAATTAGGAATAAAACAAATGAAAGTAGGAATAAAACAAATGAAAGTAGGAAAAAATGATTATAGCACTATTATTTTTACTTTCTCTACTAGTAAGTAGTGGAAGTATTGTACTCCACCCAAAACTTCGATGTCCAGATTTCACCAGAAATATATGTTTTGAGGTCCCCTGAATCCAAAAAAGCATTTTTAGAAAAAGGTTCGTGTGTGTGTGTGTGTGTGTGTGTGTGTGTGTGTGTGTGTGTGTGTGTGTGTGTGGACAGAATAACTCAAAAACGAAAAGTCGGTTAAAAACCAAAGTTGGTATTTAAGGTTAATGTCTTTCAAGCATGCGACACGAAGATTTTGAAGAAAATTGCTTCACTGTAAAATACCTTTTACATGGAAAATGTTTCGAAAATGGCTAACGATTTTGATTAGAATGGCATATGTTTAAGATATTTTTATGACAAATGAAATGTATATTTTGAATTTTCTGGCTATAGGCTATGTAGTCCTGTTTACTCTTAATGACTTTTGAATACCTCGTAAACAGTAAGGCATAGACCAAATCTTACTGTACAAAAAATGTAGATCTCGCTAAAACACACAATTTATGTACAAATACATTTTTTTGTAGAGTGAACCGTTTTGGAGATATTTTGTTATTTGTGCCAGTTTCGGAAAACTTAAACTTTCGTCAAATGCAACATCGTTATTCCTTTTTTTATGTTAACGGTGCAAAGAGAACGGGATCTCAAAGCTTTAAAAGATTTGACTATCACTCAAAGTCTACTGTATTCTCATATTCTCCTTCTATCTGCAAGGAAATAAGCAATAAGATAATTTGTACAAATGTTTATCTCAACTAACACGAAGAAGATAGAGGTATAAGAGTTTGTAAGAATGGTTAGTACAAGAGCAGAGAAAGTCATGTGAGTGCAACACATAAGATTGTTTGTTTAATTTAGCTATAATTTATTGTATATACCACGTCGTTATTGTAGGTTCACCTGAATCAGTGTACGCCGGAGAGGCAGACTTATTTGCGTACCTTCCTGTACCATCTATTTTGTTGGTGTTGAGTTTTGGTGGAATATGACTTTAGGACCCTGAAATTGCTGGCTATTCTATGAGTAGCCATGTCGATGCTGGACAGATAGCCTCAGTTGAGCAGTCGCCTATCTGCACCACATTTTTGTTGTCTGAAAATGGAAGTTTTAGTCCTGATATTTAAGATGCAGATTTACCCGGTAACTGAAGGTAGCCGCTACAGGGAATTTCTTCTTTCTTTTTCACTTTTGTTGGTTTCCTTTGCTTTTCTGGTTGTTTACGCTTTTTGCACACACATACGCATAAACACTGGTGTCCGAGGCGAACCCGCAATTCGCTTCGCCAGGAAACATTAAAACTAGACAGTTTAGCGAGTGCAGCCATTGTAGACCGGCACATATGAACCTGCGACCTCTGGATTGCAAGCCAAACGCTACCGCGTGATCAAATGCGTGTTTTTCTTTATTTAGAGTGAATTTCAAAGCTCATAAGGCAAAGAACACTACTACTACCTGGTAATACCTTTTAATATATAATTCTATTTCTTAATTGATAAGTTTTGTTTTGGTTGATGCTTTTCTATCTGTAGGAAATGAATACGCGTACAAGAATATATAGAATGGTTTCAGGATACAGTTTGTATTTTAAATCTAAAGCCGATTGAAGCGTACGGCGTATTATAGATACATTTGCCCTCAGAAGCTATTGCTGGAATGAGCCCACCTAAAATAAACGGTGATTGGCATGCACGGATATATACGAACCTATGGTAGAACACATTTTGCATTTAAAACGGAAAAAGTATCAACGAAATTAGACAGTGACTCTTATACTTACGTTGTGAATTTTATCTTTGCTTTTACTTTCTCTTGTACCTACTTATACCCAAATATTTAATATCGAGATATCACGAAAATTTATTTTTTGAGGTCTCCCGAATTAAAAATATTTTTTTTAGAAAAATATCCATGTACGTTTGTGCGTCTGTATCTGTGGCTTGGCTGTCTGTCTGACTGATGTGTAACTCAGAAAACGAGAAATATAACTATCATACTTGGTATTAAGTTCAGCAGTTTAGGTTGTGACGAAGCGGCCCCTGGGCGGGTTTTCTCCGGGTTCTCCGGTTTCCCCCGCCATTCATGCCACCAATTGTTCCATTATCACCTTTCCAATAATCCATTTCGCCTGCATTTTGTATCATCCTCTTCCTCACTATCATACCTGGTGCTTGGCTGACCACCTGCTTCCAGGTCTTCACTGTCTGATCCAGAGGTCCCTCTGTTCCCCGACAGGCGTCTGACCCTAGGCACTGGCTTGTAAGTCCTACATAAGGGGAGGGTAATCAGGGAAAGAAGAAAAAGTTTAGGTTGTGAAGCGAGGATCGCCATCCCACTCTGTTCTCAAAACCAGCTCAAATATTTTGATTAAAATGTCACATGTTGAAGATATAAATAACATATGTAATGCATATTTTTAATATACAGGTTGGTGAAATCTTTATTTCAAAGGAGTTTTGTGTGCTGTGTAATTAACCAGGGCGATGCCGTGGCCGAGCGATTTGACCTTTCGCCTACCACCTAGGCGGCCCGGGTTCGATCTCAGGGACCAGCTTGTGGTATTCGTGGTGAACGAAGCGGCGTCTGGGCAGGTTTTCTCCGGGTTCTCAGGTTTTCCCCGCCACTCATTCCACCAATTGCTCCATCGTCAGCTTTCCATTCATCAATTTCGCCTGCATTTCATATCATCCTGTTCCTCACTATCATACCTGGTGCTTGGCTGACCACCTGCTTCCAGGTCTTCACTCTGTCCGGTCCATAGGTTCCTCTGCTCCCCGACAGGCGTCTGACCCTAGGCACTGGCTTGTTAAGTCCTAGGGGGTGTGAATCCTTCATAAGGGGAGGGTAGTCAGGTAAAGAGGAAGAAGTATAATTATTCATAAAGGAAACTTACAAAAGTACGTTCAATTTGTTTCAAACGTTTTCTTTCTTTCTTTCTTTGTTTTTTGTGGGAATGCTGATAAATTCGGTGCTGTAAGTTTTGAATTTTGCAATCCTCTATTATTGTTTCTTGCTATTTCTTGCAAAGAGCATTGAATTTGAACTCCAGCAGATAAAGATTTGATTATTATCGCTTCAGCCTGCTTTGTTCCTCTTGTATTTATAATGAAATTGTAGTGAAATAATTTCTGCAAACATTTACCTTGATTAATATAAAGTATATGGGCAAATAAAATTGTCTAGGGTAGCTTATAGTAGGGTGGGTAGATAAAGTAATGTGAATGTAACTCATCCAATTTCTTATATGAGCCCGTTTTATGTTTTCTTGGCAACCATCGGTTAAAAATGAAATTTTTTATATCATAGCCTACTAACCATTGGACGTGTGGCCCGTATAACGAAATTTTCCTGACATCAGGAAACACCGTGTTTACCGGCGAAGTTGGGTATTTATAGCCCCTTAAATTCAAACACAGAAATTTCTCATTCAGATTGTAACTAACATAACCAAATACATTTGTCATAGAAGATGTTGGAAATTGCCCTTGTGCTGCCACACGTCTCTCACAATTTTTAAGAGAATGTGTTGTTAACTTCTTAAGTCTTCATAATCAGATAAATAAAAGTATGCTTCCTCCGTGAAAGAATTAAACCCTAATCAATAAAGCGAATAATCAAACTACAGAAATGAACTCTATTCTTACTATGCTGGTTGCGATTCTGGTACGATTGTCTTAAAAGAGTTTTTATTTTACAAGTTTAGTGACATTACTAACCGAGGCTTGCAAATTCTTAATTCTTGCTCAAGAATGACTCTGTTTTTACTTTTCTCCGATGCATCGTGTTTTTCCTCTGTAAGAACACGGCGATTTACTTTCGGTTTCGCATCAAGAATAGATCCCATTTCCATAGATCTATTGCCAACATTACTTACCGTTTCTTAGTGAGACCAAAAACAGTAGGGAATATGTTTATAAAATGGCGTCTCACTTCTCTACAGGTTTGTTGTCACATAGGAATCATAGGTACATGACGATTCCGTATTAAAGTACACGGACTTTTGGGCATTATTAAACTAAACTAAACCCCAACGCAACAGTCCTAAGCGGAACAAGGCCTACCGCCCGGCCACTGCGTTCCCCACCTCCGCCCACTACATGCGTCATGAGTGGGCCGCAGTAGTGGAGGGTGGGACGTAGTCAGCGTCTTGGGCCCTTCCGGCTGGTTATGCGGTCTTCGCGAGCAGGGCTCACTACTTAATCAAGTAGCTCCTTAGGGACCTAACAAGGCTAAGTGCACCCCGAACCAGGTTTCCCAGCGGTAGAAATTCCCTACGCCGGTACCGGGAATCGAACCTGGGTCTCTCGTTTGGTAAGCTGCAGCGCTACCACCGCGCTAAGGAGACGTATTTTGGCATTATAGCTACACTAATACAGAATAACACTGAAAAATGTGGTCTGAAACATATAAACCTATGTACAGCAAAGACCACGTCAACTGATTAGCCGGCACACGGAGAGGAGATAAAGAGGAGGGGGAGCAGAACCTACTAGAAACAGAGTAGAGCAAGGCAAGTAATTCCTGGTAATACTTTGAATATTTTTATTTATTTACATATTAATAAAATACTCGTAAATACGTGCCAGGGAGTTAGCGGAAGCTTCAAATTAAAGCAGCTGTGCATTTTTAAATCGTCTCACCCTATGCCAACTAAGCATGCGACAGAAAGTTGGAGATCGGCCGATACCGAACAAACAAGGAAAAAGTGATAAGATTAATGTAATAGAGTTTTAACAGAAGCTACTTTGTTACTTGCTTCGAACATGTTTGCTTGCAAAGCTGTTACTTTTTCTTTTGTGTGTGTTTCAAATTCACGAGCTGTTCCCAAATACGAATATTAGTGTAAAAGAACCATAAAAAAGCGGGAGAAGGCTTTGCAAACGGAGTGCTAATGGTATAAATGAACATTTATTTGAAAATATAGCGACCACATTTCGTTAGCTGGATGTAAACTTGGCCCAAAAACGTCCCAGATGTCACTCCCTGAAATGATAGCCTTGCTCTTTAAGATTATGAATCTCCCCTCAGATATTTTCGCCGAAAATTTCAATCTTTGTCTCTTAACGTTTTCCAAAACAGCAAATGGCGAGAGGGTGAAACTGTTTCTTTCTTTTTTTCTTTCTTGTGCGCATGTGTGAGAAAGGCTGCGGTTTGAATCCATTTAGCTAAAATGCCGAGCGCTCCCTTCTACTATAGCTGAACACTAATTGAATCAGGATGCCTGCTGCCATCTATCTGCGTTTGTCCCGTCTCGTTGACTATGCTTCTAAGAGCTCTGCGACCCCTCACACAATGGTGTTGATCCCCCAGCTTTGTCATTTGTACTTGAGTTACAAATATTGAGAGTAATAACACTGTATTGCATAGAAAAATGGCCTTACAAATAATTACTTATGTGCATTCGCTGTTTCATCGTATACCCTCTATTTCCCTCAGCACATGTGGCAGAAACATTTATCAAGCTTCTCTGAAAACAACTTTCATGGACATTTCATTACCTCCGATATACAGAGTGCGTAACTCAAAATTTAAGTATCTTCTATACCTTAAATAACACTTTCTTTAGGTTTTGATTATATTAGGTGCTAAAAAGAATTCAACATTTAGGTAACAAGAAAATAAATAGTATTATGGATAACAATCTGATCTGCAAAGTATCCTTAAAAAACATTGTTTTTACATTTCTTAATAATTGATAAATATTTAGAAATACTACCAGTGCTCATAATACAACTGCATAAAGCAAACAAGACTCAAATGTTTAAAAAGAAGCTAGTTATACCTATATGTACTATCTCACACTTTGCTCTCAGATAGATTTTTCATGTCTTTTGCGCAGTCTGGTTTGAAGGCTGTGCATTGTAGTTTCCACAATTGTTTCTTCCATGTTAGCCAACGGCTAAAGTAAAAGGCAAAACCATGGCCTCTTTTCTTTTACTACATACGGAGTTGGCGATGTCGATGCTGGCCATGCTTCAGGCATTAAGTGCTTTAAATTACTGTTTAAGTTGGTTAAACACTAAAATAAATTGATATGATAACACAAGTGTAACACTGGAGTATGGACAACGATGTTCAGTTTTTACTTCGGCAAAGCATAGGCCTTCTTGACTTTGACCGTTCGTAACACTAGAGTCGGGCTCAAGATAAAGTGTGCATATGCTGGACTTTATATTTTGAATACTCTTTGCATGATCTGATGAGAAACCAAAGAGCGGACATAACATTTTATAAGTGTACAATTCGATTGCGGGAAATGCCGACTAACAGCAGGAAATATCTCGTAAACAAAGCAAATATATAATATTGCCCCTTTTAAGATCACCTACATAATCCATAGGCAATGGCGATATTAGTTTAATAGTAGGTTTTATCTTCAGGGTTTTTAGTGCGTTAGACCCCGCCAGGTGCTCCTGCGTGTAGTATAGTGCCGTTGATCTTTGTATTTGATTGCTCTTTTATAAAGATTAAATTCACGTGCATTATTAGACTCTCACTCATACAGACTCTAACGAGGATGGGAAATAATTCTCGTCAAAGGAAACTCCATTCTCCAGCCGGGAAATAAACCCGGGACGTATGGATTTTGAAACTGGCATGCTGATCACCGAACGAGATACTTCGTTTTTATTTTGTTTTACATTTGTTCATATAATTCACTTAGTTTTGTATTTATTCCTTAAACAGTAATAAATACAATTCGAGATTTAGATTAGATTAACATTTCCTCGTATGATCTTATGACCTGAGGACAGAATGCACCTAATTTTCAATTCTAAAAATCATTAATATTGCTCACGATCCTATGCTTAAGCCTTCTTACCATGGAAATTGATTATTCTGTTTGCAGATTATCCCAGAGGACAATCAACCCTGTTTGCGTATCTACACCAGGACCCCTTCTACAAGTTTCAACTTACTGGTGAAAACACATCTGCTGCGATTATATCAAACAGGTGAGTAAATTAAATGACCAATGTATATATGAGAATAAGTTGTAAGCAAAACTATTTTGGAATTTAGCATCGCTTTTTCTGTCGGCTTTCCTATGAGAATTTGTAGAAATTTTTTGAACAGGTTTAAAATTTGAATGAAATAGACACAACATTAAGCATAAGAGACTAAACTGTAACTCATGTTTTCAAAGAATCTATTGTTTTACATTCAAATGATTTTCTCTACGCTCTATTGCCAATTAGTACATAAATAAATTATTCTTAGGAAAATTATTTGTTCAATGCACTACATTTTAATCGAGATAAACCTTTGAAGGAATAGTTGCATTACAAATTTATTTATAGAAACAAATGGAACAACAATAGTCAGATGTCAAGAACTGGACATTTCATTGTTTCCGTGTAATCGCGAGAAGCAACTGAAAATCCACAGGATTTAAAAATAATGATAAAGTTATGAAAGAATCGAATCATTTATAACGGATGTATCGTAAATTTGCCACCAAAAGTTATTTGAAATATATCGTATATTTTAAAGATAATTGCATTTTTTTTCATAGTATGTATAGTTCCGTCTATCGCTTAACGTTTAACCAGGTTTATAAGATTATACAAAATTCCTTATGAATGAATAGGAAGGACTACACAGGATATTCCCACAAAATACAACATGTACATTTTAATTGTCATGTAGTAGCTTTAATATTTGGCAGTTTAATCCAAATCGTTAGTCATTTTAGAAAATAAAAAAAATGAAATAAAAATGTTCCATATAAAAGGTAGTTTGGGGTAGACGGGTTTTCTTGAAAATACTCTTGTCTCATATTCTGGAAGGTACTGAACTTAAATACCAAGTTTGATATTTATCCGATTTTCATTTTTGAGGTATGCTGTTCTCATTAATGCACGCACGCACTCACGCGCGCGCACAGACACATACACACAAGCGTGCGCATATCATTTTTCTAAAAATGATTTTTTATTCAATGAACCTCAAATCATGTATTTCCGGTGAAATCTCGGTATCCAATTTTTTGATTGAATACAATAATTTCTATACTTATTTAGCGGCGTACAACTCTCCATGTCGCACATTTTGGTTCATTGTCCGCTGTATACTAGCGAGCGCCAATCCCTGGCCTGGGTTCTACCCTGCGGTGCATTCTAGGTGAAGACCCGGACTCCATAGATACGGTGTTGCGGTTCGTCGCCGAAATTGATTTCGTGAAACTAGTTTAACTTGTGTTTTATTCCTGGGCATTTGGTTTTACGATTTTAGAATACGACTTCTGGTTTGTGTGTGTGTGTGTGTGTGTGTGTGTGTGTGTGTGTGTGTGTGTGTGTGTGTGTGTGTGTGTGTGTGTGCGCGTGCGTGCGTGAGCGCGTGTGTTGTTTTTTTTTACCGTTTGTTTTTAGCATTTTAACTCTTGCTCTTTTAACATTCAGATTTCAACGTTTTAACTTTTAACGTTCAGTTTTTATTGTTTTTTACTATTTACTATTTTAATCTTGTGTTGTATCTTTCAACTTTTTACATAAATTTGTGGGTGTTTTAGCCCTTGAAATCTGACCTACAGCGCAAATGACTGAACTGTCAACGGGCCCTTAAGCTCCACTCACTCCTCACTCACTCCTCACTCACTCACTCACTCACTCACTCACTCACTCTCTATACCTATTGTGTACATGGTACAGAAAGTAAAAATTGGTTAGGCGATTATTTGTTGGCGCATATAGCAATCGCTACAAAATTATGAGTAGGTATTTTCAGTGAGAGCCACCTAAAAATTGAGGACATTTTGGCAAAGCAGCAGTTGGACCAGAGTATAAAGAAACTGTCGGCGAATTTTAAAGTGAACTGAGTTTATACTGAAAGCTGTTTAGATATGCACGAATGTTATGCCAATCACTGCACCCACGGAGTTAAAAATCAGACTAATTTAAATATAATTTGTTGACAAATTTCAAGTCGGTCTGAGTGACTCAGTTGGTTAGACATTGGCCTACTGATCCCAAGGTCAAGGGTTCAAATTGGCCCAGACCTATGGTTTTTAGGTGTGCTTAAAAACGACAGCTCCATGTCAGTAGATTTACTGCCACGTAAAAGAACTCCTGCGGGACGAGATTCCGTAGTTAAACAACAAATTAATTGACAAATTTCAAAGGTATTTTAAATCCGTAAAAAATTAAGCATTATTTGTATGGGGATATACCTGAAAATGTACGGTTCTTTTGCTAACCCCATATATATGCCTTGAAATGTTGTACGTCAAAGTTTTGAGCTAATTTTTCGACAAGGTTAAATGTCTTGAACTCGGTAGGAGTTTTGGAAAATTTTTATGAATAGTCTTGAAAGAGAACTGAACTTTTAGACTGGACTTGTGGTTTGAAAAAATAAATAAAAGAATAAGAAAGGGAGGAAAGTATAGACGATTTTAATGTTTGGTTGAAATGGGTGTAAAGTTAAATGCAGTTTATATGTAAACCATCCATAAAACGCATAATTTTATGAAGTATTTCTGAAATTACACATTATAAAACAAATGCTACCACATTAATTCCAAGACAAACAGAACGCACCTAAAACATAACGCTATCTATGCATTTACGATTTCGTTTCTGTTTGAGCGTTAAAATAAAGAAATGTACAGTGTTATAGAAGAAGCAATCGAGTACTTGCATCATTTGCTAGGTAAGCAATTATTTTCAAGGAGTCGCACCACCCTCCAGCTGAATTTCTTTCCAAAGTGTTCTTGCCTGAACGTGTTTGGGATGTTAAGAGAAAGGTCGTTGAGAGACTTTTAACTACACTTGTGCATGGATCATAATTCTGCTGCAGAGCTGAACCCAACCATTCTCGATCTAGATGGGGAGGATTTTACAAGAAAAGGGCCATTACAGTCTGTCGGGAATATCAAACTATAGATTTGCTGCACAGACTGTACCCTGCAATAGTGGCTTAAACAACGCTAACAATTCGTATACCTACTTGCATTAGCTATCTCATTTGTGCAAACAAGTTTCACTGTAAATAATACTGTTACAGTAATATTCTAAAGCTGAAGTAGTGAAAATACCTGATGGTTATTTACTCAGCTCTGAAAGAAAGTGAAGTTAGATAGGACTTTCGGTAACAGTCGTGCAATTGAATTTGACTGAAGTCCTCCAAAGCTGAGGACTTCTAGCCGTTATGTAATATTTGCAGGCAGGAAAGAAACAGAAGTATTGAAAATATTGGAAAGAGTGTAGTGAGACTGAAAAATTCAGTGCCATGACCGAGATTTGAATCACGGATCTACCGGTTACCGTGGAGCTGCTCTAACCATTAAGCTATCATGGCCAACATGCCAACACGACATAGTGGTTAGAGTAGCCGGACAGTAACCGGTAGATCCGTGGTTCAAATATCGGTTATGGCATTGGATTTCTCAGTGTCACTCTACCCTTTCCAGTCCTGTCCTACACACGGCTATTGTGTGTAATGTTTATCCGTACTGATATTTCATGGACAGCACTCTGCAGCCAAGGTCTTGGAATGTTCCCATTTTCTTGCAGGAGGAAATGTTGATTACCTACTTGCTGTAAGATTATTGGGGAAGTCAAACTGGTTGTCTAAAACAACCCAACAATCGAGAGCCGGATGGACTGAGGTCTATACCCATGCTTTGTGTCCATCTGCTCAGGTTACTAGATTGTGCCAGCTGATCTATGATTGTCGAACGCTTTACAGGGCAGAAGTTTAGAAGTGAAATACAAGCAATGCTTTAAACCGGCCAATGCCGTACATTTTCTTAAACAATGCAGGAAATTCCTTTTGTATTGCATCTAATGTAACGTCGGTCTGGGTAGCTCAGTTGGTTAGAAGCTGGCCTACTGATCCCAAGGTCGCGGGTTCAAATCCGGCCCAGACCGATGGTTTTTAAGCATGCTTTAAAACGACAGCTTCATGTCAGATTTACTGGCATGTAAAAGAACTCCTGCGGGACAAAATTCCGGCACACCAACGACGCTGATGTGATCCTGGCAATGGACAGCGTCGTTAAACAACAAAGTAAAGTTTTTTAATCTAATGTAACCTAACATTCATGCTAAAACTATGACTTGAATTTAAGTGTTGCCCTAAGCACCAACTGTATTGTTTTAATTTAAATGTTAACGATAAAAACTTACTGTAACACCTGTACAAATTCAGTTATGCTATATTATGCTAACCGTATAAAACCGTGAATCACCTATTCATGCTATGTCAATCTTGTTAACTATTTTGCTGGAAAGGGTTTTTCACTGAGTAGTGTGTACTTAGTTATATGTAGCAAGCGCAAACAACATCCAACTGTTTATATCATGGATTCTTGTTACTTACCAGTCCAAGAGGTGGAAGAAACAGGAATTGTGATCTTTCAAGTGTATATTACAATGAACCAAAGTAAGCTTAACCTAATAAAACGTATGTGCACTACAATGAATACTTTGGAAACGTCCAATGTTATTAAAAAGACATAATTGCTTAAGTTGCTTACTTTAATGATTTGTATAGTTGTTGTTAGCTAATGCTGGATTTCTGACAATGAAGTCATTAATCCTCTTGCTCTCCAATATTTTTCACTGATGGATGGGGCACTAGAAGTGGCCGGGCATATTTGAAGGTGATTTGTATAGTTTTTCTTTGTAAATGTTTGTTTTTTATGGATTTCAAACTACAAAATTCAATGAGGACTTCACAAGGTATTGACAAAAACTTCCTGAATCGTATTTGCTTTTCGTATTATATTCTAAGTAAAATCATTTATCTCATTAAAAGAGAGAGAGAGGGGGGGGGGAAACAGAGGTCCGTCGAAGAAGTTCTTTTTTGAGTGGAGAAATGCCATGAAACCCTTGGTCTTGTATAAAACTGCCGAACTTGTGTCTCCTGTGATATTTTTCTTCCTTTTAGTTTATTTGCTTCACACACATACACACACGTACTCGCACACACACGCATACATACTACACTCATTCATTGGCCGTTTTTAGCGAAGCTTGAATTCCTTGGTAATATCGTAGTAATTAATTTTTTAGAAGAATTCAGTGCCTACCCTACCTTAGACAATGCAATGGAGGAAGAAAAACCAAAGCAAAGTTCTATTATTTATGCAACACGATTTTTTAAATTTAATATTTGTCCTGAATTAGAGTATTGGGTTTATTATAATTTAAAACTTGATTTGTCTGTGACATTATAGAATTTACTGCATGTAGTAAAATGCTAGATTATTTCAATCCCTAAAATAATAATGAAGTAATTTACACTGTCATATTACTCCAGTAGAAGTTCATTATGTAGCTATCTGATGCCAGAGTATAGTTCCTAAAGGCTTTCGTTGCCGTTGGAACACTTATTCACAAAGTATCTCATCGTCCCAACAAACTAGGTATCAATATGCCATTTTCCAAAAGAAATGGATTTTATTTTTTTCCCCTGTGGTCAGTTTGAATTTCTTTTCCCCTCCCCTACAAAAGTTACCACAAGGAGGAGATTGCACCTGGCGCACAAATCGCCTCGGAGTCCTCCCTAGGGATCTTGAGTTGGCTATCACATGTTTCAAATTGAATCAAAATGGAGCAGAATGGAATAGAAGATGCGCTGCTGATGCCAGTTTTCATATTATTAATATCGCGGTGCTGTCATGACGGCGCGGGAGAATATATAAAAATGGAATGACCACTGGTCTGTCCGCGGTATAGTCAGTACACTGTAACAAGATGGCCCTGTCAGACGGAGGTAGTCTCATAAGACTTGTTGGAAGTAGATATGACAGCTCTCCCTTACAGTATATGATTGTTGGCGACGGGTATGTTGAGAAAAAAATAGGAGAAAGAGGAACACATTGTTGGTATGTGAGAATGCACCTCCTGTTTTGGCATGTTAATTTCATATCAATTATGGCGTCACGAGCGATCGGCCCTGTTGAATTTAAAAATATCCAGCTTCCAACCATACAGTACTCCATGGCCGCCATCGTACTTTTTAATATGCCACTAAAATGCCTTAATATACTACAGTCAAAGTTCGGCACTTGTTTTTATAACCTTTATATCTAAGAATATTCATAAAAGTATTGCGACAACAAAGAAAGCTTCTCCTAGAAAAGCGAACATTTTATGTATATTTGTGAAGAAATACGTGAAATACTTGTGTGTTACTGTGTAGTGCTGAAACTTGTATATTGAGACGAAATGAAAAGAAGCGCTTGAAACTTGGATATGGGGGAGAATGAAATATGTGAAAATGAATAAATTAAATTAAATTATTTTGTTGTTTAACGACGCTGTCAATTGACAGGATCACATCAGCGTCGCCGGTGTGCCGGAATTTCGTCCCGCAGGAGTTCTTTTACATGCCAGTAAATCTACTGACATGGAGCTGTCGCTTTTAAGCACACTTAAAAACCATCGGCCTGGGCCGGGTATGAACCCGCGACCTTGGGAACAACAGGCCAGCGTCTAACCAACTGAGCCACCCAGACCGACGTGAAAATGAATAGGCAAAATAAGAAGAAATACAGCTATTTTAGAAATAATGAACCAAAGAAGAACCGTGTTAAAACTGACAAGGAAGAGGATAAGGAAATGAGTGAGATACTGGAGAGAGAAGTGCATGCTGAGAGACGTACTAGAAGAAATGAATGCGAAGGAGGTTCAGAATATAATTATAACGGATATTTAATGATAAAATATAAAGATAAAAATAGCCCGACAGATCACGTTGGGCAATAATAAAGCATCTTAGAACATCACTATGAACAACAGATAGAACTTTCCTCATCAAAATACAAGAAATGTATAATATGTTAATTTTATTCTACTGAATAATTTTAAATAAAGTTTACAATAATATGAAAAGTGCATAAAACTGAGAAAACTGCTTTGAAGTTGGGTTACTAGTAATGTAAAGGAATTATTCGCAGCTACAGGCATTTGAGAAAATCTAGTCCTCAACTAAAACGATAACCAGGACGAGAACGACAATGCGGCGGGGAGGGGGTTAAATGCATATTAAGCCGGTGTCCCACGGTTCAACCTTTTTGACCGAACTTTCTGTATCCAATGGCAATGCAAACAAAAGAAGCAGCATGTCACACTATGATACATTTTGGCCCAAAACGAATGACAGTTCACGTGAGCAAAGGTGAGAAATATACATGGCGGACGCAAATATTAATTTAGCGATTGCTATATTTAGTATACATTTGGGATATACCTATTTCCTTGAGTCTCAGTAGGAAGAAAAGATGTATTAGAAGTGAAAGATGTTGGTGGACACGGTCATGGTTAAAAAGAAGAGAACAGTGCACGGATCGAGATATATTGTGTCTACTACAAAACGAATTGAGGTTAGAGGACCTGTAAAATATCAATTTTCTACGAATTGACGAAGATCGAAGGCAAAATTACACACCAGGACACAAATATGTGACAGTCTATTACAGCGCGAATTAGGTAAGGAACAATAATTGTAATAGTTTTAACCTTAGTATGGATGGACAGGAGATTTGAACTCATTTCATAAAAACAAAAAACACTTAGATGAGGGATAGAATGGCGTTCTGAGTTCAGGCTTTCATTTCCAGAATTCTGCAATTTCTGTAAAAACTATAAACGCCACACACGAACGCAAAGTCATACTTACACAACACGTGACTACATGTTACATGCTTAGTCCGCCATAATGCCACGTTACTGACGCTGATTGGCTATTTTCAAATTTGATGAAAAAATTAGATGCAGGCTGGACACAAAAAATAGTATAGAAATTGTATGCAACAAAATTGTATACAATTCTCGGTGTCTCACGATGCACTTTTGTTGTACACAATGCTTTGAATCAAGAAGTTGGACCATGGGACATCGGCATTAGGGAACTTTGGGGTGAAAATGTCAAAAAATACAATTTTGCAAAATTTAGCCCATAATTATGTATGCAGTTTTGCGAATCCCTCCACTGAATTTTATATTCAGATTATTATTGTTAGAGGTTTTAAAATTTAAGGAGACTAAGACTGCGCAACGTTGCCACGCCCCCTTTTGTAAAACATTTAATTCTGGCCTCATTTCTTCTGTTTTGGACTTGAAAATATTGCTAATTTGCACATTTTTTTTTTCGCGGTTACACCGTTGTTATTGGCAGTGGTAACAGGTAGTAATAAGTGAAATTGGTTTTCTTTATCTGTAATGGATATTCTTTCATTGTGTGCCCCTAAGTTATTCATTATGTCTCATTTTAACAACAGCAAATTCAAAAGGTGAAGAAAAACAAAAATAAAACTAAAGGAACTTCTGTATGTAGAGTTTAGGAATGTGCTTTTTGCTCCTATTATAAAGTAGGATCTAGTGGTTCCAGAAGGAAACTTGGGAAGGGATTCGCCTTACCAGACTTTGGGGAAGAAGAATACTATACGGGCTATAGGTTAATGGATTTATCTACCCTATCGTTTGCTATAGGTAGTGCTTACTGCTGGGCATAATGTGGCTCGAAAAGCCTGAAACTACTCAGGAATGCCTCACAAACTTTGGAAGTCCTATATGTAAGGAACATTCTCTTAAAAAGTATTAGAGATACACTCCTATATTATTAATTTAATCAACAATTATCTACAGAAATGTTTGTCTTGGATTCAGAAGTAATCTATTTCACTGTCAACAAACTTTTATTTGCAGTTATTTGTTGGATACGATGCGAAGATTAACGTGCACTAAGTATGAACTTCATATCCTTAATAATGGATGAGAGAATATTTATGTTCTGAACTGTCAGGTTATGTCTTTTGTTAACGTCCTCCAACGTAGGGTTATATCGGACAATGAATGAATGAAATGAGTGAAATGATGCTCAAATGAGCCCGAGGTCCACAGAGCTTTAAGTTACCCGACATTCGTCTCCTCAGGATAAGGGAAAACCTCGGAAAAAAATCTAATCCGAATAGCTCACCCTAAGTGCGCTTCGAACTCGCGACCTCTTGGACATGAGGCAGACACGCTACCATCACGGTATAGAGGCGGGCGTTATGTTATGTTGGTTCATATTCCTTTAAGGTAAGGATGCTGTAACAAAAGCGCAACAGCAAATTATGGTTTTTAACCTTGGACAAATTTCAAGTTGATGGTTGTTGATAGTTTAAAATATCTGACTAGTGCTGTGTATTTTGACCTATGCTATCTTCTAGTCTTTGTTAAAGAGTCCTAGAACGCATTTCTCTTCCTCTTAGAAAAGCCAATGGTACCTGGAATTATCTTGCAAATACCTAAAAGTAATAGTGGCAGCAAAGAACACGATTATACTGAGTGGATGTTCTGAACGCAAACATAATTTCCTGTTGTTTAATGCTTGTAAATAATGTAAAAATTTAAAACATTAGCACTAAAGTTAGAAAGGTACGAATATGTACTACGTTCATATATAAATGAAACATAATTACCTCATTGCTAAACTGTGATGCAATGAATTTCAAAGTTTGTTAATTTGTTGGACGAGTACTAAGTAGTTAAAATATATTTGGCGACATCAAAATATACAAAATCAATTTTCCAATTTGTTTTCCATGTGCACTGTCATTCTCGTTCCCGTTCTATTGGGAACCAAAAATATTCGCGTTCTCGTCATCACTGTTCATCTGGTTACCATTGCTGCTTTATTATACACCAGGCAGGACAGTGAGTAACACTAACAGAAGCTTGGAATTTCCTTTTCAAAATAAGGTCTTTACGACATTGCAACAAACTACTTTAGAAAGGAATTGACGTGTAATTGATCCCAGAATATCCCAAGACGCTATCTCTTGTCAAATCCCTTTCGAGCAGGATTCGTTAACAATATTATCTGGCAACGAAGCATGTCCTGGGTTCTTGTCCACAATGGAGTTGATTTGGAATACACGTCACCACAGAATTCGCTCTGTGATCTCTGAACACTTTCGAAGCATCTGTTTTAGAGTTCGAAGTAGTTCATGCAGTTGTTGATAATGATCAATCCTGTCAAGCAACAACAATACATTCATTATAGATTCCATAATAAATAGAATACATGTTTTTAAAGGTTACTTAGGTGCATGTTTAACATTTTATAAACTTGTTGGAAATACTAGGGCAAATTAATTATTGGCTATAATATAATATTTGGATTAGCGAATGTAAGCGGTAAAGATTTCATAACTTTCTAGTTGTTACATCACAAAACCATAAATTGATAGCTATAATAATGTGACTGGTTGATGGAACCACCTTATTCATATTATTATTATTATTATTATTATTATTATTATTATTATTATTATTATTATTATTATTATTATTATTATTATTATTATTATTATGTTATTGTTATGTTATTATTATTATTATTATTATTATTAATTGTTCATTTATTATTTTGTTTTTGCACTTATTATTTGTAATCTTAATTTTTGCACTTAACTGTCACCTGGTAATACAAATTTACAGTGAATAAATACAACCTTATACCTACATACAGATCTGAAAAACAAAACGCCAAGAGTAATGTACCAGGTGAACTAACAGTCTTAAGTACTTGCATTTTTGACACCTCTGGATTATAGTTTTGTATGGTAACCTCTTTTGTGCTTTCTTCTGCACGTAATTCTGAAAGGCTCGATGATATGGAAACGTTTATTTGCAGATTCTCAATAAAAGTTCATAATGGTATGTTGCAACTGCACTAGGAAGTTTGATAGTTCAAAATTAGTTTCCTATGATGCATTTTGCTTAATTAAACTGCACAGCAGATACTATCAATGGACCATCAAGAAATCATTATACAGTGAGTTTGAAGCTTCACCCAGTGCATCCTAAAATCAGATTTGTTTACAAACCAAATGAATTTAGCAATCATTGCAGAACTTTGCCTGTAAGTACCTAGTAACCTTTTACACTGGTTTAATCTCTGTTAAGCGGTTTAACATTGTTACTTATACGCCATAATGTATTATGCCTATTATATAAAACGTACGAGGCGAAGAAATGAAATAGTATTATTATAATGAACGTCTATATCACATCTATTTTGATTTTTGGTACGTCTCTGTTATTCGTGGCCTTTAACTTTTCCAAATCCGTAGCTCCATTATTTTACTTTCTATACCTCTTACATGTAGCAGGTAGAGGAAATATTGTGCTTTACCCAAACATTAGAAGTCGAGATTTCATCAGAAATGCATGCTTTGGGATCCAATGAACAAAGAAAGCATTTTAATATAAGCGTCCCAAGTGTGTGTGTGTGTGTGTGTGTGTGTGTGTGTGTGTGTGTGCGTGTGTGCGCGTGCGTGCGTGTGTGTGTGTAAACAGTATAACCAAAAAATGAAAAGTCGAAGAATGCCAAACTTGTTATTTAATTTCATTATTTTACAAAGATACTACACTAAGCTTGGTAGCCCAAACTACCAATTAGGATAACGGTTGTTTATCCTTTTAGTCTCTCAAAGTCACTGCCGTGACGATTTGATTTAAGCGTCATGTGTCTGACATATTTATATAAGAGACATCTATAATGTTAATCTTGACTTTTTTTACGACTAGCCTGCCTGGTCCCCTTTATTTGGTCGTATTTTGTACAATCAGGAAACCATACAAGAATGTTGTAATGCTTACCAAAATATGCAGTTTGTGTTACCTTCTTTTTTTTTCGTAGCGTTAACAGTTTTATAAATTTTTCATGCAGCAAGTTACGTCGTTTCCAGATTATAGCATGTCATCTAATGGACGTGCTTGGACGTTTGCTATTTCTTCATTGGAAGAGATTGTTGCCCTGTTAAAACAGTTGGATGCTGTGCCGTGGTCCGCTGGAGTTTAAGTACCCAGACGTTTCGTCCACAGCTGCGGCGCACGTCTTCAGTGGCACGATCGTAGTCTCCACGTAGAAGTCAGACGCCACGTTAACCTCTCCGAGGAGACTACCATCGCGCCACTGAAGATGTCCGCCGCAGTTGTGGACGAAACGTTTGGGTACTTAAACTCCAGCAGACCACGGCATAACAGCCCGGAAATAACTCATAATTATATAGAAGGATAACTGTCTATATGAATACTATAGTATATAACGGATAGGCATATGTGAGAGAAAATAATTTGCTTATATTGGATCCATATGGCATGCTTTTTCGTTGGAAACTTATCACTTTTGTAAGAACATGTATATAGCAACACTTTATGAAACTTAAAAACCTGTTGAACTTTCAGTATATAAGTAGTATGCTCTTAAGATAGACTTCAATTATGAGTATGCTTTTCTTGTAATTTTTCGCTGAATTTGGCCTATGTAAATTAGCTCAAAATAGGCTTTTAGCAGTACATTTTAGCCAAGTTTAGATATACTTCTTTTATAATTTCCAAATAACGTATGGGTTGAAATATCATGCGTCTTGTAGTGCTTGTAATGACTTTAAGAGATATAAACTTTCATTTTTTGAAAAATGATTTCGACCGGTCCCAAATGCATATCTTTGCAAAATCCCACGACTGTACTTTTGTATGCTGAACTTATATTGCTTATATTTGCAGATAAAGAGCCGACGTGATGCCTAGTAATGGCGCTGTTCTTTGGTTTCGCAATAGGAAAATGATCCTTAGGAACAGTCGCATCTGGTCTCGCATGCGGGTGGACGGCGATCTGTATTATACCGCCGGGTGGAAAGAAAGAGGGTGAACGTTGTTTGAAATATTTCATTATTTCTATGAAACAGAACAAGGGAAGAAATCAGATCACCCCCTCCCTATCACTTGTGACACCCCTAGTGGTCATCCCTTCCTCCTCATTTGGGACATAAAACAAGATATACCGGTGATAAAACACATCATTTGAGCCAGCTATTTCCAACTTTCAAAATCAGATTTCTACATGCATTGAAACAATATTTCTCCGTCAGTGAGAATCCACTAAAACAAGTGCTCAATTCTTTTTTCTGTACTGCCTTTTGATCCACTTTCCGCTTTGCTCTCATGGTGGGAAGTTGAATGTCCGTGCTGATAACCTTCGTGTTTTGCCTATTTTATTGCACCTTTGTGCATGTAGTATATTAAATCTTAACTTTTGATGTATTTATTATGCAATAATAATCATTAATGCTCGGATGCCTTATTATTTGTGTGAATTTTGCAGAACTTATACATCTGTCAAATGGAACATCGTTATTCATTTTTATATGTTAACCGTGCAAAGAGAACGGAATTTGAGAGCTTTAAAAGATTTGACTATCGCTCAAAGTCTACTTCATTTCCACATTCCCCTTTGTAGCAATTAATATTCCTTAAGCAAGTAAATTCCCTGTAAGTGAGCTTTTAATATTTTGGTTTCATATCCATCATTTATTTATTTCAGAATGTTAACGAAGTATCCCATCTAAATATGTTAGTTGACAAACACTAGGAAAGAGACATTTAATAATGCTAGTGCAGAATGAGATTAGAGTCATTTTGATGACATAGTAATTTAAGGATAAGCAGAAAGCTTATACTTCATATAAGATACATTAGTTGTGCATTTTAATTATGTTTTAGTAAGCACAGTTTGGCATTTTGTATTTTAATAGGTATTGAGAATTAGTTTTAGTGCAATTTGTTACTGGAGGACATTTCCTAAGCAGAACTAATTATTTATTTGCCTACTGCACCTGTAGCCATATTAAAAAATGCAGTGCAGCCAAATTCTTGATTTTGCTTCACCTAAAACATTGCACCGTGGGTCACATCACAAATCAAGATAAGAAAGCAATTCCAACCTCCATTTCTCTATAAAACCTTAACCCCTAACATGCTGACCTGTCATGGCATGTAATACGTCCTCTGATTGGTAATCAGAGGATATGGTCGGTGAATTTATTTTGATAATTCTCCCGGTCAGGTCGGTGAGACCCATAAACCAACGACAGGTGTGGTCCTCCAGACATTCTGGGGGTTGTGAGAGAGCGATGTGACCGCCGAAACATAAAAATATGGTGCTCTCTAAAAAACGGTTACATTTACTGTTAAGTCTCTTCAATATTTATATTGGAAAATATTGGAGAGCAAGAGGATTAATGACTTCATTGTCAGAAATCCAGCATTAGCTAACAACAACAACAACAACATATTTCTTACTATCACTCGTTGGTGGTGTAATATTATGCTATTGTATTCCCTGGCCTAGCTGCAAACGCTGAGTTTGTAGCATCTTTTTAAATTCTATCTATCCCGGGCGCGGTACGGGTGAACTACTTTTATATAAAATTAGTTGTTTTGCTTACTCTTTATTGATATTAATAAACACTTCTCAAACAGTAATCTTCAAACTTTTCACGTCGTTAAATAATCCGCTAAATTATGGCGGATTCGTCGTTATTATACAAATCAATTTACATCTGCTCAATACGTCCGATTAATGTTCAAATACTATGCAGAACATTCATAGTGCAGTTCAAACTTCACGAATATTACTTAATTCGTCGATAATCACACTTTTAAATATACTTATTCGTTTTTAAAGACAAAAGTCAATTTCAAACACTTCTTTCCTCCATTAATTAATTGCAAGAGGAAAAAAGAAAGTCAACATAGGCCAGCCATATAACAAATTATTACAGGAGGCTGCCTGGGCTTTCTATATTATATATTCTAAATACAGAGGACATAAAGAAATAAATTGTTGTAGAGGGCTTACTGAGAAATATTGCCTCACCTTGCACTTACAAGGAAATAAACAATAACATAATTTCTACAAATGTTTATCTTAACTAGAATAAGAGTTTATAAGAATGGTTAGTACAAGAGTAGAGAAAGTCATGTGAGTGCAACACATCAGGTTTTTATATACGGAGCTGTATCAGTGAAAAAAACAACATATTGTCATATCGTATACCATTTGGCCACATCTGCATTGCTTCAGTAAATAATCTGGCAATAGTCACATGGTTTGCAGCAGGCATAAAAGATGGTTTTGAAATTTCAGAATGGTTCTTCAATACCCCTACAACAATGTTTTCAATTTTCCTGCCAGTAGAATTTGGAGTTTCATTTGTGCTCAACTACTTATATTTTTTCATTAACACAAATTTTTCGTATATACATCACATTTTCTTCGTGGCTCTTGAAAAGGTAAAATACTTTGCAAAGTTGATTCTTCAGGTGTATCAATATTTGTATATTTCGTCAGGAGTGGGTCACTTTCAAAATGTCCGCTGAAACTAATGCTCTGAACAAGTCCTCCCAATACAATGAAAAATTGGCGAGGTTTTGCTGAAGATCTTAGCACTTAGAATTAACAAAATATTGTTGTTTTATAAAGCGTGAAATAAGTGCCTTATGTTTGCTACCATTTAAAGGTTGTGCTACTTGCGAATGTTAGTCTGCCGTTATATCTTTACCACATGGCTGACAATACAGGATTTTACATCAGAGCTGAAAATACCCTTTAATTCTGCAGTATATTGTTGCACTTGTTAACTTGCACTACCTATTACTTTGGATTAGCAGAACGTTTATTTTTTTCAACTAAAGGGATACTATTCTTCCAATTAAGAGTAACAAATTGCGACATTTGGCTGTGTAATTCAGGATTAAAGAAGTGGATGGTGCCTGTTTAAAATAATTCTGCTACTGTTTTTATGTGATTTTATGTAAATATGTAAAAATTATTTTAAAAAGGTTTTCGTTATGCGATTTTTGTGTAATGTATGTGATTATCCCAAAATGTGAATTTTTAGATGCAATAAAACTTGATCTGGTGTAAATATCCATAACGTTAAACTTAGTTTCAAATTCACATCAGGACGCAAACAAAATACATATGTATTTACCTAAAAATTCAAGCCCTAATAATCATAGTTGGAAGTTAAATTTTATTATTAAAATCTTACTTGGGCCACGGCTCCCTTTTTGTTTGTTAATGTTTGATTAATATTTAATTCACGTAGGAGCTAAATGTGAGCTTTAAGTTTCTGATTTTTTCTTAAGGTGAACAGCCAGGCGTGCGTAATCAGTTACCATTTTGCACTAAGATTAAAATTGAATTATATTCGCACTGGAATTTATTTTCAGCAGCTACTATTAATGCATTTTATTTTCACCTGCACTATTTAATACTATTTGTATTATTCACTCTCGTTGACAAAATATTATTACATATTTACGAACACGTTACTAAAAGGCCTAGAAGATCTTTGTGATAAATTCCTCCCTTTACCCCTCGTACAGCTCAACGACATTCCTAATAACGGATGAAAATTTGTCTGATATTCGCGAAAACGGGGATGAAATATATCAGCGGATGTTACATTTTCAGTTTCTTAAACCTGCCCCTTCAAACAGTCTTCCAAGTTGTGGAAATGTTATGTAGGTTGGAAGTACCTTTCGACAGTGAAAACATTATCGGAATGATTAATAAGCTCTTATAATAAATTTACAGTAAATGAAATGTTAAGCGCTTGTAGCTCCGCTTTGGTCTAGTAGGAATTTCGATAATATAAGTGGTCCCAATTTTATAACACAGGAATCCTAATACGAATACATAATGAAGTAGGGGCATATCTGTTGAATATAAAATTCTCCATTACAAGGCTACTAGTTAAACATTTTGAAAATGGCTTATAGTCTATAAGCAAAAATAAACAGAGTAAGTATAGTGCATTTCCTCAAAAATATATCTCGAGAATTAACTTACGTCTATTCTACGCTTGGTATTATCAAGGAAAAGTCGAAGCCTTCTTTGCAATCATCATCTTTTGTGACCCCAACATTTCCTGTTCTAGTATACAGAGTTTTTAAATCTTTTTAGTCTACTAGTCATTTAGGAATTGAAATTTTAAGTGTTTTATAGCCTATCCCCATCGGGAAGAACAGTGTTTTTCACAGGTGCAAGAGTTAACAAAATTGGTTTCTTCTCTCTGTATTGTTTCTGTATTTCTTTGTAGTATTAGTATAGATTTATGATGTCTAGGACTGAGTTTTGAAAATATTACAAGAATCATCCAATTCTTTCAATATTTAACTGCTATGACTGCTGAAGTTAAATACCCTAAACTTTTAAGTAAATTCCACAATTTCATGCTGAGATATCATTAAGGACAATAGGCTTATAAATTTCGATTCATAAATTAATAAGAAATAAAACAATTTTTTCTAAATCTGCCAATCAAATTTTAGCTGCTGACCAATATTTACTAAATTTAATGAGAGAAAATCGATGAAATGCAGCAGAGTTTTAGCAAAATTTCACACCTTTTCATTGTGATGTGAGTATTTAATAATTTACAAATGTTCTGTTTGTATTTATAATGTTTCTAAAAACAAACATACTCATAAATATTATTTTTCCCCATTACAGGGCTAGAGCATCTTAATGCTCTAAAAGTTTTGTTCCAAATGAAAAAATATTCACATAAGATTGTGTAAATCGGCACCTGTGGAAAACAAAGCATTTCATTAAGATCAGATAATTAGTTTCTGAAATTTGGAGTAGAGAAAATGAAAAGTTGAAAATGCAGTTTTTAAATTAATACAGCTCAACAGAAAACATACCGGAAATCAATTCAGGGAGTGTCCATTGATTATAAATGAAAATTTGATTCATTTAGCTAATGTAAATTTTAAGACATTTTATTTACATGCTAATTCATAAGATTTTCTCGAGACATTAATTTCCCACACATTCCTAAGTAGAAAATCCCTGATGTGATTATTGATAATAGACACGAGTAATTCTTATACGTTGGCTAATTTATCACTGTATCAAAGTAAACCAATGCTATATGCACTATTTGACTAACGAAATGCTGAAATAGCAGGAATAATCCCTTAACCCTAGCCTGGACCCTGTTCGAAAGTGCCAGACATATTTGTTTGCTGTTTACACTTACTTTGATTTGTGAACGCATGAGGGGGGAGGGTGGTGCTGTTATTCAGCAGAAAGCCTGTCTACAAAATCGCATTAACCAACACAAAGATGTGAGTAATCATCACATTAGAGACAGATAATTACATTAGGATCAACTCGTCTCATTGGAAGGCCACGTGTGAGGGAGCATGTCGCGTGTTTTGGATCACTGAACAAGCGACCTAACAAAACACAACGCGACCAAGGGAGAAGAACTCCATCTTTAGTGGATTTATTTGTACACGGTATAAAAAACAAAGAGCTGACGACGGGGGATACGTCTGAGTGTAATGGAGTGACCAGGATCTAAGAGTCCGGTGATAGGGTTTTGTTAGCCTTCGTTTTAGTTTTGCTATAGCACGAAAATACAATTTTTAAAGCTTTTGTTTGAGAAGTATCATTACTAATGCCAATCATTTTATGTTTTGCTTATTGGGGACCAGGTTTCTATACAATGAAAATGGGATTTTTTCAATAAATGCTAATACCAATAATTTTTTTGTTTTACTTAGTTGAGTAAAGTGCATTTCATAAAAGTACTCATAAAATATAGAGAATATTTATTTACTTTTAAACTTTCCACTAATATTGGCTGCCAGAAACGACAAAGTATAACAAGCATAATAATAATAATAATAATAATAATAATAATAATAATAATAATAATAATAATAATAATAATAATAATAATAATAATAATAATAATAATGATAAACAATAGCAACCCAAGGCGCAACAATACTTTCCGGATCAAGGGCTACCGCTCAGCCGCTGCGTCCCCCACCTCTGCCCGCCATGAGTGGGGTGCAGTATTATCGAGTGGTACGTGGTCAGCGCTCCGATCCCTCCAGGCCGGTTATGCGGTCTACCCAACCAGGGCCGCTACTTTTCAATCAAGTAGCTCCTCAGTTGCCCCCTCAGGGACATAACGAGGCTGAGTGTACCCTGGTAGTAGTTAGTAGTTGTCTAAAAGTAGACAGAAAACTAAGAAGACATGCATTTACTTCATCTATAAAATCTATAAACATTTTTAAAGTAGTTACTAAAGTAACGGAATGTACGGAATAAGGATTTTCACCTCCCCTAAATAAAACTAGTGTGAAGTTTTTAGTTTCTAATTTTTTCTTACTTTAAAACTGGTGTGGTTGTCGCATAACGAATTCCAAATAAAGAAGATTAAAGTGTATTAAAACGGATAAAGGAGTAGCATCTTTCATTTGTTTCAGATGTTTGTGCATCCATACGGAGAAAGGACAACTGGTGATGGGTGTAGGGACTACATTATTAATGGTGACGTCATCAACACCAGGAGAATGAGTTGAGGGCTGCAAGTGACAGCAGTTATTGCTTCCGCTACACCATGTCTTGACATCTGATGGACAAGACAAAAACTCTGGATGGAGCGTCCAGACACTCCGAGAATCAACTTATTGAAGTAAGGGGAACTACCTACTCTCATTTACTCTATTTCATAATTGAATTATAACAAATATTGTTTCATTTCTTCTGGACTTCTTGTAGTCTCTGCAAGTTTTTAGAAATTTTTTTTCCCTAACAGCGACCCATAAAGTTAGGTAATTTCAGAAGCTCTTATAGCCTTAGCTTTTTCTAATGTGTTCTACTGTTATTGGTATCTTATGTGATGATGAAATATACTCGCTAATCGTCTGAGAGACCCCTAGGTTTATTTAAACGTTACAGTTTTCGAACGAACGCACCCATGAAATCCCCTGACTAGGACACAGTGTTGCAAGATCTACTTTTTTGGAAGACCTTATTTTTTGCACATCTACTTTTCTACTTTCAGTTAATTACAAAAATGCAAAATCTCCTTTTTTAAAAATACAGGAAAATCTACTTAATTTTATCCCTTTTTAAAGGCAATTTATAATTTGCTAATTGATAAATAGTACAATCATGTTCACTATTACGGTGAAGTCTCTTTCCCTCAGCCTCTTACGAGAAACACAAGATAAGATTAAATGCCTCTGCGCCTTAAACGAAAGGGGCTTCCCATCACCTTATCATTCCTATGATTTACAAGTAAGTCGCTATCACTACTAAGAGTTTCAACCCTTCATTAGCTGCTCACCTCACCTCAGTTTATTATAGATAAATATTGCCGTATTAACGGGCGTCTTTCGCGTTTCACAGTGCACACAGTAGTGGTTTTCGTTGTGCTAAATTTAAGTGAAGTGCTTAGTGACCAAGAAAAAAGGCTAAGTACTCACAAACTTACAAATCCGAATGGCAACAATCCAGTAGTTTAAAGGGGTGGTTATTGAAAATTAAAAAAAGGAGATTAGGTCGCATATTACAAGTCATGTGGCATAGACATTAACATTGCTTTTGTAGGTAAAACAGGACTAGATGAGCCTACTTTGGTGTGTTGGATGCCGTCAACTTCCATTGGTGTTGAAGAACAAATTATTTTATGTTTACTGGGCTATATTTACGTTTTAGTGTTGAAATTTAAGCATCATAATGCTCGTTCCAATGCAGTGACTGATCTAAGAAGGGAGGCAGGTGGCAATTTGTGCCGGGTAGTTGGATGGGGGCGAAAGACGAACTTAACAGTGGAACACTTAAACTGTGGTAAATAAGCTCTAAATAAATAATAACGGGTGATCCAAAAGACTGTGAACCGGCTGCGCTGTGTTTTGTCTGTACGGGTCCTCTGCGCTCGTCGCCGACTGCTGCTATCATAAAAGAGCGCGGATAAAACTATACAGCATTTTAAGACTACTTTTAAAGACTTTACTTACCAATATAATTATAGCAAATACTGAAATTGGCCACCGTCGTCCATACATTTTTGGCACCTCTTTAGGAAATTATCCATCACTCGCCGTAGTTCACGTTGAGAAATGCTGGCAATTTCCTGACGGATATTTTGTTTTAATTCTTCCAAGGTGTGTGGGTTTGTCTTGCCCACTTTATGCTTTAAGTTACCCCAGAGATAGAAATCGCAAGGAGTTAGGTTGGGGGACCGAGGGGGGGCTACAAATTTCGACCAATAATTCTGTCCTGAAACATACTTTCAATTGTTCTAATCGAAAGATTGGCTCTATGAGCTGTTGCAGAGTCTTGTTGAAAAAAGACAAAATCACGCTCCCTGTCGGTTAGTTCTCTAAAACATGACAACTGTTGACTCGAAAAAAATAATATTCAAGACACGCTGTGCAGTAGAAAACAAATGCTGAGCCATAATACACTTTGTGACTAAGTACAGGCCTTAATAATAAAGCACACTGGTAATAGTGCAGTCGCACGATATCGCGTCAGCTCAATACTGATGCCAAACTAACCTCCTCGTGGCGAGATATGCGACAGGAAGTTACCCAGTTTATCGGAAGTTCTTTCACTTCTCTAAGCTTATTACCGCGGAGAGCTGACCACTCTTCGTGCCATCCCGCTCCGCGAGCCGTAGGGGATCTTCGGACTCCCAAACATCTGTGGAGTTGTCAGAGGACGGGGAAAGTCACTTCATTGGTCCCAAGTGCGCCAAGATCAAAAGAAAGAAGAAGAAAAAGACAAAGACTGGCCACTAATCTCTTTTTAATATGGAAATAATCCAGTGGAATGTTAATGGGTTCCGGGCACGTGTTCCGGACATACAACATCTAGTTGTTCAACGCTCTCCATCAACCCACTTGAAATCTAATCAAACTCTATCTTCGCGGTTTTTCGGCATTTAGACATGACTCTGCAGCTGATCGGCGAGCAAGCGGCGGTGTTGCTATTCTGGTGGCACACACTATCTCTGCCACCAGCATCCCGCTCAACATGACGCTACAGGCTGTAGCAGGGCTTGTGTTTGTCTATTTGTAATGTCTATTTGCCGCCGCTCAGTGTCGTACACCAGCACGATCTTCGGGCTCTTTTGGCACAGATTCCTTCTCCACTTCTATTTCTGGGTGATCTGAATGCCAAACACACTTTATGGGGCTCCGACACTGACGATGTCCGTGGGTACCTTGTAGCAAACGTTTGCGATCTGTCCGACCTAATTCTGTTAAACACTGGTATCCCTACATTCCTATCATCTGCCTATGGTACACACTCTGCTCTAGACATTTCCTTTTGTAGCCCTCATTAGTACCACTTATTGATTGGCCCGTTCTTTCCGACCTATTTGGCAGTGATCATTATCCCATTTTCATTCAGCTAACCGGCCACCATCCTGTGCCAACAAGACACCCACACTGGATTATTTCCAAGGTTGACTGTGGGAAATTCCGTTCCCTCATTCACCTGACCGACCAAGTATTTGCCACCATAGATGAAATGGTGGAGTATTTTACTTGCACTATCCTCCTTGCAGCAGATTCCAGCATTCCTCGTGGTTCATTTACGCCACGACACTCTCCTGTGCCGTGGTGGACCGAGGAATGCCGTTTGGCTACCAAAGCACGCAAGCGAGCTCTGCGTGTCTTCAGTTCACATCCTACAGAGGAGAACTTTATTCCCTTCAAGCGTTGTCGTGCCAGGGCGCGTCTTGTCCTCCGCAACGCAAAACGAACATCGTGGGAAACATACGTCTCGTCCCTTTCCCGTAAGGCCTCGGCACAAAAGGTGTGGACTGCAGTTCGGCGTATGTACGGCAAGTATCGCCGGACGATAATTCCCGGTCTTGCCGTACATGGTTCAACTTACACTTCCGAACAGGATATCGCAGACGCCCTTGCTAATTCGTTCGCTGCTACCAGCCAAACGGAAAGTTATGACCGTGCTTTTAAATCTCTGAAGGAGTCTGCGGAGCGGATAGTTCTTAATTTTAATAGTGACTGTAGTGAATCGTACAATGATATTTTTACTCAAGCGGAACTGGCTCATTCCTTATCTCTCGCAAAGGACTCTTCTCCAGGACCCGATGACATCCACAGACAAATGCTGCTTCAACTTCCACCTACGGCTCTTTCGTTCCTGTTGGGCATGTATAATCGTGTATGGCGCGAGCAGGTTTTTCCGTCTTCTTGGCGAGAGGGTATTGTCATCCCTATCCCTCGACACGGGAAAGATCGGACGCTTCCCTCTGGCTACCGTCCTATTTGCTTAACGAGTGTCGTTTGTAAGACCTTCGAACGAATGATCAACACTCGTTTAGTGTGGTGGCTAGAGACGAATAACCTACTGAGCAATGTTCAGTGCGGTTTTCGTCGCCATCGCTCCAGTGTCGACTACCTGGCACGCTTGGAAGCGTACGTTCAAAATGCCTTTCTGCTGAAGCAGCATGTCGTGGATGCCTTCTTTGATTTGGAGAAGGCCTACGATACCACCTGGCGCTATGAAATCCTCCGCACTCTGCACACGAACGGTTTACGCGGTCATTTAGCGATGTTCATTTTTAACTTTTTACTACTTCGCCGTTTTCGTGTCCGCATAGGAAACACGCTTTCCCAAGAGAAGGTCCAGGAGAATGGTGTACCCCAAGGGTCGATTATCAGTGTTATGCTTTTTACCGTTGCCATTAATGGCATCACTAGTGTTGTTCGTAGCGGGATCCCGATGTCGCTGTATGTTGACTTCGCGATATTCTATCGCTCTCACAGCTTAGAGCACATCGAGCATCAACTGCAGCTGACCGTAACATCCATCGCCTTGTGGGCCTTTCGCACCGGCTATCAGTTCTCCCTTACGAAAACACAGTGTATCCATTTCCATCGACTTCGTGGCGTACACCCGCCTCCTGATCTTTATCTGCCAGGGACACGTCTGCCGTTTGTTCCGCACCTCAAGTTCTTGGGCCTTCACCTCGACAGGAAGCTCACCTGGGAGTACCATATTCGTCAACTTCGGACTTCCTGCGATTGTTCGCTGCGGGTACTCAGAGTTTTATCTGGGGCATCTTGGAGCGGCGATCGCACGGTGATGTTGAGGTTGTATCGCTCACTGGTCCGGTCCAAATTAGACTACGGCAGTTTTATCTATGGCGCGGCGGCTGCATCTAAACTCCGCCTTTTAGACACAATACATCACACTGGTATCCGTCTCGCTACTGGGGCTTTTCGCACCAGTAGGGTCGAATGTCTGTATGCCGATTCAGGTGAACCTCCACTGTCTGTTCGACGCTTATTGTTGCTTTGTTCGTACGTGGCAAGGTTGGCCGCTCAGCCAGGTCATCCTTCGCATCCACCAGTATTGCGTCCAGACCTAGTGCACCGTTATACGCGGAATACAATTATCTCCCGTCCCAGTGGTATCAGGTTTCGAGAACTGCTTGTCGCAAACGCCCTCCAACTGCCAGTTGTAGAGCGACATTCACTTGGCCACTGTCCTTCCTGGCAGCTCCAGCGTACACGCTTTGACCTGGAGCTGTCGGGCTGTCCAAAGACTGCTACCCCTCCTTCGGTGTTCCGTCAACTCTTTACCGCAGTGCTGGGCCGATACCGGACTTATACTCTGGTATTCACCGATGGCTCCCAGTACGACGGGTTCCGCATTTATATACAACGGTGAGGTTCACACATACCGCCTTCCAGACGCCAGTTCAGTTTTTACAGCCGAGCTGTTTGCCATCTTTTATTTCTTACTTTTTATCTCCCGGTCAGTTCCTGGACCTTTTATTGTATGTTGCGACTCGCTGAGCGCTCTTCAGGCGCTGCAACAATTTGTTGGCTACTCGGTATTAATTATTAAAATACAGGCACTTTTATCTCAGTTGTTATCTCGCGGATACCAGTTCGTTTTTACGTGGATCCCAGGTCATGTGGGTATTCCGGGCTACGAGGCGGCGGATGCGGCTGCGAAGTCTGCATGTCACCTTCTGGAATATTCCACCCGTACGCTACCCTATATAGATGTGCAGAAGTACTTTCGTCGCCATCTATTTACTCTCTGCCAGTAATCTTGGGAAGCGTTAGCTGGCACTCAGTTACGGACAATCAAAGACACGGTACAACCCTGGCAAACATCTTGCAGGGATTCCAGGCGTGAGGAGGTGATTTTAATTCGCCTGAGGATAGGCCACACTCGAGCCACGCATGCACACCTTTTGCGCGGTGATCCGGAGCCTGTCTGTGCGACGTGCAATGTTCTACTCTCCGTCGCACATGTCCTTCTTGATTGTCCGCAATACACTCGTGAGCGCCAGTCCGTTGGCCTGGGCCTTGCACTGTACTCTGTTTTAGGCAACGACCCAGTAGCTGTGAGTGCAGTACTGCGGTTTGTTGCCAAGATTGGTTTTGGCAAGCAAGTGTAAGGTGTTTTTTATCCTGGCGGAATTAGGATTTTAGGGTGGTTTTAGATTTTTAAGTGTTAAAAGGTTAAGTTTTTTACCAGTTTTAACTTTTAGCCGTTTTAACTCACGTTTTAGTACTTTTAACTTTCCGTTTTAGTTATTTTAACTTTAACGTTTTAACTTTTTAGGGGTGAGCTTTTACGAATTTGGTTGTTTTATTTTCGGACTTCGGGCCCTAATGATCTAGTTGTCGATGGGCCCTTAAACCCAACTCACTCACCCACTCACTCACTCTTCGTGCCAGGACGACAGCACCGCTCTCCGCACTTCAAGCCTAAAGTCTTCCGAAGTAACACGTGAGATGGTAATACTGGGTTCTGTAGTTGCCGTCTTTGCTGCCAGATCTGCCATTTCATTCATCGGAAAACCTACGTGACCAGGAATCCATGCACACACCACGCCAATGCCAGAAGCGTGTAAAACATGGAGGGCATCCTGGATACGTTGTACAATAGGGTGGGGGTTGTGCAACTGACAAAGGCTCTGAAGTGCACTAAGAGAATCGCTCAAAATCAGGCAGTCACCTAATTTACGACGGCGAACATACAAAACGGCTCTGTAAATTGCATAAAGCTCTGCAGTAAAAATGGAAGTGCTATTTGGAAAACCGAATGTATGTGGTTCGGTTCCATAAACATAAGCTCATCCAACACCCTTGGTGCTCTTTGACCCATCGGTGTAAATATATCGACGGTCAGTGTAGCCTGACAAAAATTCTAAAAAAACACTCGCGGATACTTGAAATGGGCATCGTGGTCTTCCGATGTACGGTCATCCCAAGATCTACCTGGGGTGTGCCAGATAGCCAAGGGGAGTAAAGCTTCTCGTCCTTGGCTAACATCCTAGGCAGTTCCACTCCAAGCTTCATTAGAAGATCTTGGAAACGAAACCCCGCAGACTTAGGACTAAGGGTGCTATTCCTATACCGTTCTCTTAACGTGATGGTGAAAAAAGAAGCGAACGTTGGGTGCTTAGGCATACATCTAAGCGCACAACCATAATTTGCCAAGAGAATCTCACGCCGATATTGCAGAGGAGGTTCTGCGGACTCGACGTAAAGGCTCGCCACTGGGCTTGTTGGGAAAGCTCCTATTCCAATGCGGATGCTCCTATTGTGGACCGCGTCTAATCTTCTCAGCATAGATGGTCGTGCTGACGGATAAACAATACACCCATAGTCTAGCTTGGATCGGATGAGTGCGCGATAGGTTTGCGACAAGATTGTCCGATCCGCTCCCAACGATTTGCCATTTAGTACTCGCATGATATTTAGGGAACGGTCACATCGTGCTCTTATCTGTGCAATATGCGATGACCAATTAAGCTTCCTGTCCAAGATCAAACCCAGGAAGCGCGTCTTATCTGCGAAGGAAAGTAAATCTGGACCGAAACGGAGCGAAGGTGGTAATCATCTCCTACGACGCCAGAAATTAACGCAGATTGACTTCTCAGTTGAGAAACGGAAGCCGTTTTTGGAGCTCCATTCTCTAAGGTTGTCCAAACATTACTGCAGGCGCCGTTGTAAGAACGCCGTGCGCTGAGAAGTGCAATAGACAGCGAAGTCGTCTACGAATAGGCATGACGAAAGAATGACTAATCGCCAGTTACGTGTCGCAGAGGTCAACCAAACCCTGCCCGCCTACTCTCAATTGCTGACGTGTTATATTACTTTGCCATTGCAAGCAGTGTGTTGCTACTTCTCACAAACAGGAGTATGATCTACAAAATGCCAAGGAATTGGAAGAAGTGCATCATCTACCTTGTGATGACGATGCCTTATACGTGTATGGCAACTTGTACGAATCAGACGATTCCAATTCTGAAGATAAACTTAAAACGAGATCTTTAGATCCAGAAATTAATCATGAAAAAGAGGATCAAAGCAACCTATGTGATAATAGCATGTATTTAAAACCAAACATGATATCTATACTTGTCAAATATATTATTATTATTATTATTATTATTATTATTATTATTATTATTATTATTATTATTATTATTATTATTATTATTATTATTATTATTATTATTATTATTATTATTATTGATAGCACATTTCAAATTACAAATTGTGTATCTGAACATCGCAATTTATTGTCTTTCCATGTAATGTAGTACAAATTATAATGCAAACTGTAGTCTACCACCTAGGCGGCCCGGGTTCGATCCCAGGGACCCGCATGTGGTATTCGTGATGGACGAAGCGGCGTCAGGACGGGTTTTCTCCGGGTGCTCCGGTTTCCCCCGCCATCTCATTCCACCGGTGCTCCATCTTCATTCCATGTATCATCAGTGTCACCGCCTGCGGTGCCGTAGTAGTAAAAGCGGGCGTTAAACACTACAACAACAAAAACTGTAGTCATACTATATTGTATCTATCTTTGATCCATCTAGTAAAATAATGCTACTAAGCAGCTAAACATGTTAATGAAGGAAAAATGAAATTAAAAAATAAATAAATACAAGCATATAAACACAAAACCATAGCGCGCGCCTATCCTAGGTCCCGCGTGACCTAGGAAGTAGTGTTCTACCAAGGCGCACCCTAACGGAATGTTATTAATGTAAACAAGAATGGAGAGAGAGAGTATAGCATGGGCAAGACCTGGAGTATGGAAGTTAAACGGCCGGTGAAATGCTTTAATACAACCGATTGTCTCTTCTGTGGAGGGAAGCACTTGATGCTTAACTGTAAAGCAACTAAAACCTGAAGGGAAGTAGTTTTCAAAATGCATAAGAACAGTTTTAAACAGAATAGTTAGAGAAAAAAGCAAGTGTGTGGGGTAATATTTATATAAGGTAAAAAATAAGTGAAAATGGACTGCGAAGGGAGATAAGTACAATGTAAGTTGGGTAATAATATTTAGTTGTTATACGAGTTTGCACCAAATGTAATAGTTTACTATTGTATGAGTGTTCAGGTACACAGGGAAGTAAAGCCTGTGGTCCTGTCCATAGACTTTCGGCACGTGAAAGAACCTCAAGCCTGATAAAAAGGCAAAATTAAGCGACCTGTCACATTCAATACGGAATGGGATCTTGAGAACAATAGCAGTTGAATGTACATAAATAAAAACTCAATTTCATTTCCACTCGCGCCCACAAAACCTAATAGGATTTGACAAATTCTCATCCTCATCAAAGACAGACAAAGTGCTTTAAGGCTGCCTCCTCAGACTGGGTAAAATCAAAACTGGGTTGGGAATGCCTAAATATCCTAATTGCTCTTTCAGTCAACAGACTCGAAATGCGGTGGGTGCCAGGGCATCAGGGATTTATTTAACATAACTAAAGCCCGGAGAGGTGTGCTCGCATGCGACACAGGTTAGCTGCAGACGTGAAGTAATACGTTCTTTAGTGTTCATGTGATGCTTGTAGGTTGTGCTGCAGTGAGGAGGTTTTCATGGTCAGGCTGTACCTACCTGCAGTTGTTTACATGTGCGAGCGATAACAGTAAAGCCCATGTACAGTACACCTATGGAAAAACGCACACACCTCCGGCTTTTAATGATAACCTTTCTCAAATCCGTTTAGAGCACAGATCAATGATGAAGGAGCGATGCCTAGAGAGGAGGATGACTTAGCAAATGGGAATACAGGGCAACTGCTGAAGAGTGGACAAGCCCTTAAAAGTAAAGACATGTATTATATCTATGCCTGCACCAGATTGTGTACCAGTAATTCAGACTCTAGGATAGACCTACTTAAATCCGATTTTCATTCCAAATGAAACGCCCTTGTAATAGCGAATATCTCAGTGTTCTTTCACAATCCATTATTTTCAGATGATTCTAGAATTTTGCATTACTCCCATAACATTTTACGGGTTTACCAGTCTTATTTTAACAAGGCTGGTCCTCGTTCCTATTCGAGAAGCTGTACTTGTAAGGAATAAAAGTCCCAGAACGATGATTTAAATGGCTTCAGCGTGACCCAGTAAAGGGAAGGGTCCATCAATGGAAGTTCCACTTGACCGGATCTGTTCTGTAGCTTCCCTCTGTAACCCCACCAGATGGCACTAGCATATCTCCTTGTGGGCAGCTATCCGTCCTAATACTTGATTAATGTTGCACTAGTTACTATTATTTAATTATAATTCCACGCATTCAACATATCTTGTAGACTTTGTTAGTGTACAGTAGCAATAATAATAAATAGACCCATACAATGAAACCTGTTCAAGACAGGAGCAACATGATATTCAATTTCTTTCCGCTTTGACGAAGTTATCGAATGTTCAGATTTCGTGTTTTTCTCCTATGCACGGTTTTAAAGTTAATCGTCAACACCATGCCCATCGTTCCAGTATCATACATTTTATCAAGAAGTCGCCACATTAGCACATCTATAGTTTTATATCTACTGCATAATCCATACATATTACGTATGCACATTCAGCACGCTAATTAACTTTTTTACGCTACATCTGAATCTCTTTGTGCTTGCACTAATGCGTGCATTGTAACGTTAAAGTAGGAATCTGCTTTACATATACACATGTTTGAGGAAGCACCACGTGTTTACGCGACAACTTTCATCACAAAATGCACAGCTTTTATCACAGTGCACTATTCCAAGCAACAGGCAACATTGAAGGGAAAACATACGTTAGAAACTAACACCTTTCTTGGCCAATCTCCTCAGGTATGCACGTTTACAAAGATATTTCATTTACCTTAATAAACCACACTTGCAGTTTCCTCGGAAGTACAGTAAGCCCCAAAATAAAGCATATAAATTTGAAACCTTTGCGCACTGAGTAGTTTCCGTATTAGGCAGGAAAAAGTTACACATAAAATGTATTATTTACGAGGCCGAAACTTTTTTCGAAGTAGATCAGATTTCAACATGTTCAGTGTCTAATTTGGGTAGATTCTGCTTTATTATGGAAAGTTTGTCTTGAGACCAGTTCAATGAAATGCATTTTAAGACATGCAATCAGTTTCCATGGAGGTTATTTCAAACCTAACTTCAGTCATCCAAATAGTGGGCTTTGTTTTCATAAAACACAAGGACTATGCCCGAGTGATAGGCACTACCCTTTCTGTGATGTTATACACATGTTATACACAACAGTTTTCAAGTAGGTTCTTTTTCTGTCTTTCTTTCTTTCTCTCTCTCTCTCTCTCTTTCTTTCTTTCCTTCCTTCCTTCCTTCCCTCCCCTTTCTTAAGTACTCTTTAACTGCTACGGTCCTATCGGGGGCTTTTAACTCAGGTATTTGATGGTGTTTTTATTTTAGGTTACTGTAGGTTTACGTCATTTTTAAGATATTTTCGCTTGCACATCCACACTTCCAAATTCTGTGGAGGGTACGGAATAATCCTATTTAAAGAAAAGCCCCGCGCCGTCCGGGAATCAAAACCGGGACCTCCGGGTGTGAAGTAACCAGGTTTCTGTTACTCCCAGGTTCTTGAGTATACCAACTAAACTTTTTTCTTAATTTAACCAAATAATTGAAAGCCGGGTGGATTCAGAACGGTAGTGGCTATTGTGTAAAAGAACTAAGCGCACCCCCGTGGTTTAGGCATAGCGGGTCTATCTCACATTTAAGAGGTCACGAGTTCGAATGTAGGTTTGGGTGAGTACCTGGGTAAAGTTCTTTTCCTTCCTTTATCCTGAGAATACGAATGTCAGGTAATTGTAAGCTCTAGGGACCCCGGGCTCGTTTGTACATCATTTTAATTGTTTCATACGTCCATCCTCCGATATGAACGTACCTGGTGCAGAAGAATGGTATTTGTTGGGAAAAGTGAGGATGCAGAAACCTTGGGGCGCCTGATTCACCTGGTTACAACACATATGCCCAGGAGTCTGTAAGTGATCATATCACATGACTACTGTTTAATCGAATTGTAGCGATTGCTATCATACATACCTTATGATTCATGAAGAAACGCGAGCGAACCCCTTCTTGAAACCCATAAGCTACAGGGGTAGCCTTTCACAGGACACCGTATACCCCTCTTTTAGCTTGTTAACATGTGAACACAAAGGACAGGTGTGGGGTACTCAGTCTTCTGGAACGGCCACAGATATCTGCAGCCTTTATTGAGTCCTGTTGAATGAACTGCAGTCAATATTTCCTCCGTGTTTCTAAAGGACCTTCCTGCACCAAATGGTACCGTCTTTCTTTGTCGACATCCTTTAAAGCATATCTTTGAACATAACTATGTGTAGCACAAGGGAAGAACGGTCGTGGTCATTTTTAATACTTAGCTTGATCAGGGATCGGTAGAAGGTGTATTCTAGCCTCCTTGTCCTATCTTGTTCAGAACAGCAGCAACAGGCTAGTTCCCGAGTTTAGATATAGCAGGTCTTAACAAATAGCTTAATAGTGGCTAGCTATCAACTCCTGAGAAAGGAAGGAATCATTTCATAACATTGTACCACTAAATCTGCAATGATGTTCACACGCTTTATAGTGGTATTAATCTTTAGGTTATTACATTAAATTCACACTCTCATTCAAAATCACAGACATTAGTGAGCGTGAAGAATGCTCCTGGCTAAAGAAAACTTCCCATCCTCCAGCCCAGAAACGAACTTGGGACCTCTGAATTTGAAGATCCGCATGCTAACCGCCATAATACAAAAGCGGTGTCTACACATAATTATAGCAGTATTTCTGAGATTCTGTGTCCTTAACTTTTCAGAAAATTATTTTCAAAAACTGAATATTAAATCTAAAATAAAAAAGGCTCTGCTTCAACAATTTTAACTTCCTCGAATATAAAATAATTCTTAACAGTCAAAATTATAATAATATTTTGTGTAACAATTCTTTTCGTGCAAAATAGAATTAATATATAAATAACAATAAAATAAGTAAATGAGAACTAAAATTATGCAACACTATTTGTTTTCTAAAAACCAATTTCACATTAAAAACCCCCTAAATAAAAAAACTCGAAGTTAAAAGATAAGTAAACGAGTAAACAATATTGTTCCAAATGCAACGTCACTCATATGATCATAAAGACATAAAACACACTCGCACACACGTATGTAGTGACCTTCACCGAGCTTCCCAGGAAGTACACTGAAAGTTATGCAACATACATAATTATATATATTGGGGTGAAGATATGGAAGATATATCATTGGGAAATAATGTTTTAATTAATCATACTTGTTTTATGTGATATTTATTATTGTGATTATAATTGCTCTATTAACAAAAAGTAGATATCAGTAATACAATATTCAGCACATACTCATATTTTTCTTCTTTCTTCTTACAGGAATAACCCATTGTGTCATCAACATGGAAACTGGAGAAAGAAGAAATAAATATTCATCATGAAGAGATCTTCTGTGTAACAACACTAAAAATAAAACTGGTGTACTGATTGAAGCACTATATATAATATATATTTCCGAATATTTACCTAAATCATACATTCTGCAGGCTAGCATGCATCCTTTATGACAGACAATACGGAAGATAGGCCAGAAGGCTGCACATAGGCTAACATGGAAGATAGGCTAACAGGCTGCAGATAGGCTAACATGGAAGATAGGCTAACAGGCTGCAGATAGGCTAACGGGCCGAAGATAGGCTAGAAGGCTGCAGATAGGCTAACGGGCCGAAGATAGGCTAACGGGCTGCATAGGCTAACATGGAAGATAGGCTAGAACCCTGCAGATAGGCTAACGTGGAAGATAGGCTAACGGGCCGAAGATAGGCTAACATGGAAGATAGGCTAACAGGCCGCAGATAGGCTAACATGGAAGATAGGCTAACAGCTGTAGATAGGCTAACAGCAGCAGATAGGCTAACATGGAAATAGGCCAACGGGCCGCAGATAGGCTAACATGGAAGATAGGCTAACAGCTGTAGATAGCCTAACAGGCTGCAGATAGGCTAACATGGAAGATAGGCTAACGGGCCGCAGATAGGCTAGCAGGCTGAAGATAGGCTAGAAGGATGCAGATAGGCTAACATGGAAGATAGGCTAACGGGCTGCAGATAGGCTAACATGGAAGATAGGCTAGAAGGCTGCAGATAGGCTAACATGGAAGATAGGCTAACAGCAGCAGATAGGCTAGAAGGCTGCAGATAGGCTAACATGGAAGATAGGCTAACAGCAGCAGATAGGCTAACATGCAGCAGACAGGCTAACATGGAAGATAGGCTAACGGGCCGCAGATATGCTAACAGGCTGCATAGGCTAACATGGAAGATAGGCTAACAGCAGCAGATAGGCTAACATGGAAGATAGGCCAACGGGCCGCAGATAGGCTAACATGGAAGATAGGCTAACAGTAGCAGATAGGCTATCATGGAAGATAGGCTAACGGGCCGCAGATAGGCTAATATGGAAGATAGGCTAACATGGCATATAGGCTAACGGGCCGCAGATAGGCTAACATGGAAGATCGGCTAACAGGCCGCAGATAGGCTCACATGGAAGATAGGCTAACAGCAGCAGATAGGCTAACATGGAAGATAGGCTAGAAGGCTGCAGATAGGCTTAACAGCTGCAGATAGGCTAACATGGAAGATAGGCTAACAGCAGCAGATAGGCTAACATGGAAGATAGGCTAACAGGCCGCAGATAGGCTAACAGGCTGAAGATAGGCTAACGGGCTGCAGATAGGCTAACGGGCCGCAGATAGGCTAACATGGAAGATAGGCTAACAGCAGCAGATAGGCTAACATGGAAGATAGGCTAGAAGGCGGAAGATAGGCTAACGGGCCGCAGATAGGCTAGAAGGCTGCAGATAGGCTAACATGGAAGATAGGCTAACATGGAAGATAGGCTAACGGGCAGCAGATAGGCTAACATGGAAGATAGGCTAGAAGGCTGCAGATAGGCTAACAGCAGCAGATAGGCTAACAGGCCGCAGATAGGCTAACATGGAAGATAGGCTAGAAGGCTGCAGATAGGCTAACATGGAAGATAGGCTAACAACAGCAGATAGGCTAACATGGAAGATAGGCTAACAGGCTGTAGATAGGCTAACATGGAAGATAGGCTAGAAGGCTGCAGATAGGCTAACATGGAAGATAGGCTAACAGGCTGCAGATAGGCTAACCTGGAAGATAGGCTAACATGGAAGATAGGCCAACGGGCCGCAGATAGGCTAACATGGAAGATAGGCTAACAGCTGTAGATAGGCTAGAAGGCTGCAGATAGGCTAACATGGAAGATAGGCTAACATGGAAGATAGGCTATCATGGAAGATAGGCTAACAGGCCGCAGATAGGCTAACATGGAAGATAGGCTAACGGGCCGCAGATAGGCTAATATGGAAGATAGGCTAACAGGCTGCAGATAGGCTAACATGGAAGATAGGCTAACGGGCTGCAGATAGGCTAACATGGCAGATAGGCTAACATGGAAGATAGGCTAACAGCAGCAGATAGCCTAACATGGAAGATAGGCTAACATGGAAGATAGGCTAACATGGAAGATAGGCTAGAAGGCTGCAGATAGGCTAACGGGCCGCAGATAGGCTAACATGGAAGATAGGCTAACAGCAGCAGATAGGCTAGCAGGCTGCAGATAGGCTAACATGGAAGATAGGCTAACGGGCCGCAGATAGGCTAACATGGAAGATAGGCTAACGGGCCGCAGATAGGCTAACATGGAAGATAGGCTAACAGGCTGCAGATAGGCTAACATGGAAGATAGGCTAGAAGGCGGAAGATAGGCTAGAAGGCTGCAGATAGGCTAGAAGGCTGCAGATAGGCTAACATGGAAGATAGGCTAACATCAGCAGATAGGCTAACAGGCCGCAGATAGGCTAACATGGAAGATAGGCTAGAAGGCTGCAGATAGGCTAGCATGGCAGATAGGCTAACGGGCCGCAGATACGCTAACATGGAAGATAGGCTAACGGGCTGCAGATAGGCTAACGGGCCGCAGATAGGCTAACATGGAAGATAGGCTAACAGCAGCAGATAGGCTAGCAGGCTGCAGATAGGCTAACATGGAAGATAGGCTAGAAGGCTGCAGATAGGCTAACATGGAAGATAGGCTAACAACAGCAGATAGGCTAACAGGCTGTAGATAGGCTAACGGGCCGCAGATAGGCTAACATGGAAGATAGGCTAGAAGGCTGCAGATAGGCTAACATGGAAGATAGGCTAACATGGCAGATAGGCTAACGGGCCGCAGATAGGCTAACATGGAAGCTAGGCTAACATGGCAGATAGGCTAACGGGCTGCAGATAGGCTAACATGGAAGATAGGCTAACAGGCTGCAGATAGGCTAACATCAGCAGATAGGCTAACATGGAAGATAGGCTAACAGCAGCAGATAGGCTAACATGGAAGATAGGCTAGAAGGCTGCAGATAGGCTAACATGGAAGATAGGCTAACGGGCCGCAGATAGGCTAACAGCAGCAGATAGGCTAGAAGGCTGGAGATAGGCTTACAGCAGCAGATAGGCTAACATGGAAGATAGGCTAACGGGCTGCAGATAGGCTAACATGGAAGATAGGCTAAGTGGCTGCAGATAGGCTAACATGGAAGATAGGCTAGAAGGCTGCAGATAGGCTAACATGGAAGATAGGCTAACATGGAAGATAGGCTAACAGCAGCAGATAGGCTAGCAGGCTGCAGATAGGCTAACATGGAAGATAGGCTAGAAGGCTGCAGATAGGCTAACGGGCTGCAGATAGGCTAACGAGCTGCAGATAGGCTAACATGGAAGATAGGCTAACAGGCCGCAGACAGGCTAACATGGAAGATAGGCTAGAAGGCTGCAGATAGGCTAACATGGAAGATAGGCTAACAGCAGCAGATAGGCTAACGGGCCGCAGATAGGTTAACATGGAAGATAGGCTAACGGGCCGCAGATAGGTTAACATGGAAGATAGGCTAACAGGCCGCAGACAGGCTAACATGGAAAATAGGCTAACAGGAAGATAGGCTAACGGGCCGCAGATAGGCTAGAAGGCTGCAGATAGGCTAACAGCAGCAGATAGGCTAACATGGCAGATAGGCTAACGGGCCGCAGATAGGCTAGAAGGCTGCAGATAGGCTAACAGCAGCACATAAGCTTACATGGAAGATAGGCTGACCGGCCGAAGATAGGCTAACAGGCTGCAGATAGGCTAGAAGGCTGCAGATAGGCTAACATGGAAGATGGGCTAACAGCAGCAGATAGGCTAACATGGAAGATAGGCTAACGGGCCGCAGATAGGCTAACATGGAAGGTAGGCTAACAGCAGCAGATAGGCTAACAGGCTGCAGATAGGCTAACAGCAGCAGATAGGCTAACATGGAAGATAGGCTAGAAGGCTGAAGATAGGCTAACATGGAAGATAGGCTAACAGCAGCGGATAGGCTAACATGGAAGATAGGCTAGAAGGCTGCAGAGAGGCTAACATGGAAGATAGGCTACAAGGCTACAGATAGGCTAACAGCAGCAGATAGGCAAACATGGAATATAGGCTAACAGGCCGCAGACAGGCTAACATGGAAGATAGGCTAACAGCAGCAGATAGGCTAACGGGCCGCAGATAGGCTAACATGGAAGGTAGGCTAACAGCAGCAGATAGGCAAACATGGAAGATAGGCTAACAGGCTGCAGATAGGCTAACATGGAAGATAGGCTAGAAGGCTGCAGATAGGCTAACATGGAAGATAGGCTAACGGGCTGCAGATAGGCTAACGGGCCGCAGATAGGCTAGAAGGCTGCAGATAGGCTAACATGGAAGATAGGCTAACAGGCCGCAGATAGGCTAACATGGAAGATAGGCTAACAGGCTGCAGATGGGTTAACATGGAAGATAGGCTAGAAGGCTGCAGATAGGCTAACATGGAAGATGGGCTAACAACAGCAGATAGGCTAACATGGAAGTTAGGCTAACAGCAGCAGATAGGCTAACATGGAAGATAGGCTAACATGGAAGATAGGTTAACAGGCTGCAGATAGGCTAACAGGCTGCAGATAGGGTAACAGGCTGCAGATAGGCTAACATGGAAGATACGCTAACAGGCCGTAGATAGGCTAACATGGAAGATAGGCTAGAAGGCTGATGATAGGCTAACGGGCCGCAGATAGGCTAACATGGAAGATAGGCTAACAGCAGAAGATAGGCTAACAGGCTGCAGATAGGCTAACATGGAAGATGGGCTAACAGCAGCAGATAGGCTAACATGGAAGATAGGCTAGAAGGCTGCAGATAGGCTAACATGGAAGATAGGCTAACATGGAAGATAGGCTAACAGCAGCAGATAGGCTAACGGGCCGCAGATAGGTTAACATGGAAGATAGGCTAACAGCAGCAGATAGGCTAACATGGAAGATAGGCTAGAAGGCTGCAGATGGGCTAACATGGAAGATAGGCTAACAGCAGCAGATAGGCTAACATGGAAGATAGGCTAACAGGCTGCAGATAGGCTAACATGGAAGAAAGGCTAGAAGGCTGCAGATAGGCTAACAGCAGCAGATAGGCTAACGGGCCGCAGATAGGCTAACGGGCAGCAGATAGGCTAACAGGCTGCAGATAGGCTAACATGGAAGATAGGCTAACAGGCTGCAGATAGGCTAACAGCAGCAGATAGGCTAACATGGAAGATAGGCTAGAAGGCTGCAGATAGGCTAACGGGCCGCAGATAGGCTAACATGGAAGATAGGCTAGAAGGCTGCAGATAGGCTAACATGGAAGATAGGCTAGAAGGCTGCAGATAGGCTAACAGGCCGCAGATAGGCTAACATGGAAGATAGGCTAACAGGCTGCAGATAGGCTAACATGGAAGATAGGCTAACAGCAGCAGATAGGCTAACATGGCAGATAGGCTAACGGGCCGCAGATAGGCTAACATGGAAGATAGGCTAACGGGCTGCAGATAGGCTAACATGGAAGATAGGCTAACAGCAGCAGATAGGCTAACATGGAAGATAGGCTAACGGGCTGCAGATAGGCTAACATGGAAGATAGGCTAACATGGAAGATAGGCTAACGGGCCGCAGATAGGCTAATATGGAAGATAGGCTAACGGGCTGCAGATAGGCTAACATGGCAGATAGGCTAGAAGGCTGCAGATAGGCTAACATGGAAGATAGGCTAACATGGCAGATAGGCTAACGGGCCGCAGATAGGCTAGAAGGCTGCAGATAGGCTAACATGGAAGATAGGCTAACAGGCTGCAGATAGGCTAGAAGGCTGCATATAGGCTAACCTGGAAGATAGGCTAACAACAGCAGATAGGCTAACATCAGCAGATAGGCTAACATGGAAGATAGGCTAACATGGAAGATAGGCTAGAAGGCTGCAGATAGGCTAACATGGAAGATAGGCTAACGGGCCGCAGATAGGCTAACATGGAAGATAGGCTAACAGCTGGAGATAGGCTTACAGCAGCAGATAGGCTAACATGGAAGATAGGCTAACGGGCTGCAGATAGGCTAACAGGCCGCAGATAGGCTAACATGGAAGATAGGCTAAGTGGCTGCAGATAGGCTAACATGGAAGATAGGCTAACAGCAGCAGATAGGCTAGCAGGCTGCAGATAGGCAAACATGGAAGATAGGCTAGAAGGCTGCAGATAGGCTAACGGGCTGCAGATAGGCTAACGAGCTGCAGATAGGCTAACATGGAAGATAGGCTAACAGCAGCAGATAGGCTAACAGCAGCAGATAGGCTAACGGGCCGCAGATAGGTTAACATGGAAGATAGGCTAACATGGAAGATAGGCTAACGGGCCGCAGATAGGTTAACATGGAAGATGGGCTAACAGCACCAGATAGGCTAACATGGAAGATAGGCTAACAGGCCGCAGACAGGCTAACATGGAAAATAGGCTAACAGGCTGAAGATAGGCTAACATGGAAGATAGGCTAACGGGCCGCAGATAGGCTAGAAGGCTGCAGATAGGCTAACATGGAAGATAGGCTAACGGGCTGCAGATAGGCTAACATGGAAGATAGGCTAACAGCAGCAGATAGGATAACATGGAAGATAGGCTAACATGGCAGATAGGCTAACGGGCCGCAGATAGGCTAGAAGGCTGCAGATAGGCTAACAGCAGCACATAAGCTTACATGGAAGATAGGCTAACCGGCCGAAGATAGGCTAACAGGCTGCAGATAGGCTAACATGGAAGATAGGCTAGAAGGCTGCAGATAGGCTAACATGGAAGATGGGCTAACAGCAGCAGATAGGCTAACATGGAAGATAGGCTAACGGGCCGCAGATAGGCTAACATGGAAGGTAGGCTAACAGCAGCAGATAGGCTAACAGGCTGCAGATAGGCTAACATGGAAGATAGGCTAACATGGAAGATAGGCTAGAAGGCTGAAGATAGGCTAACATGGAAGATAGGCTAACAGCAGCGGATAGGCTAACATGGAAGATAGGCTAGAAGGCTGCAGATAGGCTATCAGGCTGCAGAGAGGCTAACATGGAAGATAGGCTACAAGGCTACAGATAGGCTAACAGCAGCAGATAGGCTAACATGGAATATAGGCTAACAGGCCGCAGACAGGCTAACATGGAAGATAGGCTAGAAGGCTGCAGATAGGCTAACATGGAAGATAGGCTAACATGGAAGATAGGCTAACAGCAGCAGATAGGCTAACGGGCCGCAGATAGGCTAACATGGAAGGTAGGCTAACAGCAGCAGATAGGCAAACATGGAAGATAGGCTAACAGGCTGCAGATAGGCTAACATGGAAGATAGGCTAACAAATGCAGATAGGCTAACAGCAGCAGATAGGCTATCGGGCCGCAGATAGGCTAACATGGAAGATAGGCTAACAGGCCGCAGATAGGCTAACATGGAAGATAGGCTAACAGGCTGCAGATGGGTTAACATGGAAGATAGGCTAGAAGGCTGCAGATAGGCTAACATGGAAGATGGGCTAACAACAGCAGATAGGCTAACATGGAAGTTAGGCTAACAGCAGCAGATAGGCTAACATGGAAGATAGGCTAACGGACCGCAGATAGGCTAACATGGAAGGTAGGCTAACAGCAGCAGATAGGCTAACATGGAAGATAGGCTAACAGCAGCAGATAGGCTAACATGGAAGATAGGTTAACAGGCTGCAGATAGGCTAACATGGAAGATACGCTAACAGGCCGTAGATAGGCTAACATGGAAGATAGGCTAGAAGGCTGATGATAGGCTAACGGGCCGCAGATAGGCTAACATGGAAGATAGGCTAACATCAGCAGATAGGCTAAAATGGAAGATAGGCTAACAGGCTGCAGATAGGCTAACATGGAAGATGGGCTAACAACAGCAGATAGGCTAACATGGAAGATGGGCTAACAGCAGCAGATAGGCTAACATGGAAGATAGGCTAACGGGCCGCAGATAGGTTAACATGGAAGATAGGCTAACAGCAGCAGATAGGCTAACAGGCTGCAGATAGGCTAGAAGGCTGCAGATAGGCTAACATGGAAGATAGGCTAACAGCAGCAGATAGGCTAACATGGAAGATAGGCTAACGGGCCGCAGATAGGTTAACATGGAAGATAGGCTAACAGCAGCAGATAGGCTAACAGGCTGCAGATAGGCTAGAAGGCTGCAGATAGGCTAACATGGAAGATAGGCTAACAGCAGCAGATAGGCTAACATGGAAGATAGGCTAACATGGAAGAAAGGCTAGAAGGCTGCAGATAGGCTAACAGCAGCAGATAGGCTAACGGGCCGCAGATAGGCTAACATGGAAGATAGGCTAACGGGCAGCAGATAGGCTAACAGGCCGCAGATAGGCTAACATGGAAGATAGGCTAACAGGCTGCAGATAGGCTAACATGGAAGATAGGCTAATAGGCTAACATGGAAGATAGGCTAACAGCAGCAGATAGGCTAACGGGCCGCAGATAGGCTAACATGGAAGATAGGCTAGAAGGCTGCAGATAGGCTAACATGGAAGATAGGCTAGAAGGCTGCAGATAGGCTAACCGGCCGCAGATAGGCTAACATGGAAGATAGGCTAACAGGCTGCAGATAGGCTAACAGGCTGCAGATAGGCTAACATGGAAGATAGGCTAACAGCAGCAGATAGGCTAACGGGCCGCAGATAGGCTAACATGGAAGATAGGCTAACGGGCTGCAGATAGGCTAACATGGAAGATAGGCTAACGGGCTGCAGATAGGCTAACATGGAAGATAGGCTAACGGGCTGCAGATAGGCTAACAGCAGCAGATAGGCTAACATGGAAGATAGGCTAACGGGCTGCAAATAGGCTAACATGGAAGATAGGCTAACAGCAGCAGATAGGCTAACATGGAAGATAGGCTAGAAGGCTGCAGATAGGCTAACATGGAAGATAGGCTAACGGGCCGCAGATAGGCTAATATGGAAGATAGGCTAACGGGCTGCAGATAGGCTAACATGGAAGATAGGCTAACAGCAGCAGATAGGCTAACATGGCAGATAGGCTAACGGGCCGCAGATAGGCTAACATGGAAGATAGGCTAGAAGGCTGCAGATAGGCTAACATGGAAGATAGGCTAACGGGCCGCAGATAGGCTAACATGGAAGATAGGCTAGAAGGCTGCAGATAGGCTAACATGGAAGATAGGCTAGAAGGCTGCAGATAGGCTAACAAATGCAGATAGGCTCACATGGAAGATAGGCTAACGGGCTGCAGATAGGCTAACATGGAAGATAGGCTAACAGGCTGCAGATAGGCTAGAAGGCTGCAGATAGGCTAGAAGGCTGCAGATAGGCTAACATGGAAGATAGGCTAACAGGCCGCAGATAGGCTAACATGGAAGATAGGCTAGAAGGCTGCAGATAGGCTAACATGGAAGATAGGCTAACAGGGTGCAGATAGGCTAACATGGAAGATAGGCTAGAAGGCTGCAGATAGGCTAACATGGAAGATAGGCTAACAGCAGCAGATAGGCTAACGGGCCGCAGATAGGCTAGAAGGCTGCAGATAGGCTAACATGGAAGATAGGCTAACAGCAGCACATAAGCTAACATGGAAGATAGGCTAACAGGCCGCAGATAGGCTAACAGGCTGCAGATAGGCTAACATGGAAGATAGGCTAACAGGCTGCAGATGGGTTAACATGGAAGATAGGCTAGAAGGCTGCAGATAGGCTAACATGGAAGATGGGCTAACAACAGCAGATAGGCTAACGGGCCGCAGATAGGCTAACATGGAAGGTAGGCTAACAGCAGCAGATAGGCTAACATGGAAGATAGGCTAACAGCAGCAGATAGGCTAACATGGAAGATAGGTTAACAGGCTGCAGATAGGCTAACAGGCTGCAGATAGGGTAACAGGCTGCAGATAGGCTAACATGGAAGATAGGCTAACAGCAGCAGATAGGCTAACATGGAAGATACGCTAACAGGCCGTAGATAGGCTAACATGGAAGATAGGCTAGAAGGCTGATGATAGGCTAACAGCAGCAGATAGGCTAAGATGGAAGATAGGCTAACAGGCTGCAGATAGGCTAGAAGGCTGCAGATAGGCTAACATGGAAGATGGGCTAACAATAGCAGATAGGCTAACATGGAAGATGGGCTAACAGCAGCAGATAGGCTAACAGGCTGCAGATAGGCTAACATGGAAGATAGGCTAGAAGGCTGCAGATAGGCTAACATGGAAGATAGGCTAACATGGAAGATAGGCTAACGGGCCGCAGATAGGTTAACATGGAAGATAGGCTAACAGCAGCAGATAGGCTAACATGGAAGATAGGCTAACAGGCTGCAGATAGGCTAACATGGAAGATAGGCTAACAGGCTGCAGATAGGCTAACATGGAAGATAGGCTAGAAGGCTGCAGATAGGCTAACAGCAGCAGATAGGCTAACGGGCCGCAGATAGGCTAACATGGAAGATAGGCTAACAGGCTGCAGATAGGCTAACATGGAAGATAGGCTAACAGGCTGCAGATGGGCTAACATGGAAGATAGGCTAACAGCAGCAGATAGGCTAACATGGAAGATAGGCTAGAAGGCTGCAGATAGGCTAACATGGAAGATAGGCTAGAAGGCTGCAGATAGGCTAACATGGAAGATAGGCTAGAAGGCTGCAGATAGGCTAACAGGCCGCAGATAGGCTAACATGGAAGATAGGCTAACAGGCTGCAGATAGGCTAACATGGAAGATAGGCTAACAGGCTGCAGATAGGCTAACATGGAAGATAGGCTAACGGGCTGCAGATAGGCTAACATGGAAGATAGGCTAACGGGCTGCAGATAGGCTAACATGGAAGATAGGCTAACAGCAGCAGATAGGCTAACATGGAAGATAGGCTAACGGGCTGCAGATAGGCTAACATGGAAGATAGGCTAACAGCAGCAGAAAGGCTAACATGGAAGATAGGCTAACGGGCTGCAAATAGGCTAACATGGAAGATAGGCTAACAGCAGCAGATAGGCTAAGATGGAAGATAGGCTAGAAGGCTGCAGATAGGCTAACATGGAAGATAGGCTAACGGGCCGCAGATAGGCTAATATTGAAGATAGGCTAACAGCAGCAGATAGGCTAACATGGCAGATAGGCTAACGGGCCGCAGATAGGCTAACATGGAAGATAGGCTAACAGGCTGCAGATAGGCTAACATGGAAGATAGGCTAACGGGCCGCAGATAGGCTAACATGGAAGATAGGCTAACATGGAAGATAGGCTAGAAGGCTGCAGATAGGCTAACATCAGCAGATAGGCTAACAGCAACAGATAGGCTAACATGGAAGATAGACTAGAAGGCTGCAGATAGGCTAACATGGAAGCTAGGCTAACGGGCCGCAGATAGGCTAACATGGAAGATAGGCTAACAGCAGCAGATAGGCTAACATGGAAGATAGGCTAAGCAGCAGATAGGCTAACATGGAAGATAGGCTAACGGGCTGCAGATAGGCTAACAGGCCGCAGATAGGCTAACATGGAAGATAGGCTAACAGGCTGCAGATAGGCTAACATGGAAGATAGGCTAACAGGCTGCAGATAGGCTAACATGGAAGATAGGCTAGCAGGCTGCAGATAGGCTAACATGGAAGATAGGCTAACGGGCTGCAGATAGGCTAACATGGAAGATAGGCTAACAGCAGCAGATAGGCTAACATGGCAGATAGGCTAACGGGCCGCAGATAGGCTAGAAGGCTGCAGATAGGCTAACATGGAAGATAGGCTAACATGGAAGATAGGCTAACAGCAGCAGATAGGCTAACATGGAAGATAGGCTAACAGGGTGCAGATAGGCTAACATGGAAGATAGGCTAGAAGGCTGCAGATAGGCTAACATGGAAGATAGGCTAACAAATGCAGATAGGCTAACATGGAAGATAGGCTAACGGGCTGCAGATAGGCTAACATGGAAGATAGGCTAACAGCAGCAGATAGGCTAACGGGCCGCAGATAGGCTAGAAGGCTGCAGATAGGCTAACATGGAAGATAGGCTAACAGCAGCACATAAGCTAACATGGAAGATAGGCTAACAGGCCGCAGATAGGCTAACATGGAAGATAGGCTAACAGGCTGCAGATGGGTTAACATGGAAGATAGGCTAGAAGGCTGCAGATAGGCTAACATGGAAGATGGGCTAACAACAGCAGATAGACTAACATGGAAGATAGGCTAACGGGCCGCAGATAGGCTAACATGGAAGGTAGGCTAACATGGAAGATAGGCTAACAGCAGCAGATAGGCTAACATGGAAGATAGGTTAACAGGCTGCAGATAGGCTAACAGGCTGCAGATAGGGTAACAGGCTGCAGATAGGCTAACATGGAAGATAGGCTAACAGCAGCAGATAGGCTAACATGGAAGATACGCTAACAGGCCGTAGATAGGCTAACATGGAAGATAGGCTAGAAGGCTGATGATAGGCTAACAGCAGCAGATAGGCTAACATGGAATATAGGCTAACAGCAGAAGATAGGCTAACATCAGCAGATAGGCTAAGATGGAAGATAGGCTAACAGGCTGCAGATAGGCTAACATGGAAGATGGGCTAACAACAGCAGATAGGCTAACATGGAAGATGGGCTAACAGCAGCAGATAGGCTAACATGGAAGATAGGCTAACATGGAAGATAGGCTAACATGGAAGATAGGCTAACGGGCCGCAGATAGGTTAACATGGAAGATAGGCTAACAGCAGCAGATAGGCTAACATGGAAGATAGGCTAACAGGCTGCAGATAGGCTAACATGGAAGATAGGTTAGAAGGCTGCAGATAGGCTAACATGGAAGATAGGCTAACAGGCTGCAGATAGGCTAACATGGAAGATAGGCTAGAAGGCTGCAGATAGGCTAACAGCAGCAGATAGGCTAACGGGCCGCAGATAGGCTAACATGGAAGATAGGCTAACGGGCTGTAGATAGGCTAACATGGAAGATAGGCTAACAGGCTGCAGATAGGCTAACATGGAAGATAGGCTAACAGCAGCAGATAGGCTAACATGGAAGATAGGCTAGAAGGCTGCAGATAGGCTAACGGGCCGCAGATAGGCTAACATGGAAGATAGGCTAGAAGGCTGCAGATAGGCTAACATGGAAGATAGGCTAGAAGGCAGCAGATAGGCTAACAGGCCGCAGATAGGCTAACAGGCTGCAGATAGGCTAACATGGAAGATAGGCTAACAGGCTGCAGATAGGCTAACATGGAAGATAGGCTAACAGCAGCAGATAGGCTAACATGGAAGATAGGCTAACGGGCTGCAGATAGGCTAACATGGAAGATAGGCTAACGGGCTGCAGATAGGCTAACATGGAAGATAGGCTAACAGGCTGCAGATAGGCTAACGGGCTGCAGATAGGCTAACATGGAAGATAGGCTAACAGCAGCAGATAGGCTAACATGGAAGATAGGCTAACGGGCTGCAAATAGGCTAACATGGAAGATAGGCTAACAGCAGCAGATAGGCTAACATGGAAGATAGGCTAACGGGCCGCAGATAGGCTAATATGGAAGATAGGCTAACGGGCTGCAGATAGGCTAACATGGAAGATAGGCTAACAGCAGCAGATAGGCTAACGGGCCGCAGATACGCTAACATGGAAGATAGGCTAGAAGGCTGCAGATAGGCTAACATGGAGGATAGGCTAACGGGCCGCAGATAGGCTAACATGGAAGATAGGCTAGAAGGCTGCAGATAGGCTAACATGGAAGATAGGCTAACATGGAAGATAGGCTAACAGGCTGCAGATAGGCTAACATGGAAGATAGGCTAACAGGCTGCAGATAGGCTAGAAGGCTGCAGATAGGCTAACGTGGAAGATAGGCTAACAGCAGCAGATAGGCTAACATGGAAGATAGGCTAGAAGGCTGCAGATAGGCTAACATGGAAGCTAGGCTAAAGGGCCGCAGATAGGCTAACATGGAAGATAGGCTAACAGCAGCAGATAGGCTAACATGGAAGATAGGCTAGAAGGCTGCAGATAGGCTAACATGGAAGATAGGCTAAGCAGCAGATAGGCTAACATGGAAGATAGGCTAACGGGCTGCAGATAGGCTAACAGGCCGCAGATAGGCTAACATGGAAGATAGGCTAACAGGCTGCAGATAGGCTAACATGGAAGATAGGCTAACAGGCTGCAGATAGGCTAACATGGAAGATAGGCTAACAGGCTGCAGATAGGCTAACATGGAAGATACGCTAACAGCAGCAGATAGGCTAACATGGAAGATAGGCTAGCAGGCTGCAGATAGGCTAACATGGAAGATAGGCTAACGGGCTGCAGATAGGCTAACATGGAAGATAGGCTAACAGCAGCAGATAGGCTAACATGGAAGATAGGCTAACATGGCAGATAGGCTAGAAGGCTGCAGATAGGCTAACATGGAAGATAGGCTAACAGCAGCACATAAGCTAACATGGAAGATAGGCTAACAGGCCGAAGATAGGCTAACAGGCTGCAGATAGGCTAACATGGAAGATAGGCTAACATGGAAGATGGGCTAACATCAGCAGATAGGCTAACATGGAAGATAGGCTAACGGGCCGCAGATTGGCTAACATGGAAGGTAGGCTAACAGCAGCAGATAGGCTAACAGGCTGCAGATAGGCTAACATGGAAGATAGGCTAACAGCAGCAGAAAGGCTAACATGGAAGATACGCTAACAGGCCGCAGATAGGCTAACATGGAAGATAGGCTAGAAGGCTGAAGATAGGCTAACATGGAAGATAGGCTAACAGCAGCGGATAGGCTAACATGGAAGATAGGCTAGAAGGCTGCAGATAGGCTAACATGGAAGATAGGCTAACATGGAAGATAGGCTAACAGCAGCAGATAGGCTAACATGGAAGATAGGCTAACAGCAGCAGATAGGCTAACATCAGCAGATAGGCTAAGATGGAAGATAGGCTAACAGGCCGCAGATAGGCTAACATGATTTAGGCTAGAAGGCTGCAGATAGGCTAACATGGAAGATAGGCTAACAGCAGCAGATAGGCTAACATGGAAGATAGGCTAAAATGGAAGATATGCTAACAGCAGCAGATAGGCTAACATGGAAGATAGGCTAACAGCAGCAGATAGGCTAACGGGCCGCAGATAGGTTAACATGGAAGATAGGCTAACAGGGTGCAGATAGGCTAACATGGAAGATAGGCTAGAAGGCTGAAGATAGGCTAACATGGAAGATAGGCTAACAGCAGCGGATAGGCTAACATGGAGGATAGGCTAGACGGCTGCAGATAGGCTAACATGGAAGATAGGCTAACATGGAAGATAGGCTAGAAGGCTGCAGATAGGCTAACATGGAAGATAGGCTAACGGGCCGCAGATAGGCTAACATGGAAGATAGGCTAACAGCAGCAGATAGGCTAACATCAGCAGATAGGCTAAGATGGAAGATAGGCTAACAGGCCGCAGATAGGCTAACATGGAAGATAGGCTAGAAGGCTGCAGATAGGCTAACATGGAAGATAGGCTAACAGCAGCAGATAGGCTAACATGGAAGATAGGCTAGAAGGCTGCAGTTAGGCTAACATGGAAGATAGGCTAACATGGAAGATAGGCTAACATGGAAGATAGGCTAACGGGCCGCAGATAGGTTAACATGGAAGATAGGCTAACAGCAGCAGATAGGCTAACATGGAAGATAGGCTAACAGGCTGCAGATAGGCTAACATGGAAGATAGGTTAGAAGGCTGCAGATAGGCTAACATGGAAGATAGGCTAACAGGCTGCAGATAGGCTAACATGGAAGATAGGCTAGAAGGCTGCAGATAGGCTAACAGCAGCAGATAGGCTAACGGGCCGCAGATAGGCTAACATGGAAGATAGGCTAACGGGCAGCAGATAGGCTAACATGGAAGATAGGCTAACAGGCTGTAGATAGGCTAACATGGAAGATAGGCTAACAGGCTGCAGATAGGCTAACATGGAAGATAGGCTAACAGCAGCAGATAGGCTAACATGGAAGATAGGCTAGAAGGCTGCAGATAGGCTAACGGGCCGCAGATAGGCTAACATGGAAGATAGGCTAGAAGGCTGCAGATAGGCTAACATGGAAGATAGGCTAGAAGGCAGCAGATAGGCTAACAGGCCGCAGATAGGCTAACAGGCTGCAGATAGGCTAACATGGAAGATAGGCTAACAGGCTGCAGATAGGCTAACATGGAAGATAGGCTAACAGCAGCAGATAGGCTAACATGGAAGATAGGCTAACGGGCTGCAGATAGGCTAACATGGAAGATAGGCTAACGGGCTGCAGATAGGCTAACATGGAAGATAGGCTAACAGGCTGCAGATAGGCTAACGGGCTGCAGATAGGCTAACATGGAAGATAGGCTAACAGCAGCAGATAGGCTAACATGGAAGATAGGCTAACGGGCTGCAAATAGGCTAACATGGAAGATAGGCTAACAGCAGCAGATAGGCTAACATGGAAGATAGGCTAACGGGCCGCAGATAGGCTAATATGGAAGATAGGCTAACGGGCTGCAGATAGGCTAACATGGAAGATAGGCTAACAGCAGCAGATAGGCTAACGGGCCGCAGATACGCTAACATGGAAGATAGGCTAACAGGCTGCAGATAGGCTAACATGGAAGATAGGCTAGAAGGCTGCAGATAGGCTAACATGGAGGATAGGCTAACGGGCCGCAGATAGGCTAACATGGAAGATAGGCTAGAAGGCTGCAGATAGGCTAACATGGAAGATAGGCTAACATGGAAGATAGGCTAACAGGCTGCAGATAGGCTAACATGGAAGATAGGCTAACAGGCTGCAGATAGGCTAGAAGGCTGCAGATAGGCTAACGTGGAAGATAGGCTAACAGCAGCAGATAGGCTAACATGGAAGATAGGCTAGAAGGCTGCAGATAGGCTAACATGGAAGCTAGGCTAAAGGGCCGCAGATAGGCTAACATGGAAGATAGGCTAACAGCAGCAGATAGGCTAACATGGAAGATAGGCTAGAAGGCTGCAGATAGGCTAACATGGAAGATAGGCTAAGCAGCAGATAGGCTAACATGGAAGATAGGCTAACGGGCTGCAGATAGGCTAACAGGCCGCAGATAGGCTAACATGGAAGATAGGCTAACAGGCTGCAGATAGGCTAACATGGAAGATAGGCTAACAGGCTGCAGATAGGCTAACATGGAAGATAGGCTAACAGGCTGCAGATAGGCTAACATGGAAGATACGCTAACAGCAGCAGATAGGCTAACATGGAAGATAGGCTAGCAGGCTGCAGATAGGCTAACATGGAAGATAGGCTAACGGGCTGCAGATAGGCTAACATGGAAGATAGGCTAACAGCAGCAGATAGGCTAACATGGAAGATAGGCTAACATGGCAGATAGGCTAGAAGGCTGCAGATAGGCTAACATGGAAGATAGGCTAACAGCAGCACATAAGCTAACATGGAAGATAGGCTAACAGGCCGAAGATAGGCTAACAGGCTGCAGATAGGCTAACATGGAAGATAGGCTAACATGGAAGATGGGCTAACATCAGCAGATAGGCTAACATGGAAGATAGGCTAACGGGCCGCAGATTGGCTAACATGGAAGGTAGGCTAACAGCAGCAGATAGGCTAACAGGGTGCAGATAGGCTAACATGGAAGATAGGCTAGAAGGCTGCAGATAGGCTAACATGGAAGATAGGCTAACAAATGCAGATAGGCTAACATGGAAGATAGGCTAACGGGCTGCAGATAGGCTAACATGGAAGATAGGCTAACAGCAGCAGATAGGCTAACGGGCCGCAGATAGGCTAGAAGGCTGCAGATAGGCTAACATGGAAGATAGGCTAACAGCAGCACATAAGCTAACATGGAAGATAGGCTAACAGGCCGCAGATAGGCTAACATGGAAGATAGGCTAACAGGCTGCAGATGGGTTAACATGGAAGATAGGCTAGAAGGCTGCAGATAGGCTAACATGGAAGATGGGCTAACAACAGCAGATAGACTAACATGGAAGATAGGCTAACGGGCCGCAGATAGGCTAACATGGAAGGTAGGCTAACATGGAAGATAGGCTAACAGCAGCAGATAGGCTAACATGGAAGATAGGTTAACAGGCTGCAGATAGGCTAACAGGCTGCAGATAGGGTAACAGGCTGCAGATAGGCTAACATGGAAGATAGGCTAACAGCAGCAGATAGGCTAACATGGAAGATACGCTAACAGGCCGTAGATAGGCTAACATGGAAGATAGGCTAGAAGGCTGATGATAGGCTAACAGCAGCAGATAGGCTAACATGGAATATAGGCTAACAGCAGAAGATAGGCTAACATCAGCAGATAGGCTAAGATGGAAGATAGGCTAACAGGCTGCAGATAGGCTAACATGGAAGATGGGCTAACAACAGCAGATAGGCTAACATGGAAGATGGGCTAACAGCAGCAGATAGGCTAACATGGAAGATAGGCTAACATGGAAGATAGGCTAACATGGAAGATAGGCTAACGGGCCGCAGATAGGTTAACATGGAAGATAGGCTAACAGCAGCAGATAGGCTAACATGGAAGATAGGCTAACAGGCTGCAGATAGGCTAACATGGAAGATAGGTTAGAAGGCTGCAGATAGGCTAACATGGAAGATAGGCTAACAGGCTGCAGATAGGCTAACATGGAAGATAGGCTAGAAGGCTGCAGATAGGCTAACAGCAGCAGATAGGCTAACGGGCCGCAGATAGGCTAACATGGAAGATAGGCTAACGGGCTGTAGATAGGCTAACATGGAAGATAGGCTAACAGGCTGCAGATAGGCTAACATGGAAGATAGGCTAACAGCAGCAGATAGGCTAACATGGAAGATAGGCTAGAAGGCTGCAGATAGGCTAACGGGCCGCAGATAGGCTAACATGGAAGATAGGCTAGAAGGCTGCAGATAGGCTAACATGGAAGATAGGCTAGAAGGCAGCAGATAGGCTAACAGGCCGCAGATAGGCTAACAGGCTGCAGATAGGCTAACATGGAAGATAGGCTAACAGGCTGCAGATAGGCTAACATGGAAGATAGGCTAACAGCAGCAGATAGGCTAACATGGAAGATAGGCTAACGGGCTGCAGATAGGCTAACATGGAAGATAGGCTAACGGGCTGCAGATAGGCTAACATGGAAGATAGGCTAACAGGCTGCAGATAGGCTAACGGGCTGCAGATAGGCTAACATGGAAGATAGGCTAACAGCAGCAGATAGGCTAACATGGAAGATAGGCTAACGGGCTGCAAATAGGCTAACATGGAAGATAGGCTAACAGCAGCAGATAGGCTAACATGGAAGATAGGCTAACGGGCCGCAGATAGGCTAATATGGAAGATAGGCTAACGGGCTGCAGATAGGCTAACATGGAAGATAGGCTAACAGCAGCAGATAGGCTAACGGGCCGCAGATACGCTAACATGGAAGATAGGCTAGAAGGCTGCAGATAGGCTAACATGGAGGATAGGCTAACGGGCCGCAGATAGGCTAACATGGAAGATAGGCTAGAAGGCTGCAGATAGGCTAACATGGAAGATAGGCTAACATGGAAGATAGGCTAACAGGCTGCAGATAGGCTAACATGGAAGATAGGCTAACAGGCTGCAGATAGGCTAGAAGGCTGCAGATAGGCTAACGTGGAAGATAGGCTAACAGCAGCAGATAGGCTAACATGGAAGATAGGCTAGAAGGCTGCAGATAGGCTAACATGGAAGCTAGGCTAAAGGGCCGCAGATAGGCTAACATGGAAGATAGGCTAACAGCAGCAGATAGGCTAACATGGAAGATAGGCTAGAAGGCTGCAGATAGGCTAACATGGAAGATAGGCTAAGCAGCAGATAGGCTAACATGGAAGATAGGCTAACGGGCTGCAGATAGGCTAACAGGCCGCAGATAGGCTAACATGGAAGATAGGCTAACAGGCTGCAGATAGGCTAACATGGAAGATAGGCTAACAGGCTGCAGATAGGCTAACATGGAAGATAGGCTAACAGGCTGCAGATAGGCTAACATGGAAGATACGCTAACAGCAGCAGATAGGCTAACATGGAAGATAGGCTAGCAGGCTGCAGATAGGCTAACATGGAAGATAGGCTAACGGGCTGCAGATAGGCTAACATGGAAGATAGGCTAACAGCAGCAGATAGGCTAACATGGAAGATAGGCTAACATGGCAGATAGGCTAGAAGGCTGCAGATAGGCTAACATGGAAGATAGGCTAACAGCAGCACATAAGCTAACATGGAAGATAGGCTAACAGGCCGAAGATAGGCTAACAGGCTGCAGATAGGCTAACATGGAAGATAGGCTAACATGGAAGATGGGCTAACATCAGCAGATAGGCTAACATGGAAGATAGGCTAACGGGCCGCAGATTGGCTAACATGGAAGGTAGGCTAACAGCAGCAGATAGGCTAACAGGCTGCAGATAGGCTAACATGGAAGATAGGCTAACAGCAGCAGAAAGGCTAACATGGAAGATACGCTAACAGGCCGCAGATAGGCTAACATGGAAGATAGGCTAGAAGGCTGAAGATAGGCTAACATGGAAGATAGGCTAACAGCAGCGGATAGGCTAACATGGAAGATAGGCTAGAAGGCTGCAGATAGGCTAACATGGAAGATAGGCTAACATGGAAGATAGGCTAACAGCAGCAGATAGGCTAACATGGAAGATAGGCTAACAGCAGCAGATAGGCTAACATCAGCAGATAGGCTAAGATGGAAGATAGGCTAACAGGCCGCAGATAGGCTAACATGATTTAGGCTAGAAGGCTGCAGATAGGCTAACATGGAAGATAGGCTAACAGCAGCAGATAGGCTAACATGGAAGATAGGCTAAAATGGAAGATATGCTAACAGCAGCAGATAGGCTAACATGGAAGATAGGCTAACAGCAGCAGATAGGCTAACGGGCCGCAGATAGGTTAACATGGAAGATAGGCTAACAGGGTGCAGATAGGCTAACATGGAAGATAGGCTAGAAGGCTGAAGATAGGCTAACATGGAAGATAGGCTAACAGCAGCGGATAGGCTAACATGGAGGATAGGCTAGACGGCTGCAGATAGGCTAACATGGAAGATAGGCTAACATGGAAGATAGGCTAGAAGGCTGCAGATAGGCTAACATGGAAGATAGGCTAACGGGCCGCAGATAGGCTAACATGGAAGATAGGCTAACAGCAGCAGATAGGCTAACATCAGCAGATAGGCTAAGATGGAAGATAGGCTAACAGGCCGCAGATAGGCTAACATGGAAGATAGGCTAGAAGGCTGCAGATAGGCTAACATGGAAGATAGGCTAACAGCAGCAGATAGGCTAACATGGAAGATAGGCTAGAAGGCTGCAGTTAGGCTAACATGGAAGATAGGCTAACATGGAAGATAGGCTAACATGGAAGATAGGCTAACGGGCCGCAGATAGGTTAACATGGAAGATAGGCTAACAGCAGCAGATAGGCTAACATGGAAGATAGGCTAACAGGCTGCAGATAGGCTAACATGGAAGATAGGTTAGAAGGCTGCAGATAGGCTAACATGGAAGATAGGCTAACAGGCTGCAGATAGGCTAACATGGAAGATAGGCTAGAAGGCTGCAGATAGGCTAACAGCAGCAGATAGGCTAACGGGCCGCAGATAGGCTAACATGGAAGATAGGCTAACGGGCAGCAGATAGGCTAACATGGAAGATAGGCTAACAGGCTGTAGATAGGCTAACATGGAAGATAGGCTAACAGGCTGCAGATAGGCTAACATGGAAGATAGGCTAACAGCAGCAGATAGGCTAACATGGAAGATAGGCTAGAAGGCTGCAGATAGGCTAACGGGCCGCAGATAGGCTAACATGGAAGATAGGCTAGAAGGCTGCAGATAGGCTAACATGGAAGATAGGCTAGAAGGCAGCAGATAGGCTAACAGGCCGCAGATAGGCTAACAGGCTGCAGATAGGCTAACATGGAAGATAGGCTAACAGGCTGCAGATAGGCTAACATGGAAGATAGGCTAACAGCAGCAGATAGGCTAACATGGAAGATAGGCTAACGGGCTGCAGATAGGCTAACATGGAAGATAGGCTAACGGGCTGCAGATAGGCTAACATGGAAGATAGGCTAACAGGCTGCAGATAGGCTAACGGGCTGCAGATAGGCTAACATGGAAGATAGGCTAACAGCAGCAGATAGGCTAACATGGAAGATAGGCTAACGGGCTGCAAATAGGCTAACATGGAAGATAGGCTAACAGCAGCAGATAGGCTAACATGGAAGATAGGCTAACGGGCCGCAGATAGGCTAATATGGAAGATAGGCTAACGGGCTGCAGATAGGCTAACATGGAAGATAGGCTAACAGCAGCAGATAGGCTAACGGGCCGCAGATACGCTAACATGGAAGATAGGCTAACAGGCTGCAGATAGGCTAACATGGAAGATAGGCTAGAAGGCTGCAGATAGGCTAACATGGAGGATAGGCTAACGGGCCGCAGATAGGCTAACATGGAAGATAGGCTAGAAGGCTGCAGATAGGCTAACATGGAAGATAGGCTAACATGGAAGATAGGCTAACAGGCTGCAGATAGGCTAACATGGAAGATAGGCTAACAGGCTGCAGATAGGCTAGAAGGCTGCAGATAGGCTAACGTGGAAGATAGGCTAACAGCAGCAGATAGGCTAACATGGAAGATAGGCTAGAAGGCTGCAGATAGGCTAACATGGAAGCTAGGCTAAAGGGCCGCAGATAGGCTAACATGGAAGATAGGCTAACAGCAGCAGATAGGCTAACATGGAAGATAGGCTAGAAGGCTGCAGATAGGCTAACATGGAAGATAGGCTAAGCAGCAGATAGGCTAACATGGAAGATAGGCTAACGGGCTGCAGATAGGCTAACAGGCCGCAGATAGGCTAACATGGAAGATAGGCTAACAGGCTGCAGATAGGCTAACATGGAAGATAGGCTAACAGGCTGCAGATAGGCTAACATGGAAGATAGGCTAACAGGCTGCAGATAGGCTAACATGGAAGATACGCTAACAGCAGCAGATAGGCTAACATGGAAGATAGGCTAGCAGGCTGCAGATAGGCTAACATGGAAGATAGGCTAACGGGCTGCAGATAGGCTAACATGGAAGATAGGCTAACAGCAGCAGATAGGCTAACATGGAAGATAGGCTAACATGGCAGATAGGCTAGAAGGCTGCAGATAGGCTAACATGGAAGATAGGCTAACAGCAGCACATAAGCTAACATGGAAGATAGGCTAACAGGCCGAAGATAGGCTAACAGGCTGCAGATAGGCTAACATGGAAGATAGGCTAACATGGAAGATGGGCTAACATCAGCAGATAGGCTAACATGGAAGATAGGCTAACGGGCCGCAGATTGGCTAACATGGAAGGTAGGCTAACAGCAGCAGATAGGCTAACAGGCTGCAGATAGGCTAACATGGAAGATAGGCTAACAGCAGCAGAAAGGCTAACATGGAAGATACGCTAACAGGCCGCAGATAGGCTAACATGGAAGATAGGCTAGAAGGCTGAAGATAGGCTAACATGGAAGATAGGCTAACAGCAGCGGATAGGCTAACATGGAAGATAGGCTAGAAGGCTGCAGATAGGCTAACATGGAAGATAGGCTAACATGGAAGATAGGCTAACAGCAGCAGATAGGCTAACATGGAAGATAGGCTAACAGCAGCAGATAGGCTAACATCAGCAGATAGGCTAAGATGGAAGATAGGCTAACAGGCCGCAGATAGGCTAACATGATTTAGGCTAGAAGGCTGCAGATAGGCTAACATGGAAGATAGGCTAACAGCAGCAGATAGGCTAACATGGAAGATAGGCTAAAATGGAAGATATGCTAACAGCAGCAGATAGGCTAACATGGAAGATAGGCTAACAGCAGCAGATAGGCTAACGGGCCGCAGATAGGTTAACATGGAAGATAGGCTAACAGGGTGCAGATAGGCTAACATGGAAGATAGGCTAGAAGGCTGAAGATAGGCTAACATGGAAGATAGGCTAACAGCAGCGGATAGGCTAACATGGAGGATAGGCTAGACGGCTGCAGATAGGCTAACATGGAAGATAGGCTAACATGGAAGATAGGCTAGAAGGCTGCAGATAGGCTAACATGGAAGATAGGCTAACGGGCCGCAGATAGGCTAACATGGAAGATAGGCTAACAGCAGCAGATAGGCTAACATCAGCAGATAGGCTAAGATGGAAGATAGGCTAACAGGCCGCAGATAGGCTAACATGGAAGATAGGCTAGAAGGCTGCAGATAGGCTAACATGGAAGATAGGCTAACAGCAGCAGATAGGCTAACATGGAAGATAGGCTAGAAGGCTGCAGTTAGGCTAACATGGAAGATAGGCTAACGCGCTGCAGATAGGCTAACATGGAAGATAGGCTAACATGGAAGATACGCTAACAGGCCGTAGATAGGCTAACATGGAAGATAGGCTAGAAGGCTGAAGATAGGCTAACAGCTGCAGATAGGCTAACATGGAAGATAGGCTAACATGGAAGATAGGCTAACAGCAGCGGATAGGTTAACATGGAAGATAGGCTAGAAGGCTGCAGATAGGCTAACATGGAAGATAGGCTAACAGGCTGCAGATAGGCTAACATGGAAGATAGGCTAACATGGAAGATAGGCTAGAAGGCTGCAGATAGGCTAACATGGAAGATAGGCTAACATGGAAGATAGGCTAACAGCAGCGGATAGGCTAACATGGAAGATAGGCTAGAAGGCTGCAGATAGGCTAACATGGAAGATAGGCTAACAGGCTGCAGAGAGGCTAACATGGAAGATAGGCTAACATGGAAGATAGGCTAGAAGGCTGCAGATAGGCTAACAGCAGCAGATAGGCTAACATCAGGAGATAGGCTAAGATGGAAGATAGGCTAACAGGCCGCAGATAGGCTAACATGGAAGATAGGCTAGAAGGCTGCAGATAGGCTAACATGGAAGATAGGCTAGAAGGCTGCAGATAGGCTAACATGGAAGATAGGCTAACAGCTGCAGATAGGCTAAAATGGAAGATAGGCTAACAGGCCGCAGATAGGCTAACAGGCCGCAGATAGGCTAACAGGCCGCAGATAGGCTAACATGGAAGATAGGCCAGAAGGCTGCAGATAGGCTAACATGGAAGATAGGCTAGAAGGCTGCAGATAGGCTAACAGCAGCAGTTAGGCTAACATGGAAGATAGGCTAGAAGGCTGCAGATAGGCTAACATGGAAGATAGGCTAACATGGAAGTTAGGCTAACAGGCTGCAAATAGGCTAACGGGCCGCAGATAGGCTAACATGGAAGATAGGCTAACAGCAGCAGATAGGCTAACAGCCTGTAGATAGGCTAACATGGAAGATAGGCTAGAAGGCTGCAGATAGGCTAACATGGAAGATAGGCTAACATGGAAGATAGGCTAACAGCAGCAGATAGGCTAACATGGAAGATAGGCTAACAGCAGCAGATAGGCTAACGGGCCGCAGATAGGTTAACATGGAAGATAGGCTAACAGGGTGCAGATAGGCTAACATGGAAGATAGGCTAGAAGGCTGCAGATAGGCTAACATGGAAGATAGGTTAACAAATGCAGAAAGGCTAACATGGAAGATAGGCTAACGGGCTGCAGATAGGCTAACATGGAAGATAGGCTAACAGCAGCAGATAGGCTAACATGGCAGATAGGCTAACGGGCCGCAGATAGGCTAGAAGGCTGCAGATAGGCTAACATGGAAGATAGGCTAACAGGCTGCAGATAGGCTAACATGGAAGATAGGCTAACAGGCTGCAGATAGGCTAACATGGAAGATAGGCTAGAAGGCTGCAGATAGGCTAACATGGAAGATAGGCTAACAGCAGCAGATAGGCTAACGGGCCGCAGATAGGCTAACATGGAAGGTAGGCTAACAGCAGCAGATAGGCTAACATGGAAGATAGGCTAACAGCAGCAGATAGGCTAACATGGAAGATAGGTTAACAGGCTGCACATAGGCTAACAGAAGCAGATAGGCTAACAGGCTGCAGATAGGGTAACAGGCTGCAGATAGGCTAACATGGAAGATAGGCTAACAGCAGCAGATAGGCTAACATGAAAGATAGGCTAACGGGCCGCAGATAGGCTAACATGGAAGGTAGGCTAACAGGCTGCAGATAGGCTAACATGGAAGATAGGCTAACAGCAGCAGATAGGCTAACATGGCAGATAGGTTAACAGGCTGCAGATAGGCTAACAGAAGCAGATAGCCTAACAGGCTGCAGATAGGGTAACAGGCTGCAGATAGGCTAACATGGAAGATAGGCTAACAGCAGCAGATAGGCTAACATGGAAGATACGCTAACAGGCCGCAGATAGGCTAACATGGAAGATAGGCTAGGAGGCTGAAGATAGGCTAACATGGAAGATAGGCTAACAGCAGCGGATAGGCTAACATGGAGGATAGGCTAGAAGGCTGCAGATAGGCTAACATGGAAGATAGGCTAACATGGAAGATAGGCTAACATGGAAGATAGGCTAGAAGGCTGCAGATAGGCTAACAGCAGCAGATAGGCTAACATGCAAGATAGGCTAACGGGCCGCAGATAGGCTAACATGGAAGATAGGCTAACAGCAGCAGATAGGCTAACATCAGAAGATAGGCTAAGATGGAAGATAGGCTAGAAGGCTGCAGTTAGGCTAACATGGAAGATAGGCTAACGCGCTGCAGATAGGCTAACATGGAAGATAGGCTAACAGCAGCAGATAGGCTAACATGGAAGATACGCTAACAGGCCGTAGATAGGCTAACATGGAAGATAGGCTAGAAGGCTGAAGATAGGCTAACAGCTGCAGATAGGCTAACAGGGAAGATAGGCTAACATGGAAGATAGGCTAACAGCAGCGGATAGGCTAACATGGAAGATAGGCTAGAAGGCTGCAGATAGGCTAACATGGAAGATAGGCTAACATGGAAGATAGGCTAACATGGAAGATAGGCTAGAAGGCTGCAGATAGGCTAACAAGGAAGATAGGCTAACAGCAGCAGATAGGCTAACATCAGCAGATAGGCTAAGAGGGAAGATATGCTAACAGGCCGCAGATAGGCTAACATGGAAGATAGGCTAAGATGGAAGATAGGCTAACAGGCCGCAGATAGGCTAACATGGAAGATAGGCTAGAAGGCTGCAGATAGCCTAACAGCAGCAGATAGGCTAACATGGAAGATAGGCTAACAGCAGCAGATAGGCTAACATGGAAGATAGGCTAGAAGGCTGCAGATAGGCTAACATGGAAGATAGGCTAACAGCTGCAGATAGGCTAAAATGGAAGATAGGCTAACAGGCCGCAGATAGGCTAACAGGCCGCAGATAGGCTAACATGGAAGATAGGCTGGAAGGCTGCAGATACGCTAACATGGAAGATAGGCTAACGGGCCGCAGATAGCCTAACATGGAAGATAGGCTAACGGGCCGCAGATAGGCTAACAGCAGCAGATAGGCTAACATGGAAGATAGGCTAGAAGGCTGCAGATAGGCTAACATGGAAGATAAGCTAGAAGGCTGCAGATAGGCTAACAGCAGCAGTTAGGCTAACATGGAAGATAGGCTAGAAGGCTGCAGATAGGCTAACATGGAAGATAGGCTAACAGGCCGCAGATAGGCTAACATGGAAGATAGGCTAACAGCAGCAGATAGGCTAACATGGAAGTTAGGCTAACAGGCTGCAGATAGGCTAACGGGCCGCAGAGAGGCTAACATGGAAGATAGGCTAACAGCAGCAGATAGGCTAACATGGAAGATAGGCTAACAGGCTGCAGATAGGCTAACGGGCCGCAGATAGGCTAACATGGAAGATAGGCTAGAAGGCTGCAGATAGGCTAACATGGAAGATAGGCTAACGGGCCGCAGATAGGCAAACAGGCCGCAGATAGGCTAACATGGAAGATAGGCTAACATGGAAGATAGGCTAACAGCAGCAGATAGGCTAGAAGGCTGCAGATAGGCTAACGCGCTGCAGGTAGGCTAACATGGAAGATAGGCTAGAAGGCTGCAGATAGGCTATCATGGAAGATAGGCTAGAAAGCTGCAGATAGGCTAACATGGAAGATAGGCTAACGCGCTACAGATAGGCTAACATGGAAGATAGGCTAACGGGCCGCAGATAGGCTAACATGGAAGATAGGCTAGAAGGCTGCAGTTAGGCTAACATGGAAGATAGGCTAACGCGCTGCAGATAGGCTAACATGGAAGATAGGCTAAAAGGCTGCAGATAGGCTAACTTGGAAGATAGGCTAACGCGCTGCAGACAGGCTAACATGGAAGATAGGCTAACATGGAAGATAGGCTAGACAGCTGCTGAAAGGCTAGAAGGCTGCAGAGAGGCTAACACGGAAGATAGGCTAGAAGGCGGAACATAGGCTAGAAGCTGGAAGATAGGCTAGAAGGTTGCAGATAGGCTAACAAGGAAGATAGGCTAACAGACAGCAGATAAGCTAGAAGGCTGCACATTGGCTAACAAGGAAGATAGGTTAGAAGGTTGCACATAGGCCTACATGGAAGATAGGCTAACAGACTACAGATAGGCTAACCCGGAGGATAGGATAGAAGGCGCCAGATAGGCTAATATGGAAAATAGGCTAACAGACTGCAGATAAGCTAGAAGGTTGCACATAGGCTAACAGGCTGCAGATAGGCTAACACGGAAAATAGGCTAGAAGGCTGCACACAGGCTAAGAGGCTGCACATAGACTGACATGGAAGATAAACTAACACGGAAAATGGGCTAACGGGCCGCAGATAGGCTAACATGGAAGATAGGCTAGAAGGCTGCAGATAGGCTAGAAGGCTGCAGATAGGCTAACAGCAGCAGTTAGGCTAACATGGAAGATAGGCTAGAAGGCTGCAGATAGGCTAACATGGAAGATAGGCTAACAGGCCGCAGATAGGCTAACATGGAAGATAGGCTAACAGCAGCAGATAGGCTAACATGGAAGATAGGCTAACAGCAGCAGATAGGCTAACATGGAAGATAGGCTAACATGGAAGATAGGCTAAAATGGAAGATAGGCTAACAGGCTGCAGATAGGCTAACGGGCCGCAGATAGGCTAACATGGAAGATAGCTAGAAGGCAGCAGATAGGCTAACATGGAAGATATGCTAACGGGCCGCAGATAGGCTAACATAGAAGATAGGCTAACAGCAGCAGATAGGCTAACATGGATGATAGGCTAACGGGCCGCAGATAGGCTAACATGGAAGATAGGCTAGAAGGCTGGAGATAGGCTAACAGCAGCAGATAGGCTAACATGGAAGATAGGCTAACAGCAGCAGATAGGCTAACATGGAAGATAGGCTAACATGGAAGATAGGCTAAAATGGAAGATAGGCTACAGGCTGCAGATAGGCTAACGGGCCGCAGATAGGCTAACATGGAAGATAGCTAGAAGGCAGCAGATAGGCTAACATGGAAGATAGGCTAACATGGAAGATAGGCTAACAGCAGCAGATAGGCTAACATGGAAGATAGGCTAACGGGCCGCAGATAGGCTAACATGGAAGATAGGCTAACGGGCCGCAGATACGCTAACATGGAAGATAGGCTAACGGGCCGCAGATAGGCTAACAAGGAAGATAGGCTAGAAGGCTGCAGATAGGCTAACATGGAAGATAGGCTAACAGCAGCAGATAGGCTAACAGGCCGCAGATAGGCTAACATGGAAGATAGGCTAACAGGCCGCAGATAGGCTAACATGGAAGATGGGCTAGAAGGCTGCACACAGGCTAAGAGGCTGCACATAGACTGACATGGAAGATACGCTAACATGGAAAATAGGCTAGAAGGCTGCAGATAGGCTAGAAGGCTGCACATGGAAGATGGGCTAACATGCTGCATATAGGCTAACACGGAAGATAGGCTAACATGCTGCAGATAAGCTGACACGGAAGATAGGCTAAGAGGCTGCAGATAGGCTAACAGACTGCAGATAAGCTAGAAGGTTGCACATAGGCTAACATGGAAGATAGGCTAGAAGGCTGCAGATAGGCTAACAGACTGCAGATAAGCTAGAAGGTGGAAGATAGGCTAGAAGGCTACACATAGGCTAACACGGAAGATAGGCTAGAAGGCTGCAGAGAGGCTAACACGAAGGATAGGCTAGAAGGCTGCAGATAGCCTAAGGCTGCAGATAGCCTAACAGGGTGCAAATAGGCTACAAGGCTGCACATAGGCTAACATGGAAGATTGGCTAACATAGAAGATAGGCTAGAAGGCTGCAGATAGGCTAACACGGAAGATAGGCTAGAAGGTTGCAGATAGGCTAACACGGAAGGTAGGCTAGAAGGCTGCACATAGGCTAACATGCTGGAGATCGGCTAACATGCTGGTGATAGCCTAACATGGAGGATAGGCTAACAGGTTGCAGATAAGCTAGAAGGCTACACATAGGGTAACACGGAAGATAGGCTAGAAGGCTGCAAATAGGCTAACAGGCTGCATATAAGCTAGAAGGCTGCACATAGGGTAACACGGAAGATAGGCTAGAAGGCTGCAAATAGGCTAACAGGCTGCAGATAAGCTAGAAGGCTGCACATAGGGTAATATGGAAAATAAGCTAGAAGGCTGCACATAGGCTAACAGGCTGCAGATAAGCTAGAAGGCTGCACATAGGGTAATATGGAAGATAGGCTAGAAGGCTGCAGATAGGCTAACAGGTTGCAGATAAGCTAGAAGGCTGCACATAAGGTAATATGGAAGATAGGCTAACAGGCTGCAGATAGGCTAACATGGAAGATAGCTAGAAGGCAGCAGATAGGCTAACATGGAAGATATGCTAACGGGCCGCAGATAGGCTAACATAGAAGATAGGCTAACAGCAGCAGATAGGCTAACATGGATGATAGGCTAACGGGCCGCAGATAGGCTAACATGGAAGATAGGTTAGAAGGCTGCAGATAGGCTAACATAGAAGATAGGCTAACATGGAAGATAGGCTAACGGGCCGCAGATAGGCTAACAGCAGCAGATAGGCTAACATGGAAGATAGGCTAACGGGCTGCAGATAGGCTAACATGGAAGATAGGCTAACGGGCCGCAGATAGGCTAACATGGAAGATAGGCTAACATGGAAGATAGGCTAGAAGGCTGCAGATAGGCTAACATGGAAGATAGGCTAACAGCAGCAGATAGGCTAACAGGCCGCAGATAGGCTAACATGGAAGATAGGCTAACATGGAAGATAGGCTAACGGGCCGCAGATACGCTAACATGGAAGATAGGCTAACGGGCCGCAGATAGGCTAACATGGAAGATAGGCTAGAAGGCTGCAGATAGGCTAACATGGAAGATAGGCTAACAGCAGCAGATAGGCTAACAGGCCGCAGATAGGCTAACATGGAAGATAGGCTAACAGGCCGCAGATAGGCTAACATGGAAGATGGGCTAGAAGGCTGCACACAGGCTAAGAGGCTGCACATAGACTGACATGGAAGATACGCTAACATGGAAAATAGGCTAGAAGGCTGCAGATAGGCTAGAAGGCTGCACATGGAAGATGGGCTAACATGCTGCATATAGGCTAACACGGAAGATAGGCTAACATGCTGCAGATAAGCTGACACGGAAGATAGGCTAAGAGGCTGCAGATAGGCTAACAGACTGCAGATAAGCTAGAAGGTTGCACATAGGCTAACATGGAAGATAGGCTAGAAAGCTGCAGATAGGCTAACAGACTGCAGATAAGCTAGAAGGTGGAAGATAGGCTAGAAGGCTACACATAGGCTAACATGGAAGATAGGCTAGAAGGCTGCAGAGAGGCTAACACGAAGGATAGGCTAGAAGGCTGCAGATAGCCTAACATGGAAGATAGGCTAGAAGGCTGCAGATAGCCTAACAGGCTGCAAATAGGCTAGAAGGCTGCACATAGGCTAACATGGAAGATTGGCTAACACAGAAGATAGGCTAGAAGGCTGCAGATAGGCTAACACGGAAGATAGGCTAGAAGGTTGCAGATAGGCTAACACGGAAGGTAGGCTAGAAGGCTGCACATAGGCTAACATGCTGGAGATCGGCTAACATGCTGGTGATAGCCTAACATGGAGGATAGGCTAACAGGTTGCAGATAAGCTAGAAGGCTACACATAGGGTAACACGGAAGATAGGCTAGAAGGCTGCAAATAGGCTAACAGGCTGCATATAAGCTAGAAGGCTGCACATAGGGTAACACGGAAGATAGGCTAGAAGGCTGCAAATAGGCTAACAGGCTGCAGATAAGCTAGGAGGCTGCACATAGGGTAATATGGAAAATAAGCTAGAAGGCTGCACATAGGCTAACAGGCTGCAGATAAGCTAGAAGGCTGCACATAGGGTAATATGGAAGATAGGCTAGAAGGCTGCAGATAGGCTAACAGGTTGCAGATAAGCTAGAAGGCTGCACATAAGGTAATCTGGAAGATAGGCTAGAAGGCTGCAGATAGGCTAACAGGTTGCAGATAGGCTAGAAGGCTGTACATAGGCTAACATGCTGGTGATAGCCTAACATGGAGGATAGGCTAACAGGTTGCAGATAGGCTAACATGGAAGATAAGCTAGAAGGCTGCACATAGGGTAACACGGCAGATAGGCTAGAAGACTGTACATAGGCTAACAGGCTGCAGATAAGCTAGAAGGCTGCACATAGGGTAACATGGAAGATAAGCTAGAAGGCTGCACATAGGCTAACAGGCTGCAGATAAGCTAGAAGGCTGCACATAGGGTAACATGGAAGATAAGCTAGAAGGCTGCAAATAGGCTAACAGGCTGCAGATAAGCTAGAAGGCTGCACATAGGGTAACACGGAAGATAGGCTAGAAGGCTGTACATAGGCTAACAGGCTGCAGATAAGCTAGAAGGCTGCACATAGGGTAACATGGAAGATAAGCTAGAAGGCTGCAAATAGGCTAACAGGCTGCAGATAAGCTAGAAGGCTGCACATAGGGTAACACGGAAGATAGGCTAGAAGGCTGCAAATAGGCTAACAGGCTGCAGATAAGCTAGAAGGCTGCACATAGGGTAACACGGAAGATAGGCTAGAAGGCTGCAAATAGGCTAACAGGCTGCAGATAAGCTAGAAGGCTGCACATAGGGTAATATGGAAGATAAGCTAGAAGGCTGCACATAGGCTAACAGGCTGCAGATAAGCTAGAAGGCTGCACATAGGGTAACATGGAAGATAAGCTAGAAGGCTGCAAATAGGGTAATATGGAAGATAGGCTAGAAGGCTGCAGATAGGCTAACAGGTTGCAGATAAGCTAGAAGGCTGCACATAGGGTAATATAGAAGATAGGCTAGAAGGCTGCAGATAGGCTAACAGGCTGCAGATAAGCTAGAAGGCTGCACATAGGGTAATATGGAAGATAGGCTAGAAGGCTGCAGATAGGCTAACAGGTTGCAGATAGGCTAGAAGGCTGTACATAGGGTAACACGGAAGATAGGCTAGAGGGCTGCACATAGGGTAACACGGAAGATAGGCTAGAAGGCTGTACATAGGGTAATACGGAAGATAGGCTAGAAGGCTGTACATAGGGTAACACGGAAGATAGGCTAGAAGGCTGCAGATAGGCTAACACGGAAGATAGGCTAGAAGGCTGCAGATAGGCTAACACGGAAGATAGGCTAGAAGGCTGCACATAGGGTGGCACGGAAGATAGGCTAGAAGGCTGCACATAGGGTAACACGGAAGATAGGCTAGAAGGCTGTACATAGGGTAACACGGAAGATAGGCTAGAAGGCTGCAGATAGGCTAACACGGAAGATAGGCTAGAAGGCTGTACATAGGGTAACACGGGTGATAGGCTAGAAGGCTGTACATAGGGTAACACGGAAGATAGGCTAGAAGGCTGCACATAGGGTAACACGGAAGATAGGCTAGAAGGCTGCACATAGGCTAACACGGAAGATAGGCTAGAAGGCTGCACATAGGCTAACACGGAAGATAGGCTAGAAGGCTGTACATAGGGTAACACGGGTGATAGGCTAGAAGGCTGTACATAGGGTAACACGGGTGATAGGCTAGAAGGCTGTACATAGGGTAACACGGAAGATAGGCTAGAAGGCTGCACATAGGGTAACACGGAAGATAGGCTAGAAGGCTGCAGATAGGGTAACACGGAAGATAGGCTAGAAGGCTGTACATAGGGTAACATGGAAGATAAGCTAGAAGGCTGTACATAGGGTAACACGGAAGATAGGCTAGAAGGCTCTACATAGGGTAACACGGAAGATAGGCTAGAAGGCTGTACATAGGGTAACACGGAAGATAAGCTAGAAGGCTGTACATAGGGTAACACGGAATATAGGCTAGAAGGCTCTACATAGGGTAACACGGAAGATAGGCTAGAAGGCTGTACATAGGGTAACACGGAAGATAAGCTAGAAGTTTGTACATAGACTAACACGGTAGTATCATAATATTATTAATGGTTTGGAAGAATCATTAGCAGCCTGTTAAAGATGAGTGCAACACTGTAGACACGATGGAACATGCTATAGACATCCCTGTCCCTACAGATGTGAATCTCAGCAATGTGATGAGATTATGTGAGCTTGCTACATACTTGTGAACAATGGTGTAGTAAGGTACATAATTCTTCGCTTGTCGACTTGACACTATTACTGCTCCATTAGGGGTCCATCGCGCGGGTAACGGACCGTAACCGTTACGCTAGCAAGGCACCATTCACTAGCCAACTGTCAACTTCTGCCTCGATGGGAGTGAAAAATAACAGGCTGTGATCCCAAGATGTTTCATTAGCATCCGACTCTCTCAACTCCAGGAAGACATTCTCTCCTCAGCTGCAACATTCAAGAACATTTCAAAAATCATTTTGTACTATTGCGGTTTACTAACTTGTTGCTAACATTACAAATATTACAGGACGAATTTATTAAACAATGATAAAGGAAACATCAAAATTAAGTCTACTATGACAATTCCAATTTTATTTTATGACTCAGAAAGTTGCGTATTTACAAAGATGCAATTTTTACTTTCTCTACTGGTAAGTAGAGGAAGTATTGTATACCACCCAAAAATTCGATTTCGAGATTTCACCGGAAATATATGTTGAGGCCCCCTGAATAAAAAAATGGACAAAATAGTGGATAGTATATGCTTTAACCTACACCCCATCTCCGTAACTCCCTATATTTTTCTCCTCACTAACTTTTCTTTAATAAAGTAGAGAATGAAAGCTAGTGTTGATTTTAATCTCTTGAGCTTAACCAAATACAGCCGAGGGATACCTCCATTGTTCTATTGCATGTAGTGAAGAAGATCGTCGCCATTTTAAATAGCTTGGTCTACTGATCCTAAGGCCGTGGGTTCAAACCCAAACCAGACCAATGGTTTTTAAGTGTGCTTAAAAGCGACAGGCCCTTATCAGTAGATTTACTGCATGTAAAATAACACAGTAGAATGAAATTTCGGCACATCGATGGCGCTGATAGCCCGCAATTGATAGCGTCGTTAACAAAGAAGCTATTTACAAATTAGAATGATTAATTATATAATTTCCTAAATCCAAAAAGGTGCATTCTTAGAAAAATGTCCGTGTTTGTCAATTGTTTATTAAGGATAAGAAATTATTTGTTTACTAGGTGATACAAAATAATGTTATAATTCATCATTCAAAATTCAGTTCCTTATTTAGTAGCTCCAAATTAACTCAATGTCTTGGAAAATAGCAATGCGGAATGCCCTCAGTAGTAAGCAGCCCAAAGAAAGTTCAATAAGAGAACATCAAACCATAAAAAAAGGGGAAAAGTAATGATTAAAGTAACAATTACCTTAAGCCTTTCATGCCTGAATTATTTTGCTACTTATGCCGGTCTTCCTCTAATTGGAAACCGGTTTAGATTAGGCGGTCTGGGACACCTTCAGCCTGCTGGCTTGAATAGCCATGATCGTTGGGGCAACACGTAGTGCACTGGCGATGCACTCAAAGCCTACGGTCGTGAGTTCGAGTCTCGGCAACCGCAGTCAAATGTGCCTGTGGTAAAGGACGGGGAGGGCCCACGTAAAATAATTGGTGTGATGGCACGCGTGGATGATGACAGGGTAAAATGTGACTGAGGTTGCATGGATTTTGCTTCTTTTCTTATAAAAAAACACTACAACTGTAAAAAAAAACAAATTACAATTCAAAACGTCTCAAATATATTTTTTAATTGGTGACAGACAGTATAACAAGAATATAGCAGAAAAAAGTTAAAACTAGTACAAATAGGAAAAAAAGCCTATGTATCTTATAATACACACCAGGCATGAAAGGGTTAAATAAGCTAACAAGCCTCAATAAGGAATATGTGGCCAAATGAATCGTGGGCAGTCCTTAATGACTACTAGTAAGCCCAATTCAATACAAGCAATTATAGATCAGTCGTAGAAGTCACCGTAATTGTTTTGCTACCCAATGGTATTTCTATAGGTTATGGCGAATCCTCGGCAGCCCAGACATCTTCGGTGAAATTAGTACAAATGGTAGAAGAGATTAAGCTTAGTATTTTAAAATAAGACAATGTGCTTCTATCTCCACGATATTCTGAGAGAATGCCATACAGGTGAAACCTAGATCTTGGCCTTGAAAGTCCCAGTGCATTTCTCTAATGGACAGTACGATGTTGAGCAGTTCTTTGGACAAAATAGTGGGCAGTATATGCTTTAACCTATACCCCCTCTCCCTAACTCCCTATATTTTTCTCCTCACTAACTTTTGTTTAATAAAGTAGAGAATGAAAGTTACTGTTGATTTTAATCTCTTGAGCTTAACCAAATACAGCCGAGGGATACCTCCATCGTAGCAATACCTCCATTGTTCTATTGCATGTAGTGAAGAAGATCGTCGCCATTTTAAATAGCTTGGTCTACTGATCCTAAGGCCGTGGGTTCAAACCCAACCCAGACCAATGGTTTTTAAGTGTGCTTAAAAGCGACAGGCCCTTATCAGTAGATTTACTGCATGTAAAATAACACAGTGGAATGAAATTTTGGCACATCGATGGCTCTGATAGCCCGCAATTGACAGCGTGGTTAACAAATAAGCTGTAAGTTATTATATGTTGCATTTACACGACCTTCTATAGTTCTATCTTCTACGCAATATCCTTATAGGATGAATGGATGGATGGATGGATGGATGGATGGATGGATGGATGGATGGATGGATGGATGGATGGATGGATGGATGGATGGATGGATGGATGGATGGATGGATGGATGGATGGATGGATGGATGGATGGATGGATGGATGGATGGATGGATGAATGGAGTTTAGGGGCCCTTCGACAGCTAGGTAATTTGGGTCCTAGGTCAGAATATAAAAAACCTAAAACTCGCCTAAAATGTGAGGGCTAAAAGAGCAACTAAAAGCACAAACAGATAAAAACACCAAACGACACGTGAGTGCGCTAAGTTAAAAACTTGGAAAAACCATTCACTAAAATGTGTAAAAGGCCAAAGCTAAAACAGACATTAAAGCTAAACAGTTAAAACAGTAAAACGTAAAACACAATAGCTAAAACATAAAACGAATGCTAAAAAGTAAAAAATCTCAAACACTAAAAAACAAGTTATACTTGCTTAGCAAACCCAATTTGGGTAACGAACCGCACCGCCTTACATGCAGACACCGGGTCGTCACCCAAAATTGAGGCAAGTGTACACCCAAGGCCAATGGACTGGCGCTCACGAGCGTATTGCGGACAGTCTATAAGGATATGGGCCACAGAAAGTTGGATATTACACGTAGGGCAGACAGGCGCCGGGACCCCACGCAAATGATACCCATGGGTCGCCCGTGTGTGACCTATCCTCAGGCGGGTGAGAATAACTTCAGCCCACCTGGAGTCTCTGCAGGATGTCATCCAGGGAGCTACACTGTCCTTAATGGTCCGCAATTGAGTGCCAGAAAATGCCTCCCATGACTGCTGCCAGATCGATAGAAGATGTCGAAGGAAATGCGGCTGCACATCGACATAAGGCAGAGTGTGTGTGGCAACATCCGGAAAACGGCATGCAGCTTTAGTGGCCGCATCCGCTTCCTCATTGCCGGGTATACCCACACGGCCTGGGGTCCAGGTAAAAAGCAACTGGTATCCGCGCGAGAGCAGTTGCGAAATCACTGCTGTATTTTTACAACAAATGCTGAGATAAAGATAAACTGTTCCAAAGACTAAATCGCACTCAGAGAGTCTGAACGAATGAGAAAATTGCCGGGAGCTGAGTTAGCTGTAAAAAATAAAATATAGCAAACAGCTCGGCAGTATAAACGGAACTATGGTCCGGAAGTCAGTACTGGTGCGCCTCGCCGTTACAAACGAAACTACATCCCGTAGCTCCACCCACCTGAGACCCATTGATAAGCACCGGTGGCGGCCCAGAAGTTCGGTGAACAGTTGGCGATACACCGATTGCGGGGTAGGTAAGTTAGCATAGCCTGAGAGCTCCAGGTCGAATCGTGCACGCTGGAGTAACTAAGGAGCAGAGGCCTGCAGGCCGTGTTATTTCAGTAGTTCGTGGAACTACGCTTAGTTTGTGTTGAGTAGATAACGGTGAGCGAATTCAGGACGCAAGACAGTTTTAAAAGAAGGGTGACCAGGATGGTGACCTTGTAACATAAGAACACAGTAAAACCGAACGACGGACCGACAGTGGTGGTTTTCCAGACTCAGCATACAGACACTCAACTCTACTGGTGCGGAACGCCCCAGAAGCAAGACGGATACCAGCGTGGTGTATAGTGTCTACTCGTAAAAGACGAAGTTTAGAAGCGGACACCGCGCTATAGATAAAATTACCGTAGTCTAGCTTTGACCACACCAGTGATCGATACAATCGTAACATAAGTGTACGATCACCGCCCCAAGAAACTCCTGATAAAAGGCGGAGTACTCGAAGTGAGCGATCGCAGAAAGCACGAAGTTGGTGAATATGGTGCTCCCACGTCAGCTTACTGTCGAAGTGCAGGCCAAGGAACTTGAGGTGTGGATCAAACGGTAGACGTGTGCCACGAAAATAGAGATCAGCGAACTCGATGGAAGTGCATACACTATGCGAAGGGCCCAGTCTGCGATTGATGTTATGGTCAGCTACAGTTGACGTTCAATGTGCTCGAGATTTATAAGAGCGGTAGTAAATTGCAAAGTCGTCAACATATAGCGACATCGGGATTCCGCTACGAACATCAGCGATGCCATTCATTGCTACGGCGAAGAGCGTGACACTCAGGATGGTCTCCTGGATCTCTAGAGATAGGGTGTTACCAATGCGGACCCGAAATTGGCGAAGTCATAACAAATTTAAAATGAACAGCACTAAATGACCACGTAAACCGTAGCCATTCAAAGTACGGAGGATTCCATAGCGCTAGGTGGTGTCGTAGGCCTTCTCTTAAATTATAGAAGACACCCACGACATGCTGCTTCAGCAGAAAGGCATTTTGGATGTAGCCCTCCAAGCATGTCAGGTGGTCGACACTAGAGCGTCGGCGACGAAAACCGCACTGAATATTGCTGAGCAGGTTATGCGTCTCTAGCCACCATACTAAACGAGTGTTAATCATCCGTTCGAAGGTCTTACAAACAACACTCGTTAGGCAAATAGGGCGGTAACTAGAGGGAAGTGTACTGTCTTTTCCAGGTCGAAGGATAGTGATGACAATACCCACTCGACAGGAAAACGGAAAAACCTGCTCGCGCCACATACGGTTATAAATGCCCAGCAGGAAGGACAAAGCCGGAGGTGGAAGATGAAGTAGCATTTATCGATGGATGTCATCTGGACCAGGAGAGGAATCCTTAGCAAGTGACAAAGAGTGCGCTAGCTCCGCTACGGTAAAGGGTGCGTTGTACGATTCAGTACAGTCACTGATAAAAGCGAGAACTGTCCGTTCGGCAGATTCCTTGAGAGGTATAAAAGCTCTGTCGTAACTATTCGTTTGGCTAGTAGCAGCAAACAAAGTAGCAAGGGCGTCGGCGATATCCTGTTCGCTGGTGTAATGTAAGCCGTTTATGGCAAGGTCGAGAATGATAGTTCGGCGACACTTGCCAGACATGCATCGAACTGCAGTCCACACTCTCTGTGCCGAAGTGTGTCGGGAGAGGGACGAGACGTAATTTTCCCACGATGTGCGTTTTGCACAGCGGAGTACAAGACGAGCAATGACACGAGAACGTTTAAAAGCAATCAAGTTCTCCTCCATAGGATGTGAACTGAAAACACGCAGAGCATACTTCCTTGCTTTAACAGCCAAACTGCATTCCTCGGACCACCAAGGTACAGGAACGTGACAAGGTGTAGTGGAACCTCGAGGAATGCTGGAATTCGCTGCGAGCAGGACAGAACAAGTAAAATACTCCACAGTTCATCGATGGTGGGGAAGATGTCGTTGTGGAGGTGAATGAGGGAACCAAATTTCTCCCAGTCAGCCTTGGAAATAATCCAGTGAGGATATCGTGTTGGCACAGAATGTAGACCACTTATGTGAATATTAATGGGAAAATGATCACTGCCGAAGAGGTCGGAGAGCACTGCCCAATCAAGGAGTGGTACCAGTGACGGGCTAAAGAAGCTAATGTCTAAGGCGGAGTAGGTACCGCAGGCAGATGATAAAAAGGTAGGGACACCAGTGTTTAATACAATTAGGCCGGGCATATCGCATACGTCTGCTGCAGGGTACCCTCGAGGATCATCAGTGTCGGAGCCCCATAAGGTGTTTTTAGTATTCAGATCACCTAAAACCAGGAACGGTGGCAGAATCTGTGCCAAAAGAGCCCGAAGATTGGTCTCGTGTACGACACTGACGGTGTCTGTCAGGCAGACATTACAAATAGAGAAACTGAGGGTCTGCAGCTGTACACGTACCACTACAGCTTGAAGCTGCGTGTTAAGTGGTATGCTGGTGGCAGAGATGGTGTTCGCCACCAGAATAGCTACACCACCGCTTGCTCGTCGATCAGCTGCAGAGTCATGTCTAAAGGCCACAAGTGGAAGTGGTCACTATACCTCCACACGAGTTCAAGGTCTTATGTGGGGCTACCCGGATAGGGTAGGAGCCCAACAAACTCGCCTTCAAAAACTTCCGCGACTGATCCTCGATCAATAACGTGCCATCTCTAAGTCTGGTTACATTTTTAACCTGGCCACAGATCCTATCGACTTCCTTTTTAATATAAAACGGGCTAATGTCCTTCATCGTCTTTTCTTCACCTTGCAGGGTCAAAACCAAGAAACTGTCTATGAGGGAGGGTTTGCGCGGAGACATGATTGGTTTGGACCCCCATCCGGAACCGTCGGCGTCAGCCTGCCATCCGGGGGTCAAAGAAAAGGAAGACCCCTCCATGGCTGACCTTAAGGCGTACTTCAGAGAGGCTACCCTCTGATGTCCACTGCTTGTCCACATGGGTAAACCGTTCACCACGCGACACCCCGGCTTTATGCCCCTCGACGGAGTCAGCGTGGATTCAGGGGACTCTGGGTTGATTACACCGGTGCTCCGTCAGCGGTAACATGTCCGGCCGGTGATACTAACCCAACGGCACGCGGCCGTCGGGAGATTAACACCGGCCGTGCCCTCAAGGAGCTACGTGGATGTACATGACGTGTGGACGGGCTCCGCACCTAAGGCTACACATGGGGGCAGTGTGAAGGGTCCGCACAACCTTCGCGCCTGAGAGCTCCGAAGAGCACACAAGTCGGGGGCCGCGCTGAAAACCGTGGGACAGGACCACGGAAATAGGAAAGATCCCTGCTGGTGAGACAGGAGCTATAAAACTAAGGCCTTACTAACTAATAATCAGAATAAGCCTAGAAGAGGATGAAGGAGATGAAAAGCAACGGTCAGCGGCTCGGGGCCCGGGTGCGCCAAACCTGGACCTACCGCAACAGGTCCCCCCTGGGGGGACTATTCTTATAAAATCTTATTATTCTATCCATTCCTTTAATGCAGATAAACCTTCATTACTTATTCACTAATTTTTGTAGATATTAAAAATATATACAATAAACAGAAGTGATAAATCTTTTCAGTCAGTTTCTCTGTAATGGCTTTCAAATTCTCTTCTCTTTCTATGTACAAGAAAAAAAATAATAGTGAACTGCAGTCGAGAAAAGTATTGGCATAAATTGTGTGGTTTAACGAAATATACATTTGCTGCCTCGGAAGATCACTTCTTACGGTATATCAACTATACAGTCGTTCAGAGTAAAGAGGCTATTGCCAGAAAATAGAAGACATACATTTTACTTGTAATGAAAATGCTTATACATATGAAATTTTGAACAAAATGTTACAGCCATTTTTTAAGAAAATATAAAAAAAAAATTTTCATGTAGAAGTTTGGACTGGGACGGTTTTCTTTAAAATCTTCGCGTCGTATCCCTGAAAGGTCCTAAAGATAAATACCAACTTTCGTATTTCACCAACATTTTATTTTAGAATCACTAATCAAAGTCAGATCACGCTTACTAAATGAGTAATACAGTATTTACTAGAAAGTTTGAAATTCTTTAACATTCCTTAACTTCAGGTATTCACAACTGGTATCAGTTCACGAAAACTGCAAAACATTTAAGCAAGTTAGAATACAAAATTTCACGCTGTAAAAATGGAAGAGTGTAGCTATTGTATTGTCGTGGATTGATCTTCAGCGGATTTAAGCAATATCTGACCACTTATCTTCTAAGCATCATATGCTAACTAGATTTCTGCTGTTTTTTTTAATTATTCTGTGTTTTCTTACCTTACTTTTGGATCCTCGCGTGGTCGTAATCATGGAAGTTCTGATGATCTGCCAATGAATATTTCCGAAGAAATAATCACATCACCATCTACGAGGGGAAAAAAACACATTTATAGATATATTGCAGGAAAAAATAGCAACTAAAAATCTAGTGTGTAAAATTTACAGTATGTTTACATGTTCATAACAAATATAAAATGGTTTACTTAGTTTTCAGTTTTTATTTTTTTAGTTCTGAAAAATTGGTCTCTTAGCTACGACGCAACTTTCAGTTAATGATGGAGAACTTTGAACGTAATAATTATTTGTTGAATCTACATTTTAATGGAGTTTAACTTGGAATTAAATTATATTTATATTTAAAAGAATAAAGAACATAAAGAGGGCATACTCTTGCAGGTATTCAGTTTTTGAATCTTTGTTTAGAATGTGAAGTAACCCCAGGTTTTGCAAGAACATTAGATGATAATAGTGCTCATCAAAAAGTAGCACAGAGGAAAGTAATTGAAGTAGAAAGAAGTTCATAGTTTCAAGGGTTAAATAATATTGAAGGAATGCCATTAATTTCAATAACTCGCACCATACACAAGATAAGTGAAGTTCAGTCTCCAAATAGATAGGTATTTGTTACGTTAACAGATTTACGTATATAGATTCACTGCTATAGCTTCAGTTTTTTTGCTGAATAACCTCATATTGTTAACAATCAAGTTAAAGTAACAATTTTATTAAAAGAAATAATATCTATAGGTATATGTACATTTTGCTAGCTTAGTAAACCGATACTTACTATTTGTTGTTGCTTTTATAATATAATTAGAACAAGAAGATTTTTTTTAATTTAACTCGCTACTGAAATTGCTAATCTCTAAATACATAGTTTCATCACTTTAGCTGAAAAAGTTTCATAGTTATGAATAAATAATTAGAACATTGAAGCCGAAATTGTGAACGCCATAATTATGGATATAATGCTGCATCACATGGCGGAATTAAATAATCAGACAATGCTAAAATCGTTACATGTATAAAGCTACAGAATCTGGAGTATTAGTTGTGGTTAAAATTGTCAGAAGGGACACGTAATGTTGCAAGCAAGACATTAGTGGTAAATTCCAGGTAGTCAGCCTGATACATAGTAATACCGGTTTTCTTGGAAATCGCTCAGCGCAGGTGTTGAGCAGGAGTCTCGGAGACTTCTTCTAAACGCGTAATTATGAGATAATTAGGAGATGAACATTGAGAGCATCATGATGCGCCATGAAATTGGAGGGCTTTTTGAGGGGAAGTCCGAGGTGACTTCTGACCGGGAGTGCACGGAGCAGGCACTTGCCGGGCAGAACCCAGAGAGAGCGGTTCGGTGAGACTTGCCCTCCAGAACCGGACGGAACGGGTCACTACACTCGTCGCCTAAGTCTCCGAACGAGCACTTCAGTCACAGGACTTGCATTCCGGATCCTCGAGTGTGAGGACACATTATATTTAATAATAACAATCTTCGGTCTTAGTAAAGACACAGTCACGACTTAACGTTGTTAATAACGATCGGCAAATCTCACGCAGTCTTACTTTGGTGAGAATAAAAGTATTCAAACGAGAGTTCTGGTTTTATTAGCAAACACTCACGCATACCCTGAGGTTAAAATCACATGCCAGAGCAGCCGGAGCAGAAATCACCAGAAAGCAGCATTCCGCGTAGGAGAGCGGAACGGAGGAGCGGGTAATACCGCATCAACATTAAATTAAATTCCACGATCTTCTCTAACTTTAAAATAAAATAGTTTTCCAAAATTGAAAATCCGGTTACTTTCTCTACTACATGTAGTAAGTAGAGGAAGTATTGTATTCCAACCAAAAATGTCATGTCGAGATTTCATCGGAAATATGTTTTGAGGCACCTGAATACAAAAAAGGCATTTTTAGAAAATGGTGTGTGTGTGTGTGTGTGTGTGTGTGTGTGTGTGTGTGTGTGTGTGTGTGTCTGTCTGTCTGTGGGCAGCATAACCCTAAAACGAAAAGTGAGTTAAAAACCAAATTTGGTATTTAAATTTAATATCTTTTAAGGATGCTAAACGAAGATTTTGAAGAAAATTCCTCCATCCTAAACTACCCTTCACATAGAAAGTTTTCTGAAAGTTTTGATTTTCTCGAAAATGACTAAAGGTTTTCATTAAAATGTCAATGTTTCATATATTGTTATGACCAGGGATATGATTTTTACATGCGCACCTTTTTCTTAGGGTAAATTTAAGCTCTTTGGAAATATACCACAGTGTGAAGTTTTTTTTTTCTAGTTGCCAAAAGAGGCATTTTTTCATGTACCTTTTTCCCTTCTTGGGTACGTTTATCCCTTTTTCCCCCCAACCATGCCCATAATCCCCTTTTCCCTCTTTCTTCTTTTAAGTTTCCTTCCATTTTACTCTATATGATTTTAATCAATATAAAATGTTTAACTTTTAAGTAACATCTCAGTTTGCTCTGAACATATAAAGAGTAAGCCTAACTCTTTCAGTAAGCCCTGCACGGGAGTTGAAAGTCACCTACAACAATGGAAAATAATTATGTACGACAAATCCTCTTTCTATTGCTCTACCGCTATAAAGCAGCCCACAATAATGCAACTGACAATGACTCACTGCCATTGTATATTGTTCTATCCTTTTAATTTCACCAGAATCAGTAGCCTACTGTTCGTGGATGTGAGTTTGTTACTGTGACATACGTTATCTCTTCGCGCGGATTCCAAGGTCACGTAGAGACAGCAGTAACCGTACACGCGTAGTTCCAAGAATTGACTCTGTGCTCTGCTCGAAGCTACAAGTAATCACTGAGACTGCAGTTTCAGCATGAATGAGAACATTCTGGTAATTGTAGCGGTGTTATATAAGAGTGTGGACAGCAAGTGAATGAGTTGTATAACAGTCACATTGAGTTAGCAAGTGAATGAGTTATGTAACAGTCACATTGAGTTAGCAAGTGAACTGGTGTTAGTCCTTTGTTACATTACTAAACGAGTGTATTACTAGATTTTACCATGGCAAAGGTGTCCAGTGCTCGACTTATTGTTCTGGTTTAGGAATTCAAACAAGATTTCATAGATAGATGGAACTCCTTTTCAATGTACTATTTGCGATTCAGGAATTTCGTTACATGAAAAACACCAGCGAGATCGCATCAAACAGCACACTTCCAGCTCTAAGCCCCAAATGAACAAGACTCTTCAGGCAAACAAATCGCGGCAACCTCTATTACGAAATACGCTTCAACAGAGTTCTTCAAAAACCCAAAATTGTAAGAAAATCAACACTGAGTTATGTGCAGCTCTTATACAAGCAGGAATTCCACTGAATAAGGTGAACCATTCAGCCTTCAAGGAATTTCTTAAAAAATACACAAAGTTGTCAATGCCGAATGAGAGTACTTTAAGAAAAAACCTGTAGTTTTGCACTCACATAACTTTTTCTACTCTAGTACTAACCATTCTTACAAACTCTTGTTGCTACATCATCTTCGTGTTAGTTGAGATAAACATTTGTACAAATTATCTTATTGCTCATTTCCTTGTAGGTACAAGGGGCTTTGAGAGATAGTCAACTCTTTTAAAGCTTTGAGATACCGTTGTCTTTGCACGCTTAACATATAAAAAAGTCAACAACGATTGACGGGAGGTCCTAGGTTCAATTTCCGCGGCCGACCTTCTTGAACTTGGGTTTTTCGGAGGTTTTCCCTGGTCACTCAGGCAAATGCTGAGTTTATTTAACTTGCATCCTCCGTTTCATTGTGGTCGACCGGACGCCATCTCAGGGAGACTGGTTGTTCAGCCGGAACTGGCTACTAGCGGATTCTGTAGCGACCTGGAACTCCGTCGGGCTAAACCTAGAGACCCACCGTAGTTGCAATTGCACCTGTGATGAGTTCTAGCGGCCTGTATGGCACTTTCGTATCATCCTTCCTCCCGGGGTTGCGCACAATAAGCCATCGGCTGACGTGTCGGAATCGCCTCTATGCCTTCTGTCTTCTGTATTCCTCTTGTAATAAAGACATTTCTGCAAGCGTTTATCTGGATTAACATGATGTAGAAGGAAGAATTAACAATTGTAAGATCAGTTTGTAGAAGAGTGGAATGAGAAAGTTTAACAAACGCTTTAAAAAATGTATTTTGTTTGAAAATCTTGTCAAAGTTCAATATTGAGTAGCCTTAATGCAAATCTGCAGATAGTGTCTACAGAAATTAGAGGGACTATTTTAAACGTGTCTCATTTATTCACTGCTCTTTCTTTTGCTAGGAAGGTTTTACTCCGATTGGTCTCCCGACCATTTAAATTAGCAGACGCCTTTAGAGCTGCTTGTTAAGACTACATGCATAAGTTAAAATGTTCCTGCCATACGTCTAAAAAAATTGCCACCCTTTTAATATAAAACCATTCGAATTTTGGAGTGAAACGCGCACCAGATCTGCTTTAACAGTCCCATCAATTAGCCTATATCCTGATACTAAACGAATTCACGACAGTTAAGTTCAGTAAAAACATTTGGAAAACTTTGGAAAAGAGACTCGAGGGGAAGGAAAAAGAAATGGCATTTATTGCCAGTATAATAAATCTTAGAGTTCCGCAATAGTTCGCCTCCCTAGCTGAATATATGCTGTAAGGGTGTCAAATATCAACCCCAAATCCATTAATCAGCTCGCGAAGAGTTTTCATGTTCCAGAGAAAATCAACTTGTTATTTTTTTAACTATCGCTGCTCTGGTAAAAGAGCCAAGCATAACGCCCCAAGTTTTTTCTTCCACGGGGAGCAAAATTACAGTTCGTAGTTTGGTAGGCCTGCAGGAGAAAGAAAGGGGAGGGGGTGGGTAATAATTGAAATGAGTCGAGTTCCATTTGCACTATGATGCCCGTATCGTTGAAAAGGAAAAATCTTTCCCGATTAAAATTTACGGTTCGAATGTAAGTGCATAATTAAAAAGTAGAAGGGGAGGAAATGTTCTCAATTCTTATTTTCTTGTCCTGCCAAACAAACGGGAACTGCAGAAATTGTTTTCATGAGTTAATTTTAGGAAGTAACGATGTTAGTTTTCCGCTTATTGGCAGAGTCCGGGTGTTTATAAATTAAAACAAAGTGTCAATTAGGTTTTACATCTCATGTGCAGGGATAAAATATGACACATGTACGTGCCAAGTTTCTGTTTTTCTCCACCTCTTTTTCATTTTCTTACTATACGCAGCCATTATTGGCATTCTTTCTCGCCAATAAATTTTGTTTCACTTTAATTCAAACTGGAAAAAGCTTGGAAATGAAATTAGTTAAAGAAAATATGACAAATCATATTTAATCTCAATAAACTATAGTTGTTTTAATATCCATGCTTGCATAAAAGTTTTAGAGCTACAGAAGTTTGCCTTTCTTTTGGTTGAGTTTTGCTTTCTCTGTCTTTAAGCAACGGCAGACGACATTCTGCATTTCCTCCAAAATACTTTCTTTACCCATCCTCATTTCATGGATATCTTCTGTAGTGTAAAACAGAAACAAGTACCCCAATGGTGACTTACTATTGCAAGTACTTTATATCCCAGGATTAAATAACCTTCACATGGTAATTATTATTTATTTATGCCAACAAACTTACTGTTGCCCACACACGGCTTGTGTGTTTAAAAACACCAACAGTTACCCCAATCACGATAAATTACATTCTAGAAATGATTTCAAATTATTCAAAACTACTTGTTTATGTGCAAGGTGCTTAAGCTTTATATCGGTGTCAAGTTTTCTTACTGATAAGTAGGCTGTGGTTCGGGTTGCAAACAACCTTACGTTAAGGGCTACTTCACTGTATTCGTTTGCACTTCATGTTTGTTGACAGTATATTAGATAGGGGAGGGTGACACGGCGCTATAGTAACCTGTTTGTAAAGCGACGCGACTGTACCGCCTCTACCTAACGTGTGCTACGTTACAAAACCTCTCTGCAAACATAACTAAAATGTCGGCCAAGTGCAACCGGAACAGTAACTTACTAATGGTCCTATGAGGAAAGCAGAAAAATCGCATATTTTCGAAAATACTTAATAGATATTGCATCGTAGTTCAACTTGTAGAAATCTGATGAACGTAACAGCAAATATTTCGGAAACGGCTTATGCTACGGGAAATATAGCCGCGATCTGCATTTATACTGAGGCAAGTTTTAGCTTATCACCTATGGTTATCACTTGTATTAAACCCACAACTCCGCTCGAATTATAATAAAGTTAAATAGACTGGTTATTCTCTATCTCTCTCACCGCCTACCTTCCCTCTTTCTTATCCTCTCGCCCAATCTCTCTGTTTACTTAACTCTTTACTAATCGCTGCCGATTCTACCTCATTCTCCTTTTCCTAAGTCTCTTTTCTTCTCTCTGGACTACTTACACTAGTGTTAAAACTGACCTTTCAAGGTTGATAATACGCATTAGAATACGAAGTTTAGTTGTGCAGTTGTGTTTAGTTTGTCAGCTGTCTGTTATTTTAGCTTTAATTATAAAGGCGAATGTCTTTGCTTTTTCATTCTTACTGAAATAAATAGAAATACTTTAAAGAAGTAGAATTTTGTGCATCGAAGTAAAATAAAGCATGAAACATAATCGTATACTTCGTGGAGAAACTGTAATAACCGAACATCAGAGTACGATTGTGGAAAGATAGATGTTAACATCGACTTATTTGTTGCTCTTGGGATGCAATGTTTGAGCACCGTAAAGACTATTCATTACGTATACTAAATAAAGTAAATTAATATATTGAATCATTTCTGTTACGTCATTACGTTTTCAACCGCACTTTTCAAGTTTACTTTCTCTACTACGTATAGTAAAGCAGAGAAAGTATTGTACTCCACCCAAAAATTCGATGTCAAGATTTCACCGGGGAAATGTATGTTTTGACGTCCGCTGAATCCAAACAGGCATTTTTAGAAAAAGGCTCGTGTGTGTGTGTGTGTGTGTGTGTGTGTGTGCGCGCGCGCGCGCGCGCGTGCGTGTGTGTATCTGTCAGTCTGTGGACAGCAAAACTCAAAAACGTAAAGTCTGTTAAAAACCAAAGTTGGCATTTAAGCTTAATGTCTTTCAAGGATGCGACACGAAGATTTTGATGAAAATTGCTCCACCCTAAGCAGCCTTTACATGGACATTTTTTCGAAAATTTTGATTTTCTTGAAAATAACTAACGATTTTGATTAAAATGCCATATGTTTGAGATATTTTTATGACAAATGAAATGTATATCTTGAATTTACTGGTATAGCCCATGAAGTCCTATTTACTCTGGATGACTTCTGCATAACTCGTAAACCGTAAGAGATAGAGCAAATATTACTATACAAAAAATGTAGATCTTGCTAAAACCCACAATTTATTTCTAAATAAATTTTTTGTAGAATAAACCATTTCGAAGAACTTATACTTCTGTTAACATCTGAAATATCGCTACACATTTGTTTATATGTTAACAGTGAAAGAGAACGGAATTTGAAAGCTTTAGAAGATTTGGCTATCGCTCAAAGCCTACTGTATTCCCATATTTCCGTTCTGGAAATGTTTATCTCAACTAACACGAAGATAGAAGAATAAGAGTTTGTAAGAATGGTTAATACAAGAGTAGAGAAAGTCATATGAGTGCAACAAATTAGATTTTTTAGCTATGCTATTCACACACGCGCGCGCGTGCGTATGTTATTCTAAAAATGTTTGTTTTTTTATTCAGGGGGTCTCAAAACACATATTTCCCATGAAATCACGACATCGAATTTTCTGGTGGAATATAATATTTCCCTACCTACTATACGTAGTAGACAAAGTAATAGGATTTTATGAAAAGTTCAATAGAGAAACTATGCATTGTGGGTTAACACCAGAGCTCAAAAAAGTAAAATGTGGGTGAATAGTAAATCTTAGAGGTTATTTCGGACGTTTTTTTAAGAATCAAGGCGAAAATTTTCACGAAATTCCTCCCATGTTCAGGAGGTAAAATTTTCTTTTCTTTTTTTAAATAAAGGGGTTTCTAATAATTTATATTCAAATTCTCCCAGTACAAATAAAGCTATATATTTGAATATATGCCTTAAAATCACCCAATTTATGTAAAATAAAGTTATTTATCACATTAAAGTTTCCGAAATATTTATGAACGGTCTTTAACTGACATGGTTCTCGGCGTGTCATTCTACAGGTGGGGCAAATAGTAGTGGCCCCGGGAACAGAGTTCCAGGTTACAAAGAAACACGTCCAACGAAAGGAGATGGTTGGCTAACCTGTCCATAGCAGATGTTGAGAATGACATCATTCAGCTCTTGGAACCCGTGAGCCCTGGTCAGATGGAAGCTGGACTGCTGTAATGTTGTACTGCAGTTCTTGAACACTATGAATGTTGTTGTGATACACCCTAGCCTTGTGGGTTCCCACAAGTAGTAGTCGCCTACTGGCATTTCTGGTAACCTGGATGGCCAGATCAGACAGACTTCTGTCAGGAGTGAAGATTGTGTGAATGTGATCCAAGGTTGGGTGGGATATATGGGTAGTTGCATCATCCTGTTGGAAGTAACACGGGTATCAATATCACGTCCAATGTAGCCAATCGTCCGGACAACTTTAATCTGTCCCACCCTATATATCGGGCGTGAAGGACCACTTAATTTTGTTCAGAGGTCTCTTTATCAGGCCTGAGATTCTTTTACTTGCCGTAAATCTACGGAGTACAGCGAAAATATGCGACACTGTATGCTTAAATTATTCTACGTTTTAAGTTCAGTGTGTTTTGAAACTTAAGAGTGCGTTGTTCTGCTTGTTGTGGGCTAATAGCTAGCAAGAGATTGAAGTTTCCGCAGCCTTATGCACATTACAACTTTTTATACAAGTTTCATCCCGATTTATTCAAAGTGGGTTAGAAAAAACATAATAATGAACTGTTACTAAAATCTAAGGGATAGAAAAAGTCCGTGTGATTCATCAGTAGGCTTAGTAGGTGAACTACCAAAGGAATGAAGTAATGCACGCTTTGTCTGCAGAGCAGACGGGCTGAACCAGTTCCATAAACTGTGCCGTCACATGCACTACGAGCGCGCATAACTTGAATCCTCCTTAATGTAGCTGAACTATCATCAGCTTTTCATATACAGTAGAATCCCGAAATAACGCGGTTGTTAGGAACATGCTTTAGCCCCGCGTTATAACGATTCCACGATATATCGAAATGTGAGCTTAGAAGTGACAAAAATCGATCCTGCGGAGTTGGTGGGAAACATTCGTGTAATAATAAATCACAGTCCATTGTAAAGCACGTAATTGTCAAATTACATACTTTAAAATGCAATAAAAACTAGTTATGCTAGGGATGTATTCCAGTCCTGTAAACGATCTTAGTTTATACAGTGCATGCAGTTACACAGCACCCATTTTACACTAACCTAATTTTGCATTGCATTAAACAAGTTGGCAAGTTTTCTTTGGCGACATAATTCACTTTTTTTTTTTCTCCACGTGACTCTAACTAGATGGAGAGCTTCTTGTTGATGTTTTTCTGTAGTGTTAACGCCCACTTTTACCACATACAGCACCGCAGGCGATGACACTGGTGATACATGGAATGAAGATGGAGCACCGGTGGAATGAGATGGCGGGGAAACCGGAGAACCCGGATGAAACCCATCCCAGCGCCGCTTCGTCCACCACGAATCCCACATGCGGTTGCCTGTGATCGAACCCGGGCCGCTTTGGTGAGAAGCGAATGGTCTAACCACTAGGCTACGGCGTGACCGTATCTTATATGGTGCTTATCACTTCACTAACATGCAGAATGTCTTCTTCCGTGTGTATGTCTCGTTACTTCGGGAAATTCTTAGTATTGCAGTAGCCAAGGTCAACGCTGGGGCAGCGAAAAGTATATTCCAGTACCGTTCTTTCACAAAAATTTTAGCGCGGTATTTTGGACCGCGTTATTTCAGGCTTTTACTGTATCCCTTGACAAAAGTTCTGCTTTGTTTTAACCCAAACCGGAAAAGCTTGGGAATGAAACTAGGTACCTAAATATATTACATAGTATACCGAATCACAAAAGAGTGAAACTGTTTTAATATTCGTGCTTTACGAACGTTTTGGAACTGCAAATGTTCCTGCTGTGGAAAAGGTTTCTTTTGGTTACTTTTTCTTTGTTCGACTCTGCAACAAAACGTTGAATTTTATTTATTTCTGAATACACGTAAGTTTTATCTCCTTTCGTCTTGTTTCTCACTTGAATATCCCCGAGGAACACTCCCCAAAATTCGTTTCTTCCAATACGACTCCAGCTTAAAGTCTGATAAAACCTTTGTCCCATCAGACCATCCCCTAGTGCCATAGATTTTCATGACATTGTCTGTTCCCTTCCTTGAAACGAAAGAATAAAGTTTGATTGTCACTTTTGAATTTCTGATTCGCTTTCGAATGGATACATCCAATCAGAACTCTAACTTCTGATCTTCTTTCATCGATTGGGATGGCTAGAGAGGGTGGAGTAGGAGAGGCAAAAAGAAGGGGAAATGAAAATCGCCGAAAGCGGATTGAGTCTTTTGATATCTCTTCTTTTTTTCATTCATTTCTTCTTACTGTCTCTCTGTTAGTGAGGACGGTTCTTATGGAAACTAAAGAAATGCAATTCCCTCTGTTTCTGGACAGAAGTTTCAGACACAAAAACTTGAGTGTAATATTGCCATCAGTTATCATTGTAATATCACTTCTATACCTGGTTTATCTCATCAGGTTCATCTTATCGTAAACAACACATTATACATCAGTCCTCTTTTTGTTCCAGAAACTGCTCAGCAGCACTTGGTGAAATGTGCGACAGTTAAATGAACTGTGAATAGGAATGGTGTATTTAGCATTTTGAAATCCCAAACTTAGGATTTTTATCGAAAACTTAACACTTTATAGCATTTTAAACAAAAGCATATGATAGTCTAACATAATGTAACATTAAAAGTTAATTTGTAAACGATTGCTAATGAAATAAACGTCGATCTTGATGGCTCAGTTGGATAGACGCTGGCCTACTAATCCCAAGGTCGCGGGTTCAAATACGGCCCAGGGCAATGGTTTTTAAGTGTGCTTAAAAACGAAAACGACAGCTGCATGTCAGTAGATTTACTAGCATGTAAAAGAACTCCTGCGGGGACGAAATTCCGGCATACCGGCGACGCTGATATGATCCTGGCAATTTACAGCGTCGTTAAACAAAGTAATAATAATAATAATAATAATAATAATAATAATAATAATAATAATAATAACATTAATAATAATAATAATAATAATAATAATAATAATAATAATAATAATAATAATAATAATAATAATAATAATAATAATAATAATAATAATAATAATAATAATAATAATAATAAATAATTGTGTAATACACTCTTAGATTATTCTGATGTAGAAAACTGAGTGGTTATTTATGGACGTTGTTAAACTGCTGTGGTTTTCAGCGTCCCATTCTACCTTGGGCATGACAGACGCAGAGGTCTCTATCGGGATTTACAGGTCCGAAAAAATACATCGCCCTCCGCCGGTTTTGATTCCGCAAACTTGGGAATCAGAAACTACCAGGAGAAGTGTTTTGAGATTTTCTATAAAAAAACTAAAAAACAAAAGGAAGCATTTTTAGGAAGAGTTCGCGCGCATGCATATGTGAATACCATAACTCAAAAAGGAAAATTCGGAAAACTTACTGCTTAAGTCCATTTTAAAAAACCGATACAGGTAGCCGAGATTGTTTGGGCACAAACTCGTGAACGATAAGTCTCCATATCTAAGTGAGGTTTCTTTCGTTTTTTTTTTTTTATTTATTTTTTTTTAATTTCGGAGAGGTACTTAGGCTTGGAAGGGTTTTCTTCCCAAATTTCCTTTCCTAATTACCAATAATTTTATTCCCTTTATTCCACCACCTGAGGTGCCATATGCAGTAACGGGTGTAACACTGTTAAAGCAAATTCCAAAGATGCAACACGAGTTTTAAGAAATTCGCCTCATACCATACCATCTTTCTTCAAATATATTTTATTTTATAAAAATAATATAATGATTTTTATTAAAAATACTTTTTACTTGTCAAAGTGAGGAATAAAATATACATCTTAAATTTTCTGTGCATATCCTGTGTACTTCCTTTAATTTCATCGAAATTTGTGCGATTATATCATGTAACTGGTAAACCACGCACATAACAGAAGTTTAATACAGGAAACCTAAGAAGCTCATTAAAATACGCAACTCATGTCAGTCTTTTTTCTTTCTTTCTTAGACTACGGCGTTTTCAAAACATTCATATTGCAACTTAACACCTTTTCCAAACATTTGCATCTTGTTTCCATCACAAGATCTTGTTCTAAAGAAATATTTGGGTGGTGTTTCTGCACGAATTGCTTTATTTGAAATCATTACTAAAGCGCGTTTCACCCTTAGAAGAGAGTACACGTTAAATGGAGCGCATTGTTGCAACATGTACTAGTTGCGAATCTTTCTCCGCGAGCGACCCCGAGGTGACCGAGTCCTGTACTTAGTCCTTCAATTGCTGCTTGACGAGACGGGCACTTTTAACTTTGGTATCCCTCCACGCCTTTGTTACTGTATGACCTAAATTTACAAATGACTCGTCTGTATAAACAATTGATTTCACCTGGTCCCTAAACCTTTTTACGTATTTTAGACGTATTATATACTTAACTGGGTAAACATAGAGAATTCAAAGTAGGCAGGTAGTAGCACTATGGTCTACTCTACCTACGTAAAAAATATAGATGCATTCTAGCAGTTAGTTTGTTAGTTAGTGCGTGATGAGTATAGAAACAGCAAATATCGGACTTCTATTGAAAAAAACGTTTTCTGAAGAAATTTGGGCCTATAGAAATGTATAATGACTCTGAAAAGGATATAACCTGATAGAGAAAAAAGTTCTGCATAGGATAATGTGTTCAAAACTGAAATTTATAACAAATGAATATTTATACCATGCTATTAGTAATCTGGCAACAGCGTGAGGGTAGAAAAGGACGCGGCTAATGGCAACTTGTATGCGCTAGATAGAGACAGAGATGTCCCATTTAACTCCATACTGTCTTCTAAGAGTGGAACGCTATATAGACAAAAGTATATGAGTAAAACAATTTTTACATGCATAATATGTATTTTTAATAGGCGAGAAACAGAGTCCATGTATCACATCATATGTGCAATGCAGCATAAACTACTTTCATGTAAAAGACTATCTGCATTTCATTTGACAACACAACTCAACAAGATTTTGGGAATTGAAAAGAGAAGTAGTGGATTTTATTACAAATATGTACTGATTATATTGCTATAAACAGAATGCTTCTATCACGCCAGGAAAAAAAGGTTATTGCTGTTTGTTTTTCGCTGAATGGCAATCTCGCCTCCGTACATACTTGCGCAAGCTTATCTGTCTAGAACTGCCGACCTTATGTGGGTGGATAACTGTTCCATACTTATAGAACTTTTTAGAAATAGGAATCAAGACGTATTACCATATTTTAGGCAAGAAGGTTTACTCTGTGTTTATTGACAGGTGATCGGCTTGATGTCAAAACTAAAGATTGTGTACGTTATTGAAGATTGGCGTTTAGTAATAGATTCTTCCAAAATTAGTTTGAAGGCTGTACTACTTCACAATGGCAATGCACTGCGGCCCATGCAATTGATATGAAAGAAACACACGAAAGTATATTACTGATTTTAGAGGCCATTAAATAACAAGGGACATAACTGGCGTGTTTGTGGTTATTTAAAAGTTGTTGAACTTCTCCTAGGATTACAGAGTGGATTAAAAAAAAAATCTGATGTGTTGCACTCACATGACTTTCTCTACTCTTGTACTAACCATTCTTACAAACTCTTATTCCTATATCTTTTTCGTGTTAGTTAAAATAAACATTTGTACAAATTATCTTATTGCTTATTTCCTTGTAGGTGCAAGGGGAATATTTGAATACAGTAGGCTTTGAGCGATAGTCAAATCTTTTAAAGCTTTGAGATTCCGTTCTCTTTGTACACGTAACATATAAAAAAATGAACAACGATGACCCATTTCACGAAAGTTCCAAGTTTTCCGAAACTCACACACATAACAAGGTATATCTCCGAAATGGTTCACCCTACAAGAAAATTTATTGAGACATAAATTGTGTATTTTAGCAAGATCTACATTTTTTGTATAGTATGATTTGGTCTATCTCTAACGGTTTACCAGTTATGCAAAAGTCGTTCAGAGTAAATACGACTACAGGGGCTATAGCCAGAAAATTCAAGATATACATTTCATTTTTCATAAAAATATCTCAAACATATGACATTTTAATCAAAATCGTTAGAGCCATTTTCAAGAAACTCAAAATTTTCGAAAAATTTTCCATGTAAAGGGTAGTTTAGGGTGGGGCTATTTTCTTCAAAATCTTCGTGTCACATCCTTGAAAGACATTAAACTTAAATACCAACTTTGGTTTTTAACCGACTTTTCGTTTTTGAGCTATGCTGTCCACAGACTGACAGACACAGAGACACACACACGGACCTTTTTCTAAAAATGCTTTTTTTGGATTCAGGGGGCCTCAAAACATGTATTTCCGGTGAAATCTCGACTTCGAATTTTTGGGTGGAATACAATACTTCCCCTACTTACCAGTAGAGAAAGTAAAAAAGTATGTTGTTTGCTCTGACTGTGGGTTAGTCCCACTATTGGACAACACTACATTGTCAAAGAATGGCCCAAGAGAGAAGAATTCGAACCAAGGAAGCAGAATATAAAACACAAGCTATAGGTGAATCTTTTAAATGTGTCTTCCGCATTTACATGTAAAACTGGGGTTCGTAAAAACTTGTGAAGGCAATGGACAAAACAGGGGAAGGTTTCAAATACCTGACTGAACTACAATAATTTTACAGCATAAGTGCAGCCAAGATAAAAGAAGGAATTTTCATTGGTCCACAAGTAAGACAATTGCTTAAGAATTTACAACTTGATGCTAAGCTGATTCCCGCTGAACTTGCTGCACGCTTGTCATTCAAAGATGTAGTGAATGGATTTCTAAGTAACAAAAAAGTTTTATCAATTATCTTTTAAATAATTACAGAAACTTAGGATGTAAGATGTCATTGAAAGCGCAAGACTTCTTTCCTAAGAATTTGGCTGTAGTTAGCGATGTGTAACGCGAAGCTTTCACCAGGACATACTACAAATGGCACATAGATATCAAGGTAGATGGGATTCCTCCATGATGAGCAATTATTGTTGATCTTCGCCTAAAAGAAAATCCCGTAGAAAAAGCTTCCCAACTGCTTCAGGATCTGGAATCTAAAGGTACTAGTAAATTCTGCGTGTAATGTTTTTGTATGATAGGTGAATAATAACTTCAAATTTCCAAATTTTGTTGGAATTCTGTCAGATGCGTCTAAGCAAATCCATGACGCAACAAAATTATGGAATTCATCAAGACCTGCTTCACTAAAGAGCCGCTATTTCACACTATTCGAAATATAGAGATCTGATAGTTTTACAGGATGTTTATGCATTCTTTCTGGGTTTGCTACTTTGTTTTGATGGTGCAAATTTAATAAAATAAAAAAAGATGTGATTTTTTAATGAAATTCTAAAATTAAAAAAAAACCTACATTTTATTTTTGTTAACTTATGTACAACAAAAACTCGATAAAAATATTTCACATAATCACTGTATCATCTGAATTGTATCATATAAATTTTATGCACATAGGTCTAGTATGATCAGCACTAATATAGCACTAGTGAGATACAGATTGACAACATCCCTTAATAAAAAAGTGTATCACAACAAAAGAACTGAGAGTGATGCAAGAAACGGATGACAGATTCGAAATCAGCATGGCCAACTTACTGTAAACCAGGTACCTTCAAGTCAGTTCCTCAAATGTTTTAACAATTTGTAGAGTTGTGCAATTAAAAAAAGAGTTAACCGTGGCGCAACAGCCCTTTTCGGACCAAAGCCCACCGTCCGGCCGCTGCGTTCCCCACCTCTGCCTATCGCAGGCGTCATGAGTGGGATGCAGTTCTGGAGGTCAGCACCCCGGTCTCTCCCGGAAGGCCTTCGCAACCAGGGGCCGTCACTTCTCAATCAAGTAACTCCTCAATTGGCCCCTCAAGGACCTAGTGAGACTGAGTGCACCCCGGACCAGATCTCCCAGCGGGAGAAAATCCCCATGTCGCTACCGAGGTCTCCCATTTTGTAAGTAGCAGTTCTACCACCGCGCTAAGGTCATTTGATATATTCGAAAAGTTTATTTTAATTAATTAACTATAGTGTGGCGAAATTTCTTTTTAGCTCACTAAAACAGATGCTTGCCCGACTGTCAACACGCCGAAGGACAGTCCTTTAGTGTCGAAGGCCAATAAAGTTGTCATGGAAACCTTTAGCAGCATAATAAATAATATCCAAACTGCAGTGATCAGTCAGGCCTGGAGTTCAATCGGTGTGCGAAGGGTCCCGAGTTTGATTCCCGGTTGTGCGTGGGAATTTTTCTGTAGCCAAGATTATTTCCTACCCTCCCATGAGCCTGGAAACGTGTGTGCTCTAGTTAACAAAGACCCAAAACCCACTGTATAGGATATAATACTATTGCCGACAGGCAACGTGTTCCAAAGGAAAGGCCGCTGGTAACACCATTGAAGTTAAATGCGGGATATAAACAGAGCAGTCAAAAAAATACTTGAGTTTAGAAACGAGCGCTCAGAATAAGCACTGTCATCTACATCCGCATCTCGAGTGTTAGGGTCAATACTTCCTAGAAGGCATTGGTACAGTTCATGGCGTAGGATTCAGGTGACTTGTGAGAATATGTCACAATCGTGTGAAAAATACTACTTCCACTACCTATCAATCATAAGTGGCAGAGAATGTAATTCATTTTGTATTCGAGGATCCTCAAAACACGTTTTTCCGTTGAGCTCTGGAATATGGAATTACAGTACTTCCTGAGGCTTAGGTAAGCGGTCAAGAACGTCATTGTACCACCAAAAATCTGTAAAATCTACCTTTTACATGCACCAGATTTGTTAAAAATAGCACAAAAATCTTTAAAAACAACAGCGATGATGTAGATATTGCACGCACACAAACAGATGAACACAACTAAAGGACTAAACCGTGCCACACACAAAAAAGGGTATTCTGTCACGGATTACGACACATTGTAATATTTCAATATCAACATCAGATGAAAGTAATGCAACAGCAGCACTTACGGGGTTTTACGGCAGTATGCTGCAGTGAAATCCACGCCCGCTGTTCACTATAACTCCTGTTATTATTGCCGGCTTCTCTTATAAGAATCGATTTCGAATATATTATTGGGAGCGGGGAAGCTCGACTTTTGAAATCTCATAATTTAGGCTCTATCTCTTATAATAGATATGGATGCTCCGGATGTTGGAGCGGGCAATAAAAGCCATTTGTTGGGTTAGCTACACACCGCAGAACAAAACCGCGTGTAACCAACGATGGGTACATTCACGTCCCCATACCACGATACACTCCGAGCCCTAAGTGCTGTAAACATTTCAAGCAAATCACCCACACATGTGTCTCATAATATTCAAATATACCTACTTCAATTGTTTTGTTTACCGAAATATTCTAACAGTAATTATATCAACAAGTCTACAGTACTGATGAATATATCTGTATACAAATTACACTTCCCCATATGTCCCTGTTTTAATCCATTCTGTGGCATTCTTTGATGACTTCTTCTATCCACATCATCCTTGGTCTTCCCATCTTTCTTCTTCTTTCCGCTTTCATTCCAAAATCCTCCCAAGAGCTTTGGTACCCCAATGTTCGTCTTTTCAGGATAAGAGAAAAACTGGGAAAAAATTTTGTGTTGCACTCACATGACTTTCTCTACTGTTGTGCAAACTATTCTTACAAACTCTTATTTCTCTATCTTCTTGTTAGTCGAGATAAACATTTGTAGAAATTATCTTATTACTAATTTTCTTGTAGGTGCAAGGGGAATATGAGAATACTTTGAGCGAGAGTCAAATCTTTTAAAGCTTTGAGATTCCGTTCTCTTTGCACGACTAAGATATAAAAAATGAATAAGGATCTTCCATTTGATGAAAGTTTAAGTATTCCAAAACTCACACCAAAAACAAGGAATATCTCCGAAATGGTTCACTCTACTCATTTGAGCATCACTTCACCCATTTCATTTCATTCATTCGTCCGATATGACACAATGTTGGAGGACGTTAATTTAAAAAAAAAAAAAAAAATCTACAACAAAATTCATTTGGACATAAACTGAATGTTTTAAGATCTACGTCTTTTTTTTTTTTAAGATTTGATCTATCTCTTACGGTTTACGAGTTATTCAAAAGTCATCCGGAGTAAACAGGACTACAAAGGCTACAGCCAGAAAATTCAAAATATACATTTCGTTTTCCATAAAAATATTTTTAAAATATGGCATTTTAAAAATGGTTAGAGATATTTTCGAGAAAATCAAAATTTTCAAAAAATGTTCCATGCAAGGTATTAAACTTAAATACTAACTTTGGTTTTTAACCAACTTTTTGTTTTTGAGTTATGCTGTCCCCCCACACACACACACACACACACACACACACACACACACACACACACACACACACACACACACACACAAATTGAACTTTTCCTGCAAATACTTTTTGGGGGGATTTAGGGGGCATCAAAACATATATTTCCGGTGAAATCTCGACATCAAATTTTTGGATTATTTCCTCTGCTTGCTATACTAGAAAAGGTTTAAAAAAAAAAAAAAAAACTTTTCCAGGTAACTACCTCAACCGAAGTTCGAACTCGCGACCTCTTCAATGTGAGGCAGACACGCCAACCCCAGTCCACGGAAGTGGGCCCCAAATTAATTGCTGACAATGTGTAATGAAACACAGTGGGTGGAAAAATGTGTAACATTATAGAAAAGTGAAATGAACTATGAACCAGCTTAGTGTTTTTTCCATTGAGCGCATACATATATGTACATATTTTACACCATTGATTCTGGTGTCTGTGGAAATCTTATGGCATACAGAGGTGTGAAAAGTATTAGATTCAAGTATATTTTTAAACTAAAACTAAGTAAGAGCTGGGACTCAAAATTATTTACAAATGTATGACATGAAATCTACACTGTATGTGAATTTCTGTTACTTGTTTTTCATTGTAAATATTTTTTTCTCTGTATATAAAAAGGTGTACAAAGGTACACAGCATAGAACAAATACCTTAAATGTAATTCTCAGATATTGCCTTGAATTTTCACAAATAATGCTAATAATGACTAAAAACGCTTATCTATGACACGTTTTTGACAAACCTGAATTAATTTCAAGAAAAGCTATCTCTATTTATAGCAGTAGTACGTGATAAAAATTGACGTAGGTAATTTTATTCTATTTTTTCATACAGAGTCATCTAATCCTGATTGGTGAAAAATTCAGTAAATATGTATCACTAAAATTTTAATATCTCTACCTCAGATATACACAATCAAAACATTGCTTTGTATCTAATAATTTTCAAACTTCTGTATAAATTAAGTTCAGTTCAGCTATTACGACAAATTTGACTATTCTTGCCTGTTTTTACTTTTTATTGTGTGTTTTTGGTTCTGTAATTTTATATTTTCAAAATATGTATCTATAGATTGCACATTGAAGCAAAAATAAAAATTATTTTAATAAATTCTGATGTGCTACTACTTCCTTAGCCCAATAAAGTCTCATGTGATCTCACACACATTGAGGAAAAGGTGGTATTATGGGATGAGGTTGGAAAATGGGATATCTCAATTTTTCTAAGCTTACTGTCACCATTTTGTGACAGTAGAAAGTTTTAACACAGGAAGATTTCAGGTGCTATTGCGTAAAATCCGGGTGGAATGAAACGATTGGTTTTGTACATTTAGTTAGTTTATAAATGTATCTTTAAATATTTATTACACATCCCTAGTTAGTTAAAGTGTAAGAGCGATATTACAGGTAATATGCTGCAAAGTAAATGGTGGTAATATGGGACAAGCAGAACTACGATGAGAATTCTTAGATAAGACAGCAAAACCCTTCTATTTTGCCTTTAAAAGCAAATAATTGCTTTTAATAGCAATTATAATTTTCCTACAGTTTCAGATAAAGTCCACCCATTATCAAGCAAATGCATCTCACCTCAAAATATGTAAGACATGGTCCAAAGAAAGCCAAAAAGAATACGAGTTTTAAAGCCAAAAGAGGACACGCATTCAGAGAAGAATCTTCGGATTCAGATGACACTAACATCTCCATCTCGTCAGGTGAATCAGTTTTAGTAACTCCAACTAATGACTTCACACCTGAAGAGGAGAATCCTGAATGCATTTTTTGTGATGGTGAATTCAAGAACTCTGGGTCAAGAGTGACAATTACAGCAGATGGGCGTACCTGGACTGTTTTGCTTGCGAGAATAGTAAGTTTCATCTCTGAATTTTGTGATAAAAATTTTGCTCTTTAGAAGTTCCTGTAAGTCTAAATATTTTTTATTTCATTGAAAAGGCTGAGAAAATAATTTTAAATATCTTATTTGTTAGACAAACAATATTTTACTATATTGAAACTCAATTTGTTGTGTTCTACTTCCTTATAAGTTTTAAAATACAAGCATATTGTCAAAAGTGGTACAACTTTTTTTTAAAAAAAATTAATGTTAATATAGTGTAAGTTGTGTCATTCTCCACTATAGATCATGAAGAGAAATTGTTTCAGGCAAGATCTCCAAAATAATTTTCAAAAATTGGCATGCATTTTAGTATTTATGGACAAGTAAAGAACACGCCATCTTTCCGTCTGTAGTATTATAAGATTCATCTCGAATAAAACGAAGTATATAAGAAAATAAACTTTCTAAGATTCATTTGTATACTCATTAATAAGTGATAAGAGTAGAGAAATTTATATAAAAACCTGTTCTATTCAGGTTAAAGCTCACATGATACACTTTACTAGAAATAGTAGTAAATTAAATAATCTGGACTCGGTTACATGCATGATTCGGAAAACAGAACTTAAATATTCATAGGTCATAAGTCACTTTTTGTAAGTAGTGAAGCCATAAGGGCAAAATTGTAAGGCCTCCAGTTCTTAACCATTTCTTATCCCCACTCCCTTTGCATCTAGAACGAAAAATTCCATTCTCTTTCCATGCAATCACAGAAACACCTGAAAATCGATAGTAATTGAAAAGAAAGACGAAGAATTGAACAATTTGACGCGTTAATAAGGATATTTCGGAAATTCTTGTTACTACAAAAAATATACTTGAAATAAATTGTGTATTTTAAAGAGTCTACATTTTAGTGTAGTACGTTTTCATCTATCGGTTAACGTATATCACTTAAACAATATTATTTAAAATTGCTTCTGAATGAATAATCACAAGCTATTCCCAGAAAATTCAAGATGTACATTGTGTTTTGAATAATAATAATAATAATAATAATAATAATAATAATAATAATAATAATAATAATAATAATAATAATAATAATAATAATAATAATAATAATAATAATAATAATAATAATAATAATAATAATAATAATCATCATCATCATCATCATAATCATAATAATAATAACAATAATCATAACAATAATCATAATAATAATAATTAATAATAATAATCCACAGCGCAACAGTCTTTCCAAGCCTAGGCGTACTCTCCCCTCTGCCCACCATGGGCATCATGAGTGGGGTGCAGTATTGGGGGGTGGTGCGCGGTCAGCACCCGGAGCCCTCCCGGCCGGTTATGTGGTCTACGCAACCAGGATCGCTACCTTTCCGTCCAGTAGCGCCTCAAGTTGCCCCTTAGGGACCTAACGAGGCTGAGTGCACCCCGTACCAGATCTCCAGCAAGAGAAAAATCCCCACGGCGGTACCGGGAGTCGAACCGGATCTCCCGCTTAATAAGCAGCAGTGCTATCACCGAGATAAGGAGATATTTTCCATATAAACATCTTTATTTTATGATATTTTAATCATAACGAGATAAACCTTTCCGGAAATAGTTACATACACATTTTATTAGAGAATTTTTGAGAAAATAAAAGTTCGAAGCACTTTCTACGTAAAGGATAGTTTAGGGTGGGAGGATTCTCTTGAAAGCCTTCCTGTCGTACTGAACTTAAATAGGTACCAAGTTAGGTATTTATCAGAGATTTCGTTTCTGAGTTCTGCTGTCCAAATACGCACGCACACGCACGCACACGCACGCACACGCGCACACGCACACACGCACACACGCACACACACACACACACACACACACACACACACACACAAAATAAACAGTGAAGAAAAAATAAAGGCTTCACCAGATGGCAGAGTCTACGAAAGAATACGACAAAAGATGCTCAGGAGCAGAACAAAGATTAAAACTGAAGATTGCTGTAACTCCGATATTTAAGCATTTGTCACTGGCCCTGGTAAAACAAAGTCGCACCTTCATAGATTTCACATTATAGACAATTCTGCGTGTGGAAACAAGCAAGAACAAAGCACAGAGCACCTAATTTATGATTACAAAATTGTAGAAAATCAAAGAGAAGAACTGAAACTTGGGAGTATTTTGCAATGGAAAATAGTAACCAGCTACAAACTATGAGCATGCATATAAAAGGGTTTCCAAAATATATACGCACCACTGACTATGAGAAACTGGAGTAGAAACATTTCTGTAAATTGTAATATAACCCTTAGCGCAACAGTTTTTCCCGGGTCCGCCCCTGCAGTCCCCACCTCTGACCACTACAGGCGTCATGAGTGGGGTGCAGTATTGAACGTGGGACGTGGTCAGCGTCTAGAGCCCTCCTGGCCCTGTTATGTGGCCTTCGCGATTTGGAGTCACTACTTCTTGATGAAATAGCTCTTCAATTGGCCCCTCAGGGACCTAATGAGGCTGAGTATTGTAATATAGATACAGTAAATATTTATTAAATATCCATGTTGTACTCGTATAAAGGTTTGCTCAGATACATATATACAGACATACATACGCACATACACGACAGACAGTCAGACATACCTACTTGTTGAAAACTTTAAGTTATTTGGTATGTGTGGAGTTGTTCCCTACCGTTAAAGCAACCTGGCGTTCCAGTCATGACTCGTCTTTGTTTTTCCACGGATGTACATATATGTATTGTAGTCTCCATCCCTTAACGACCACATTCCAAGAAGTAAAACTGTCCCACAACCTTCTTCCGCTGCTAATAACATGAACACAATTGAAGGGATCGTCTCAATATATTCTTAGCAAAAGGATCTGCGGCTGTCAAGTGCGTAAGTATTGTTGTGCATTCAATGTCTAAAAGGCAGTGGTATGAGGAAGGCCGTTAAGGCATGAGGATTACTACACACACACTCACACATAAAAATGGATGTAACAGCTAATGTCCAAAACCGATCACTGCGAAATTCGGCACGTATATGTATTTTTTCACGGAGAAGATTTTATGCCGTCCATCTTATTATGCAATGATTACATTCACATGGTTTTCTCCACTTGCTTTTCTTTTGCGTAACACATTCACATATCTTCCACACGCCCTTCAACATACAATTCAGACAATTATCTATGATTGAAATAGAGATGCAACGTATTACATTCACCAAGTTTTCACTACTCGCTACTCTTTTAGAAACACAACCACACTTCTTTCTCTACTCCCTCTTCTACTAACAAGTCATGCAATTTTTTATATGTTTGAAATTGAAATGCGACGTATTACATTCACTCGATTATCTCTACTCACTTTTCTTTTACCAAACACAATCACATTTCTTTCCTTACTCCCTCTTCTACAAGGGATTCATACAATTTTCTATATGACTGAAATAGACACAGATTTCTCTATTTTGTTTAGTATTTGGCTTGTTCAACAGCGCTTTTGCATAGTGTGTTTCCAGTGTTTTTATTCATTTATTTATTTTGTGTTCTTTATAATAATCCAATAGCGTTAATTAACCCTTTGAGGATATTAAGTAGTCTTTTTTAAATGTCTCCAATGAAACACAAGGCTATTGGACAAGTGTAACCTAAGTCTAAAAGTTGTAGGGAAAAATCAAACCACGGGCAACGCTAGGTATTTCTTATTATAAAACGTCTATATTGTAAAAAAGATAAACACAAACATGTAGTATTACGTTGTAATAGAGCATGTTGCTAATAAACTTTAAAAAAAATCACACACACACGGACCTTTGTCTATAAATGATCCTTTTTGGTGCAGGGGGCCTCAAAACATATTTCCGGCGAAATCTCGACATCGAATTTTTGGGTGGAATGCAATACTACTTCTATTCGTGCTATATGTTGCAGAGAAAGTAAAAATTGGTGACAGTTTTATTATGTAATAGATTTTGTGACAAGTTATAAAGAGAGTATAACTGTTACACACAAACATTGTTATATAGCTAACTTTTGGAAATAATATTTTTGTATTCACTAGGTATTTGCAGACACCTCGCATTTCAATCAGCGAGCGCTAATGCACTAGGGTCAATAGGTTTATGGGCAGCGATAAACTCTTTCCAAATTTTAATCACTGATTAAAATACATGACAGCGGGAGGGGGGTGCAAAAATATCCTGCTTTTAATTTTTAATGAGGTTGTACAACAGCGATTACATAATCATTAATGCCTTCATGATTACTGGATGTAAACAATGCTATCGATAAAAATCTCTGCGTCAGTTAAAACGATAACACAAAAATATCTATCTGAATGATGAAACAAAATTTCCCAACACTGATTTTCTGTTGCAGAAACCAGCAATAGGTGCGGTCGTTTCAAAACATGGCTAAAATCTAAATGCTTGTTTTAGAGCAAAGTGACAACTGACTTTTCTTAAAAAAAAAAATAAATAAATAAATAAATAAAAAAAAATAAACATATATTGTCATTCTGTAATAAACTACTTGTTTTTATCGAAAACTAATTAAAGTCCGTTTAGTCTCTATTTTCCATGGTCACAGGTTCAAACCCTAAGCCGTGCGATGGATTATTTTGATACACCTATAGGTCCCTAGCTTTCGTCAGACATTGTTATTCTCGTGTGATGCATATTCGTAGTAAAAAAGCTTGATACCCCGAGAAAATAAAACGCCCACCTAATGCGTATATATTGTGACAAAGTGACAAAAACCAGTCATTACTTTTTTCTGCCACTTTATTTTATTCTAACTGAATGCACAACGCCGTTTCATGTTACTGATGTTAACACAGTCTTCAGTCCTTCGTGATATTACAACTCACAACTGTTTTCTTCTCGTTACCTTGACTCACTTCTCTCTGTCTGCCTTCACTTTCTCTGACTCTCAAACGCTAACATTGACGATACAATCACTCGACACTAGTAAAACTGCTTCACTAACTTTACTTCGACACGATATATTTTTAAGGACGACTGTACACATTCTTAACACTGCCTGCTGCAACGAATCATGCCTGGAAATACTACTGCTACTCATTGTTCTCATCACACCTTCGGAGTACTGTTTCCTAGGCCTGGTCTAGGCTAAGATTAGCCTCTTCCCATGTATGTAGCTCTAGGTTCCAGTTCTCAGTAATAATATTACATGACAGTTTATTACATCTTCTTAGTGTAGCATTGGGTTCATATCCAGAGGTCGTTACAATATTAAACATTGGCGCTCTAACACAGACTTATTCTTGTTATCGTAGATGAGAAAAGCCAGATAAAACATTTTAGCCCAGAAGAAGAAAAGTCTTTGCTTGTGCACGTGACTGTACGGGCGGGCAACCGAAAATTATGGACTACGTTTCTATAAAATAGAAGGTTACACTTTACAAACACCTCCCTGACGGAGATCAACCCCCACCTCACTTTATATCGCCGTTTCTATGGGAGAAGCAGAGCTATAAAAGCTACACTCTTTAAGTGCTTGTGTACCATCAAGTTCTGTTTCAGAAGTGCCATCTTGCTTTCCGCTTCTTATGGAAATATACGATGTGCCATTTGTTTTCCCACTGCGCGGCATATTTCGATATGTTTCGCTTGCATTTACAGAGAGATGGCTTTATTCACGGGGAAATCTTGTTTCTTCATACAACTGAGAGATTTCTAACAGGAAATAGGAGGGAATAATACGAACAAATAATGGTAGCCGTTTTAATGTTTTTACTTTCTCTAATACTGCCTGAAAATAAATGAAGTATTACATTTCATCAAAGAACTCGATACCCAGATTTCACTTGAAACACCGTTTGGCCTTACTGAATAAAAATCTGATGTGTTGCGCTCACATGACTTTCTCTACTCTTGTACTAACCATTCTTACAAACTATTATTCCTATATCTTCTTCGTGTTAGTTAATCACTTGTAGAAATTATCTTATTGCTTATTTCCTTGTATGTGCAAGAGGAATATTAGAATACAGTAGGCTTTGTGCGAAAGCAAAGTCTTTTAAAGCTTTAAGATTCCGTCCTCTTTGTACACTCATTTAAAAAAATGAACAGCGATGTTCCATTTCACGAAAGTTTTAAGTTTTCCAAAACTCACACACATAACAAGGAATATCTCCGAAATGGTTCACCCTACACGAAAATTTATTTGGACCTAAATTGTGTATTTTAGCAAGATCTACATTTTTTGTACAGTAAGATTTGGTCTATCTCTAACGGTTTACCAGTTAAGCGAAACTCGTCCAGAGTAAATACGACTACAGGAGCTATAGCCAGAAAATTCAAGATATACATTTCATTTGTCATAAAAATATATCAACATGTGACATTTTAATCAAAATCGTAAAGGGTAGTTTAGGGTGGGACTATTTTCTTCAAAATCTTCGTGTCGCATCCTTGAAAGACATTAAACTTAAATACCAACTTTGGTTTTTAACCGACTTTTCGTTTTTGAGTTATGCTGTCCCTGACAGACTGACACACAGACACACACACACACACACACGGACCTTTTTCTAAAAATGCTTTTTTTGGATTCAGGGGGCCTCAAAACATATATTTCCGGTGAAATCTCGACATCGAATTTTTGGGTGGAATACAATACTTCCCCTACTTACCAGGAGAGAAAGTAAAAAGGAGGAAAACAAGTGGTTTTTTTTTCTATCTCCACTACATACTTCTGTAACTAGAGAAAGTGTTGCATTGCACACAAAAATTAGATGTCGAGATTTCAACAGTAAAACAGTTTTGAGGCTCCCTCCAAATCACACCCCCCCCCACCCTCTTACACCAAGATTCGTATGTGTATGTGTTCTCCTTGGTCTACGGCAAAGAAAGACGGCTTCATGTGGTATGACGTATTGCAACGAAGAGCAAGCCTATCAGTTCGCGTGACGTCAGGCGAGAGTCTTGTAATACCATGAGCCTAAATAAAAGGAGGCGCTGTGAGTAAGGAATTGAAGAGTTCTGTCAGGTGTATCACTCTCGATGACAATAACAAACCAAACGGAGCAGCCAGTTTTTCTGTCTGGTTCTGTTACGAGATTAGCTAGGTCCAAATCCCGAAGTGCCTTGTAAGATCACAATGTAACATGCAGCCTTCAGTTAAAAATTTTCCAGACACTACACGTGTCCTAGCATTGATGAACTAGCTAAGGGAAAATGAAACGGAAAATGTCCACGTAATTTTGTTCTGTAGGGCTTTCTTCTAATTTGCAGACAAAATGACAGTGTTCTATTTACTTTATAGCATGACTGTTCTTCACATAAACTAGCATTGCTATACATTTTCCCACAGTATAGAGCTGAAATGTAATTGTTTATAATGTGACCGATTGTGAAATTAAAACAGTCAACATTAATAGTACAACATCCAGAACGTTAGTTGTGTTAACACCAAATACGTTCCCTGTCTTTGCTACATTGCTGCTTCCCGCAAGTATGAAACTATTTTCACTTACCCTGCAGCAGCAGTATAGAACGCGGTGACGTCACACGCTGAACTAGTCTTCAGTGCATGTTCAGCGGCGTAAGCTGGCGTCACACCGTCACTATCTGTCCTTCCCTAGTCTAGCGTAACGTGATAGCCTCTGGTTTCCGAGGTTGCGGGTTCAAATCGGACGGAGGACAATAGCCTTTTTCGAGCGGAAAAACGTTAGCATGCTTCCTTCGGAAGGAAAGTAAAGCCGGTAGTCCCGTGTTTTAGTTATACGGCTCATAAAGAACTTCGATTGGAATAACGGCCTTTCAGCAAAAATATAGAATGGAATGCTAAGAAGCATACCATTTAAAGGGCGTACATAAATAAAAACTCAATTTATTTTTTCGTCCTTAGAATGATGATGTCAAACACTACGTAGTACTTAGGACACACGGAACTAAAAACAAATGCTTCACAAAGAGGGAGATTAGAACTTCGTTATTAATACCATTATGAGTACCATTTTGAAAATGTCAGCTGTTAAATTATTAATCTCGTTACTCACAGAACCCCTTTTCCCCTTTTTGTGTAACTTCTATTCGACGTTCTTCTAACAAATATTGATAGACGTGGGTAGATACTGTATCCAGAACTGTGTGTTTCCGATCAAATCTGTATACAGAATTTTTTATGAAATGCGATCTTTCCTTTAACTAGCAAGTGCCAGAGAAACTAAAAATTTAGGACTTTTCCTTGACAAACATCTTATTTTTCTGAATTATACATTGCTATATAATTTTTAAGTTAACCCATGATTCGGCATATACTTTCAAAATATAAAATTCTTATAACAAAAAGTGACGTGTTAGGTGAACAGCTGTATTTTGCCTTCGCATCTTGCATTCAAACAACATTACAAAATTTGAAAGCATTATTAGGCAAACGTCTGGAATTCTGAATATGCTATTGTGGCAGATGATTCAATATCATCTAGAATTCTAGACAGTATACACGATAATAATTCATAACAACACCGACAACATTTAGAACGTTGCGCAGGGTGACAAACTGATAACAAGGCTTCGAAGCTTTATATAGCTATCGCGAAATGAGGCGGTCGCAAGTTACCTGCCATACGGACGGAGCGTGACGTCATTGCCCCAGTACAGCGACAGCACAAAGCACAGTAAATAGTTTCTTGAATATGTTCATTAGTTCCACACAATAGAATGACTCCAACACGAAAATCGAAATATTCACGTATTGCTGAGCTTGAACAGGAATTTGGGAGTGAATATTTTACTGTAAATGGTGACAACATTGAATGTAAGTTATGCAACGTTGTCTATAACGTTCGTGCGTAAACTGTATCTGGCCTCCTGTGCGTTTGATCATGTGACAGACTGACCCCCTCCCACTTACTATAATCCAAACTCCGCAGCTTTTCGTTCACTGTATGAAGGTTCGTTCCCTACTGATAACTTTTAAAAGGAAACCTACCCCCATATAAGCACGTTTAAGTTTGACAACGCTTCGAATTCGAATATAGTGATGGGTTGCGCCTCACATTTTGTTACGGAACCGTCGAAAATTCAACATCATTTAATGCATTGAATAACAAAAGGAGTTCAAACTGTTCACCTCCTACATCGGCGGTACAGAAATTGATATACTCGTACATGAAGAAACGACATTAACCGATTCAACTTACAGTTAAAATTAATGGGTTCCATATTTTAAAAGGGACCTAAAATCAAAACCAATTTAGAGGACTCTCAGCGCGCAAATAAACATTTCTAGCACGGGTCCCTTTTGTAAAGGAACCAGTATGCCGTCCCGCAAAACACTCTAAGTGCGGTTGGTGTTGTTATGAAGTACCCCGTATAATAAACTAGGGATGAAATCATGTGTGTGTTACATAACTAACTTTTAATTTCTTTAGCACCCTATAGTATGACGGGATGTATTCAACTTCATCCAAAAGTTCGATGTTGGATTTCATGGAAAACGCAGGTTCTGAGATTCAATGGATAACAAAAAGCATTTTTAAAAACGAACGTGGCGTGTGAAGAGCATACCTAACTCAAAAATGAAACTTAAGGTAAACATAATTTTACTTCAGTGTCTTTCAAGAATGTGATACGAAGATTGGCAAGAAAATACTACCACTGTAAACTACTTTTTGCTAGGAATAGTTTTCCTTATTTTCTTAACAATGACTAACGATTTTGATTAAAATACCACCGATTTAAGACATTTTCATGACTAACAAAATGTGTATCTATATCTTGAGTTTTCTAGGAATAAATATCCTGTTAGATCCTTTTGCACAATTTTGTACAATGCAGTTTTCAATAAAACAGACCATTTATGCAAAATCAATCTGTTGTATTAACTATTTCCGGTGTATTTCTTGCTATTGGTGTAACTTTTCCTACTCTTCACTAAAATTAAATGCTTTTGTTTGCTAACGAAGCTATCAATTGTCAGGATCATATCAGCGCCGCCGGTGCACCGTAATTCGCTCCGCAGTTCTTTTACATGCCAGTAAATTTACCAACATGGGGCTGTCGTTTTTGACACTTAAAAATCATCGATTAGGCCGGGTTTGAACGCGCTACCTTGGGATCAAGTGTCTAACCATCTGAGCCACCCAGACTGATCAAATTATTTATATAGTGGGTAGAGAAAGATATATGAATGTAACACAAGTTTTTAAAAATAGCACTCAGGCAATAACCTAAATGTATCTGAAAGTGAAAATGTTTACCTTTAAGCAGAGTTGTCGCCTCGAAGCCCGCAAGAATCCCTCATCCCTCGCTACTCTTCATAAATCCCTCAATCAGAAACTGCGAAGACCATAGACAGCAAACGTGGAAGATTGTACTCTGCAAAGTCATTAAATTAATTAAGAGTTAGTCACAGGAGTGCATGATATGCATGCCTTGTATCTAAAAGGCTAAGTATAATCGTGCAGCATAATTAAATTATGGAAACCATTCTCACGTTAACGTGATTAAAAAGTTAACATGTATAAATAAACCCGTTGAGTTCCAGTAACAATACACGGGAGCCACCATTGGGCATAGAGATGCTAATTGAATAATCTTCCCCCTTTCCATCCCTTAGTCCTTCCTTCCCAACCCCCACCATTATAGTAACAACTTTAACATTCTCCCCTCCCTTCCAATGTCTACTGCAGAATCGCTCACATGTACCTACAACTGGAACATTTAGCAATGTCCATGTGTTTACATTCAGACAGTTTTCCTTTGTAAGCCATCATAACAAAATGTAAGGGGAAGACGATAGTCTCATAGTCTTATGTTATGGAAAAAAAAAAGGAAAAAAGACAACAACGCTTCGAAAAAGTACGAAAAGAATACAGTGTATTTGAAATCTGCATGAGAAAATTAAATTTTAAAATATCTAGTGCATCTGTCACTCCAGGGAGCTATAATTCATTACAAATCAGAATAAAAAAGACAAAAGGTCTATTGTATATAAATATTAAGTCTTGTAATTGTGTATACGATAATAATAGCTTTTCCGTCGCCAACGCCTGCAGATAAAAGTTTTCATGCAAATATCGACTGAGTTAGAACAGGGAAAAACAAGCAGCAAAAAGGTAAGGAACTGAGATCCTGTCTTAGAAATAAAGGTAAAAGAAGAAGCATCTTACCACATACAAACACACCAAATGATTAGGCCATTAAAAGAAAACAAAAATAGGAGGAACATACAAAAGAAAGTAAGAAGCAATAAATATGCCTGAATTAACGTAACTTGGGTATTGTGACAGTTCCCTCGGCGTGCGCTACGCACGTGATAGGGGATTGGCACAGCGGTCTGTTGTCATGACAACCAGGTTTGACTTTGAAGTAGCCAAGACTTCTTGACGGGATTGCGTGGCCACTAAGTCTATTGGCTACCACTGCTTTAAGCATTCTTTAGTGCAAAATGTCTTATTTATTTTGTCTGAACCGATGTTGGTATCAGTATTTGTAGTCCTACCATAAGTGTTTAAATGTGTTCAGGATTGCACTGTATTTTATTCTATATCTTAAACCTCGCATTACCGAGAGGGGAGGGGGGTACTTTATGCCCACCTTTTGTACTTTTTCAAATTTTCTCTTTTAATTATTTTATTAAAGGTATGCAGTTAATAATTATTGTCAATCACTGTTTCTACTACGGAACTGCGCACTTGTTTCGAATTGTTCATTGTTGGTCTTTCTGAGTAACAATGAAATGTCAAGGTGGTCATAAAGTACTGCCCCGTCGGTATGATGTGACTCATGTACAAAGTAGAAAGGAATAGTTAAACAATGTTAAATATTATCTTTATAAACATGAGAAGATATAATACCCATTTTTTAAATAAATTTGTTTTAAAAATTGGTAATGTAAGTCATGGAATAAGGTTAAATTTGCCAGGTTTAAGGGAGGTGGGAATATTACAGCATAACCACTCAGAACCTATAGGTACTATTATCAACATATGTATCTAGAAGGCTGTGCCTAACAGATTTTAATGAATTTTTACTATGCTCAGCATCGACTAAATGTTCATGATTCTATTGTTTAAAATTATTTTGTTTGTTAAGGGCACTGTCTGTTGCTATGGTGTGCCGAAATTCGTCCCACAGGGGTTCTTATACATGCCAGTAAATCTATTAACATGGGGCTATCGCTTTTAAGCATAGTTAAAAATCATCATGGTTCTATGTTATTAACCTCCATGTTCTTTTTTTTTTTTAATTATTTTTTTTTTTTAATTAACGTCCTCCAACGTAATGTCATATCGGTGGGTGAATGAATGAAATGGAAGTCCATGGAGCTTTAATTAACCCGACGTTCGTCTTATCAGAATAAGGGAAAACCTCGGGGAAAAACCTTACCCGGATAACTTAGCCTAAGCGAGATTAGAACTCGCGACCTCATGAACGTGAGGCAGACACACTAGCCATCACGGTACCAAAGTAGGAGGTATCACTAATTACAACCCCTCCCAAAATGTTTAATACCTGAGAAAAAGGTATATTACATACCATTTTCTTCAAAACTGTTACATTTTTCGTAACTATTCTAAATGTCCTTTTATCTATTTACCGCTAGCTTTATTTTAAAACTTATATTTTAAAAACCACACTTTTTCGCTAAAACAAAGAAAAAAAATGAATGTTATATCTTATTGTAGTATAGAATGAAACCAATTTAAACACCCAAATAAATATTTAATCAGTTTTTAGAAAGTACCTACATATATATATTGAAGAAAATAAAATACACAGGTGTATATCTATGTTCGCACCTGTGGAACAAGCTGTGAATTAATGTATTTAATCGTATGCGTGGCTTTTCCTTTTTAATGAAACCAATAAATGACTAATTATTTCTTCTTTTGTGCGTAGGGGAAGTTACTGGTATTGGAGATTCAAACAGACGGGGACATTTGTTTCAGCGAAACCTCGGATATGCACGTGAACAGAATCAATGTGTGTTATCACTTTTATCCAGCAAGCTAAAAACAACAATGGTAAGCCTAATTGGTGTACGCAGTTATTTGTTCTTCTTCTGCAAGATGGATAGCTAGACATATTTCAGCGATAGGTGAAAATGGGAAGTTTTTGATTCATGAGTGCAATGACAGACAGGACAGTTGATGGATAGGATGTAAATAAAACGCTTTCACAGGCTTGGGCAAACAAAAGCGGGCTCATTCGTTTGTTATCTCACGTGACCTGTAAATGCTAACTTTCAAAACTCTTTGGTGAATCGTAGCCCACAAGCTGTAGCAGCATCCAAGACCCTTCGAGGTATCATGTGGCTTTCTCCAGATGAATAATCTACTGAAGTGAACTGTTTTCTCCGCCGATCAGGCAAGGTAGAGGGGAAAAAATTGCATCTAACGAGATTTGTGGTTATATGTAAGAATGTGATGTTACATTCATGACTTTTTCTACCCAGCATCACATACTTTACAATATTTTTTTTTTTTTTTTTTTTTTTTTTGCCCGCATCGAGATAAATGTTTGCAGAAATGGTTTTATTTTAGATTTTGTTGGAAATATGAGGCTATAACAGACTAAAACGTTACCGCGGATCGCTATATGCTGGCCTTGAAATTCTATAATTGTAAATAAAAGAATGGCACCGAACAAAAACAAGTTTTGGAAAATTTAAGCCAAAAGCAAAAAGTATATCATAAATTAATACCACAAACATTTATATCATACAAATTGTATTTTGTAGCGAGATCTTAGGCCTGAAATGCTTACTTCCCCAGTTTTCTTGTTCAATTATCATTTCATGTATTATCAGTGTCCACTGTCTGTGGTGCCGTATGTACAAAGGACGGGTGTTAAATACTACTACTACACCGTTTGAAGCTGCTGGTCTTGAACACCTTGAACATCGTGACGAATGTTAAACTCCAGTTACTTTTTATTTGTCACTTTATTTATCTTCTAAAACTGAATCACAAAAACATAGTTTTCTGTTTTATAGCTAATATAATTTACAATTCTTCGTGACCTTGTTCTGTGCTCTCATAACCTTGACACACACTTCACTGTTTTTTTACTCCGTCTAACAAATAGCTGACTTCGACCATACACTTACACTCAGCAAAAACTGCTTCACTTAAAACTATCAACAACTGTCTTACTTAACACTTAAAAAGTGCTCCTGTGTCCGCGTTCTCTCGCTTTTATAGTCCAGGCGAAGTGCCAGCTAATTCTCTGGAAAATACATCTTTACTTGAAACTTCTCGTAAACATACTTGCCACGTGAACAACTTCTAGAACTGTCTGGAATCGCTTTGTTTTGCCGCGCTCATAATCATATGCGGCCTCCATGACCTGGTGCCCCTACTGCTCCATTAAGTAGCTTCTCAATTGACCCCTTAGGGACCTAACGAGGCTGAGTGCATCTCGTTCCAGATCTCCCAGCGGGGGAAAATCCCCACTCTGGTACCGGGAATCGAACCCGGGTCGTCCGCGCTAGGGAGGCGGTCTCTTTGTCGCACATATAGTACGTCCTCTGTAAAGTAGACGTTTCACGTTCAGTGCTTATTAAGTATATGTGCAAACTGAAAACCTGTTATAAAATTGCTAAAAAATTCTACATCTTTTTCACAATTTAGTAATTATTTTTATAGACATAAACAACTGTTATAACAATTCTGCTTGGCACAGTAGTCAAGTATGCTCAGAATATGCATTATATTTTTCAATTCTGTGTTGCAAATGGTTCCCAAGGAAAAGTTTGGTATGATTTTGGAAAACATTTTTAAGTGTTTTTTTATAATATTAAGTTTTCAAAAAATATATTTAAATAGACTCACGAAATTTAAACCTAAATATTTCTCATCGTATTCTTACTATGTAGTAAAAGTTTCGATTAGTTCCATTGTATAGATTTTATTTTGTACATTGTAAATTTGGTCAATTTATGTAAAATTGATACTGGCTCAGGCTACGCTGTCCCCTTAAGAGAGGCATGGGACTGTGTGCCTGCCCGCCTATGTACTTAGCCACCCCTTCACTCCCTCAACGATTTCTGTTGTGTTGTGAGCAGAGACAGTACAGGGCTGAACACCTGACTATAGTATCAGGCGTGTACAAAGTCAACATGTCACAGCGTAATAGGTTACGTTGTAATTTTCAAGAAGTTTGGGAGTGTGAACGTTTTGTTTCACGAAATGACAGACTATTGCCACTTTTAAATGTTTGCGAAGGCTTCCACGGCCGGTGTCCACGCCTACATGACGCGGCCTACACCGGAAGAGTCAAGAAAAACTATTGCCACTTTTGCTCAATTTATATTAAATAAATGAGCTCTCTAAACTAGATACTTATTAATGCTATTCAAATACTATGGAGAATGTTCCCAAACAATTCAAGAGTAGGTTTTCAGGTATATCTATTATCAATGGAGAATGAAATGTGTTTATTCAACGATCCCATATTCTTCAGGACAACTATAGCTCCTCAAACTCTGCAATTAAAGCTATTTGCTTTGAAAGCAGTACTACAATTAAAATGACAAGTAAAACTGGCATTAAACTATTTGAATCACTGTCTGATGAAAAATTCATGTTACGTGATTTCGTGGCCAACTGATGTCAATATTTTCATCTATTTATATCTGCGAACAATATTTTCTTCAAAATTTAACCAGGTTAAATATGCAGACTATCATCTTTTGTCAGCTTTATGTCTGTACTAACAGTATTGTAACTAATATGTACATAAACTTATCAGTAGAAAACAATGCAGACATTTTACTGCACGTAACTAACAAGAATCTAATAGTCTATGTATATCACTGCTACGAATATGGTGAACTTAGTTAATATAACTACTTATTTTACGTTATGTTTCGAATCAGGTATTATAGGAATGTTCAGTATAGTATCATGCCTTCATTTGTTTTGTACACCCTAGACGCAGGTGAACACAAGAATATGTCAACTTCCTCTCGAGGTCAACGCTCACAGTTTGATCCGCAAAAAGTGGAGTGGGATTTTTACTTTCTCTACTACGTAAGTAGAGAGGAAGTATTGTATTCCACTCAAGACTTAGATGTCAAGATTTCAACGGAAATTTATGTTTTGAGGCTCCCTATATCCAAAGAAAGATTTTTAGAAAAAAGCGCGCGCGCGTGTGTGTCTGTCAGTCTGTGAACAGCATTACTCAAAAAACGAAAAGTCGGTTAAAAACCAAAGTTGGTACCTATTTAAGTTTAATGTTTTTCAAAGATGCGCCACGAAGATTTTGAAGAAAATACCTCCACCCTATTCTTTACATGGAAAATTTTTTGAAAATGTTGATTTTCTTGAAAATGACTGACGATTTTGATTAAAATGCCATATGTTTGAGATCTTTTTATGAAAAATGAAATGTATAGCTTGAATTTTCTGGCTATAGCCCATGTAGTCCTATTTACTCTGGATGACTTTTGCATAACTGGTAAACCGTAAGAGATAGACCAAATCTTACTGTACAAAAAATGTAGATCTTGATAAAACACACAATTTATGTCTAAATAAATCTATTGCAGAGTGGACCATTTCGGAGGTATTCCTTGTTATTTGTGTGAGTTTTGGAGAACTTATACTTCTGTCAAATGGAACATCGTTATTCGTTTATATATATTAATCGTGCAAAGAGAACGGAATTTGAAAGCTTTAAAAGATTTGACTATCGCTCAGTCTACCGTATTCCCATATTTTCCTCGTATCTACAAGAACATAAACAATAATTTCTGCAAATGTTTATCTCAACTAACACGAAGAAGATATAGGAATAAGAGTTTATAGAATGGTTACTACAGGAGTAGAGAAAGTCATGTGAGTGCAACACATACGATTTTTTCATTTTCCTTCCCTTAAGTCTTCCCAGGACTGGCTTAAGGACAGTGGCCGCTCGCATTATCAGCAGTCTCTGGTTTACTTCAGGAGGAAATAGAGACATTATCCCCACCATAAATTTGCATGTTACTCGCGCAGATACTAGCCACGTCTAAAATACATCGGTAGATATACATCCACATCTCAGGAGCTGGCACTTTGTCTGCATTATGGCATCCTGCACTGTAACCAGAAGTCTGCTATTGCCACCATTAGCAAAGGCGTCTTTCTCTTTGACCGCACACACACTTGAGTTGTAAGCGATGGTGCAGCACTAAATTAATTAGCAAGCCCTCTCAGGGTCTCGAACTACACTTTTGCAGAATTGGGTTCAGCGGAAATGAATTAGACGTCTATTCTCCTTAAGTGATTCAGGAAGCTTTGAATCTTTCGAGTTTGGTAAACAAGTATAAACCCGGATGACTAGGTGCATGGCATAGAGGAAATATTAATCCACTTTCAGTTCTAACATAAATCTGTTACACTTCCTTTCATAGAATGTTACCAGGATATGCACTTGATAACTTAGTTGTCTAAGCTAATGCAAAAGTTACGCTATTTGCTGTTTTAAATTATGAACAGGCCTACATTTTGACGAAACCTTGTTTTTAATAACAAATACAATGACTCTAAACGGCTTAAAAATGGCATGTTTACAAAAATGATCTAAACTGAAATGTATATAATTTATTAAAATTAGTGTATAGAAAGTTATAATTTTATACTTGATCTAACTGCTACACAGGTAGAAAAATGTTATGTGTCATTTTCACATGACTTTCTCTACCCTCTATCATTTATTACTAGTGGCTATCAGACTTTTCGGTAACCTCCTTAACGCAGTGGTAGCTCTGCTGGGAAATCCAGGTTCGATTTCGGGTATCGGCATGGGGATTTTCTCCCGCTGGGAGGCCTAGTCCGGGGTTCACTCAGCCTTATTCGGTCCCTGAGGGTCCCCGAGAAGCCACTTGATTGAGAAGTAGCGGTCACTGGTGGTGAAGACCGCATCTACCGATCGGGAGGGACCGGGGCACTGACCACGTTCCACCCTTTACTACTGCACCCTACCTATGACACCTATGGTGATCAGAGGTGGGAAATGCAGCGGACAGGCGGCACACCTTGGCCCAGAAATAGCCTCTGCGCCACGGGTTAGTTTATAATTATGTTTATAAATGCATATTTTTCAATTTACTTCATTTTTAATTGAGATAAACTTTTGCAGAAGTAGCTACATTATACCTTTCATTATAGATACAAAGGTAATAGCGACATACAACGTATAAAAGTCTGACGTGTTGCACCCATATGACTTTTTCTACTCTAGTAATAACTATTCTTACGAACTCTTATTCCTCTATTTTCTTCGTGTTAGTCCAGATAAACATGTCCAGAAATTATCTTATTGCTCATTTCCTTGTAGGTGCAGGGGGAAAATGGGAATACAGTAGGCTTTGAGTGATAGACAATATTATAAAGCTTTGAAATCCCGTTCTCTTTGCACGAACTTTCATTAGTAGAAAGTATAAGTATTGTAAAACACACAAATAATAAGGAATATCGCCGAAATGGTTCACACCACAAAAAATATATTTAGACATAAATTAAATATTTTAACGAGATCTACATTTTTATACAGTAAAATTTGGTCTATCTCTTACGGTTTACCAGTTATGCAAAAGTCGTCAATAATAAACAGAAATATATGGCCTATAACTAGAAAATTCAACATGTAAATTTCATTTGCCATAAAAATATCTTAAACATATGGCATTTTCATCAATAGCACTAGAGCTATTTTCAAGAAAATCAAAATGTTCGAAAAATCTTGCATGTAAAGAGTAGTTTACGGTGGAGGAATTTTCTTCAAAATCGTCGGGTCGCATCCTGAAAGATACTAAACTTAAATATCAACATTGGTTTTTAACTGACTTTTTGTTTTGCTGTTCTCTCTCTCTCTCTCTCTCTCTCTCTCTCTCTCTCTCTGTCTCTCTCACACGCGCGCGCGCGGACCTTTTTTCTAAAAATACTCTTTTTTATTTAGGGGGCCTCCGGTAAAATCTCGACATCAAATTTTTGGGTGGAATCAATACTTCCTCTACTTGCTGTACGTAGTAGAGAAAGTAAAAACTAGACGCTATTTACCGGCCTTAAAAAAATCCATGTCAGTACTAGTGGTTCAGTTGGCTATTCGTTGGCCTTCTGATCCCAAGGTGGCGGGTTCAACTCAGGCCCAGACCGATGGTTTTTAAGTGTGCTTTAAGGCGATCGACCCATATGACTAGATTTACTGACATGTAAAGGAACTGCACACTGGCCGTGGTACATCACATCTACAAAATATTTATATTTATTTTAAAACTCCATTGTGTTTGCATACAATCGTGAGAAACCATTGCATATTGAAATTAATTTTTTAAAAAATTACAAAATATTGATCAATTCGAGCCCTTTCTAGCGGTTATCTCGGAAATAGTTTACTGCACAAGAAAGGTTATTTTAAATAAAGTGTTTATTTTAAAGAGATATACCTTTTTAAGCAGTACATCTATCTTTTACACACTATCATACAAAATTCCTTCCGAATAAATTGGACTTCATACTATGTTGCCAAAAAACTCGAGGTATACCTAGATTTTGCCATGTATCTTTAATGTTAGTTATTTTAATTAATTTAAATTTATGTTTCGATTTGTACATTTTATTGCATCATATAGTACAATTAATTACAATCCTTGCTAATAATAAGCTGAATCCGCTTATTACGTTCATAAACTGTACTTTAAAATAGGAAGTGGTTTAAAAAGTGAAATAATTATAAAAGCATAAAAACACGTAAGTCTTCACGTCAGTTTTATGGTAGCCTGAATTTTTATGGCAAAGTTGACAGCGGCAAAGGGAGCATTGTGATCTCGTATATCCAAGATTTCTGGTGCTAGCCGAATCAGGAAATGGTGTAGTGTGGATTAAAAAATCTGATGTGTTGCACTCACAACACTTTCTCTACTCTTGTAATAATTGTTCTTACAAACTCTTATTCCTCTATCTTCTTCATGTTAGTCAAGATAAAAATTTGCCGAAATTATAGTATTTCATATTTGCTTATAAGTGTAAGGGGAATATGGGAATACAGTAGGCTTTGAACGAGAGTCAAATTTTTTAAAGATGGTCGCTAAATGAAGCCTTTGAAATTCCGTCCTCTTTGCATGGCCAAAAGATACAAAAGTGAATAACGAACTTCCATTTGAGAAAAGTTTAAGGATTGCTAAACTCACATTGTCTGTGGACAGCATAATTCAAAAACAAAAAGTCAGTTAAAAAGCAAAGCTGGTATTTAACCTTAATATCTTTAAGGACAGGGCACGAAGATTTTGAACGAAAATTCTACACCTAAACCACCTTTAGCTCGAAAATTTTTCAAACATTTTTATTTTCCGGAAAATGGCTCTAACGATTTTAATTAAAATGCCGTATATTTAAGATATTTTTATGACATATTAAATGTACATTCCGTGGTTCAGATCCCGGCTATAGCGTTGAATTTTTCAGTCCCGATTCCGCCTCTTAAGAGGAACAGGAGTTTAAAAGGATGGCTAGTACAAGAGTAGAGAAAGTCATGTGAGTGTACCACATCAGATTTTTAGCATATAAGTTGAAGTATTCAAATGCTGTTGGAAATTCATCTCTAAAACCCACAAACTGTGCCATGGTATGAAGTCTATTATTATTAAATGATGATGCGGTAAATTTGGGCGGTTTGGTCCGGGTAGTACCAGTGTTTTCGATTGTACTCTGGTAAGAGGCAGACGTCTGTGTTAGGTGGACAGGAAATCAATCAGGAGTGAGCAGATTGGACTCCCTCACAAGTTAGTAAGTGGTGGGCGCACCCTTCACCCCTTGTTGCAAGGGGAGTGTTCTTCTATACAACTCTTGTAGCTATAACCGTGTCCTGGGGGAGCCGTAAGATTAATTTAACACTCATCACTGTAATGAAATGCCTGATTAAGTGTAGAGAGCTTTGGTCTCTCCGGCCCAGTTGTGGCAGCGGCCAGAAACAAAAGAAAGAATGGAGAAACAAAAGAGAAAACAAGTACTGCAATGAACAAAAAAATACACGCGTACATACACTAACTAAATCTTCCGGGAAATCCTTTCAAAAGTGGCAACAATCGCACTTGTAAAATATAGCAGCTGTAAACAGAAAAACAAGTGAAGTCTCTAGAACAGCAATACTTTCGTTCCGTTGGTTTCGGTTGGTTTTTATTCTTTCTTTTTCTCTTTTTCTTGTTTCATTTGTATAGCCCCTTTAACTTCTTTGGCCATATCGGGGGCTTTGACTTCAGAAACAACTGATGGTATTATTGCTCACTGAACTGTATGGTCGTTGATTTTATCAATTTTAAATATTAAGCACGCTCATACTCGCTCCCAAGTTCATAGTTTGAGACTTTGTGAGGTTAGAGAATGATTAGTTTAAAGAAAAATTCCCCGTCCCAGCCGGGAGCTCTGGGCTGAGAAGTCACACCGTTGACCATTCGAGGGCAGAGGGAGTTTGCTTTTTTCTCGAACACGTCTTTTAGCTGATCTTTTTTACCTAATAGTCCGCAGTACGTTGCGTTGGCGACTGTTCCATACATACATACGCCGTATTTTTTATGTTGGCCAACAATGTTTAGGAATACCTCGCATATCTACTAATACGCTTACAAGAATAATATTTTATTGGGTAAAACATCAGCTCGGTACTAAGATCAAAATGTAACGATTGTATTGAACACTACAAACAGGAGGATTATGTTATAAATGCATATATGGGGAAAACTGACTCAATGTGTCATTTACCCTACAACGTAGTTTTAACCCCACTGTGATTATCTACCAGAACATGATGTCTACCTCAGGAGAGGGTAAATACTCGATTACATTCCTGTCATCCCTCTTCCCCATGTCTGTATAAATGTATTAAATAAATACAGGAACTATGTTGCAGATAGCACATACATGAGTATATGACAAGGCTGAGTTTGTTTTCTAGACACCAGATCCTCTATTCGTGACCGAATTTTCGTTGGTGCGAGTATCAATGGTGATTCTGGATTCAGGCGATTTCTTTGTTTCGTTTTAATTGCTAACATTGCAGAGGAATCCTGCTCACACGAATAAGTAGAGGGGAATGGAAAAAAACAGTGTCATAAGTTCAGTGTATTCCTTGTGTGTATAACACCTGAAATCACCGATTCACATATTTTCGATTATTTTCAGTGAAGTGTCAACAGACATTTCCAAAAGGCTTTATGGGGAGATCAGAGGAATTGAAGGCGGTGGTGCAATTAGGATTTTTGATGTATATTATCGTTTTTCCCAATTTCTGGAAAGTATTTAAAACTGTAACCTGAGATTTGGTAGTTGGAATTTTATGATTTTCAAAAAAGCCAGCAGCAATAGTAAACTAACTGGTAGAGTAAGGAAAATGGATTGTTGGATAGAGGGCAATTCTGGCTGAAATATTTTCCATTATTTGTGATCATTTATGATCATTCAGGAAACAAGTTATCCTGTCTGTGTGCGTATTTTAAATGTTATGTACCCCTAAGAAATCTTCGCGTACCCCAGGTTGAATATGTCTGGGCTACATCATCAATCTCGATAGCAGGATCAAACATAAATCAGATTGGAATATAGGACCAAGAATTAATAGAACTAATGATCATGCCAAATGTTCACCTAACCCATATCTGCAGACTGCACCATTTCTGGACAAATTGTGAAATCCTACTACCTCAATATTCACTTGAGTGCAATCACTTCTGTTACAATTCCAAGGAAAGAAGCATAGATCAAATTATATAAAGTTATTGCCGAACCTTCGTTGTTATGTGGAAGCGAAAATTGGATAACTAAACCGAAGGACAAAAGGAAAATACAAGCAGCAGAAATGCTTTCCTAATGAAAAGAGGTACCTATATGTATATAAGAGCGGATAGGATAGGAAATTGAACTATTAGAGAAGAATTAAAGATATACAAAAGATTTGTTATACCAATCAGAGACACACGGATACACAAGTGCGCGCGGATCCTTTTTCTGAAAGTGATTTTTATTCAGGAGGCCTCAAAACAGGCATTTATGGTGAATCCTCAATATCGAATTTTTGGGTGAAATATAATACCTTCACTATCCCCTATGTACGTGATAGAGAAGATAAAAATTTAATCTCGTTAAAAAAAAAAAAAGGGTAGGTATACCAGGTGGCCCACTCCTGCCGGCCCTCGGATAAGTAGACAACCCTTCGTGCGTTAAACGAGTTGCAGAAATAACAGGGGTAAATCCAGTCAGTGACGTGTGTGCACTTTGTTCTGCTTGCAATACGGCGTCCAGGCATCAACTGGCGTGTGCAGCGCGTGATAATAGAGAAGAACAGTCTTATAATACAAATATTTTCCACTTCAATTACAAGACTATTTACCAGGGAATAAACTCATTCATGTTTATGCTACTATTGTCTAAAATTACGGATTACAGATTGTAAATTGCCGTAACAAAATCCATGCAAACATGAGGGTGCGTAATGTTTGATAGGCATTTCCTTGTTACCATTCTCTTTCCTGTTGTGCAAACAAATGTAGTGGGCACAAATGACACCACCGACTTACATCATGATTTTACAGTGTGTTTAACAATACAACACCGCAAAGGATGGCAAGCCAATGATTGGATGTTGTACTGAGCCACCCGTCATCAAATTTGTATCAGCTATAGTTCCATAAATCACCCCCCACACATAAATTCAAGTGGGTGTGTGCAGTAGGTAAGGGGGATCCAAAAGACTCCGAACAGGCTGCGCTGTGTTTTGCCTGTACGCATCCTTAGCGCTCGTCGCCGAGTGCCGCTGTCATAGAAACAGCACGGATGAAACTACGTTTTTAAAACTACGTTTAAAGGCTTTATTTACCAATGTTCTTAAAGGAGATACTGAAACTGGCGACCGTCGTTGTCCATGCATTTTTGACATCTCTTTAGGGAACTATTCATCACTCGCCGTACTTTATGTTGAGAAATGCTGGCAATTTTCTGCCGTATTTTGTTTTAATTCTTCCAGAGTGTGTGGGTTTGTCTTGTACACTTTATGCTTTAAGTTACCCCAGAGATAGAAATCTCAGACCACTTGGAAATCTTTCTGCAAATTGCATGTTCACTTGGCCAGCTGAGTTAACACATACGAATCATAAATAAATAAATAAATAAATAAATAAATAAGTAAATAAATAAGTAAATAAACAAACAAATAAATAAGTAAATAACTAAGTAAGTAAATAAATAAATAAATGAATGAATAAACAAACAAACAAACAAAACAAATAAATAAATAAATAAGTAAATAAGTAAGTAAATAAATAAATAAATACGCGCTGCGCAGTAGATGAGCCATAATACACTTTGTGACTAAGTACGGGACAAAATAATAAAGCACGCTGGCAATAACTCAACCACACGATATCACCGTCAGCTCAAACTGCAGTCTCAGAGCAGAGAAAAACAAGTGAACCGCGTGACCTTGTGTACATCAGCTGTTATCGTGTTTCCGTGGTTCGGATGTTTTTGGGTCTCTGTATTTCTGGAGTTGTTTTATGTGTGCTGAGAGACGCAGAGGCAGCCAAAACTGAGGAAAATAATGGAAGGAAGAAAAGAAAGAACAATAATGTGGGGTAAATGAGAAAGGGGGAAGTGTTTTTCCTAGAATCAGGGAAGATTATCTGATCTTTCATAACGCAGTAACGTTAGAACACAATTGATTTAAACACAATTTAAATGAAGTTTGAAATAAGAATGATCCAGGCTAAGCGAAATGACGTTTCAATGAAGAGTAATGATCGTAGTCGCTTGTTAATTACCGGAGGTCTGTGATGTTGTGACGTCATCGCTGTCGTCACGCTTCACGAGAGCCGTGCAAATTAATGTGATTGGACGGAGATTAATGGGCAACGAGAGGGAGAACAAGAGAGCTCTTCTAAAGGGATGAGGGCTACACGACCACCAGACACGTAGTCTTTACCTTCTCGTGAACTTGCAGCTACAATCCTCTGTTAATTCTCTACCTGATTCCTTCCCCAAAAGAAACGGAGTGATGGACAACGCTTGGGATGAACGTAAACACCTCCCTTTAACTTATCACGCACACTAGCGGCACACTAATTTATTGCAGAGAAACCTTTATCTTTGTGTACGTAGCAACAAATCTGCTACACACGGAATCGTGACAGCAGCAGTGGTTCACTCTTACTATGTTACAAGGTGTACTAAAATCTGAGTCTGTTCTCAGGACATAGTAACATCAACCCTCATACCAGTTGAGATACCGCTCTCTTTCAACATAGTTTTACGAGCCTGACAGAGCTAGTGCTGGCAGCATCAAACAACAAAGAAAACTACAAGTCTACATGCTTTAAAGGGTTGCTTTCCAGGCTTTCACGCATGTAGCACATGCTGGTGAGTTATCCTTAATTACGTAATTCACTGGACAAATATAACTGGGCACCATCTAGTTTAATTAATGTTATTAAGTCTTTGCATGATCAAACACAAATGGAAATGCAAGATAAATATAAATAAAATTTGATCACAATGGAAAATACAGGATTGTGATAAGGTTGTGGACTCTGTCCTATTTTATTTGATATTTATATGAAGCAAACTTTGGAAGAAGCCAAGAAGCATAAATATAGGAAGAAATAAGGAGATTAAAGCTGTTTTATTTGCTGGTGGCCAGGTACTGTTTAGCTAGTAAACAGGATGACCTCCAATAATTACAACACAACATTTTGGAAGAAATATGACAAAAGATGTACAAATTAGATTTCACAATGTTCTTTGAAAACCTGTACTGTGAAACATGGACCATGAGAGTTCTGGATCGGAGAAGAATAGAAGCGGTACAAAGGAGATTCCTTAGATCAGTTGAAAAGGTAACAACAGGAGACAAAAAGAGAAGCAGCGAAATAAGGAAGAAATTAAATATAAATAATTTTCCAGATGAAATTAAGGACTATAAAAAACTGGCAGAATCATATAGAAAGAATGTCAATTCACAGACTACCAAGGCAAGGCTATTTTTATCAACCCGTTGGAAAGCGTGACCTGGGTCTACCAAGAAGAAGATGCAATTCGAATCGGAACGGGACAGCGATGACCCATCTTTGAGAAGAACAATTTTGCATTTGTTGTTTACTGTAGTCTTACATCAAGGATTAGTCTTAAGTTGGGTATTTTTAATGTATCTCACTTTCTGGGTTCATGTCAACACAATTATTGGCCAGCCACTGTAGGTTATTTAAGTAATATCTACAATTTTCAGTGTAACCTCACGCAGCATTTGCCATACGAGCGATATACACCTGAACCCATTCCTGTCTCTCCTGTTACGTCATTTATAGTTTAAATGCGAGTGTACTAACAGAACATTTCAACGTGGAAAGGAATTTTAAAGCATGTAATTGTGAACCAGTCGCATTATTTTTTCCTTTATGACTTGTTCTCCAGTATACTGCTCAGATGGTGGAATGGAGGCAATCACTTGGGGGTAAATTGAACTTATTGACCCTTTCCTTTGGGAAAATCTTCCACTAATTTATGATCCAACGAAAATAATAGAACTAAAAAACAGGGGCAGTGCAAGTGCGATATTCTAGATGGCGCAAAGTACAATTTCATATATGTGCCTTCTTTTGTTCGGTTGTCATACATCTTTAAATTAAATAAGTTGAGCTTTCTTCCTAAAAAGGACAGAATCGTGTTTGCAATGATTAAATACTTGGTGCTATTAAAAGGCGTAAAGCCAAATGAAATAAAAAGGAATGGAATTCCACTTTGGAAGATTCTTCACTATCGTTTTCTATGGTGAAGAATGGGTTGCAGAGCTGAAACGAGCCGTTCTTCCAAACAAACGTCCTGGACGTCCAGTTATCACTACAGCTGAAGAAACTACATAGTGCGAAAGCACACAATGCCTCGTTAAATGAAAATGAATTAGGTAAGTAAGGTTGCTGAGATTGCCACAATGTCATCTGGTTGTATCTGGAACATTTCCATCAACTCTTGCACGTGGGAAAGATTGTGACGCGATGAGGGCTGCTTTTGTTAACTGCCAATAGAAGCGCATAGGAATGAACAGCTCATGGGAGACTTGGACAAGCCCAAACGCAGTTCGTCCGAGTTGCATCAGTGTATATGGTACATGGACATATCAGCACACGCCAGACGAGAACTAACAGATCAAACAATGGATATAAGAGGGGAAAGCGTTCCAAGGAAGGTCATTGCTACAGCAGAAAAGGCCATAATCACCTTTTTCTATGAATTCCCCGGAAATGGTGTTGCTAGAAGAGAGTGAAACCATCGACGAGAAATACTATGCAACTTTGTTTAGAACAGTCGAAGGGCACTACGAAGCTCGAAGTCCGGGTGTGCTTTTTTATTTTTATTACCAAGACAGTGCATTGGCACACAATTTTCTTTCTATAGTAAAGTTGCACGTCTTGCGCTTTGAACTGCTGACACTAACGTCATTAACCAGATTTGGCTCCCAGTGGAGTTTTGCTCTTCTCACACCCAAGGAAATGGCATGATACCTATAGGGCTGATTATATGTATAATTACCTCAGATCATAAGTCAGACAAATCATCGTATTGCAAAGTTAACAAACCAGTTTATAATGAAGGAATAAAGAAGTTAAGAGGATCATTGCTCCAAGTGTAGGGAGTTGAAAGGTTATCCTAAGACATCGTTCACACTTTTTGTGATGCATTCACTTCTCTGACCTTCGATAACTATAATGACGGATTTTCCCTGATCATCAAACATTTTAATGTGGTACTGCAAAACTAACCCAAATTGAAATCAGGTGTTAAAACTTTTGTTTTTACTTTATAGGAAATATAGTTGTGCCACAGGATCACTTAGCGTGCTGTCTCACTGCAATAACAGATGCACCGTTGCAATATTTACGTCTCTTTCATACTTCTGTTGCACCCAATTCTCACTTTTAGACGATGCCTATTAAATTTATAGGCAAATAAGACCAGTTATTTATCATATCGCTTTGACTACATTGTTTTTATCCATTTATCATACAAATATACAGGATGAATCAATAAGGTTGAGACTGTACAATATTTCCAAAACTATGTGTTGTAGAAAGAAATGTCTTAGTTTCGTAGATACTGTACAATCTCAACTTAAATAGTCCACCCTGTATATTACATGGTACTACTTAAAACCACCCCACAAAAAGCATGAAAGAACGAAGAACAAGCAGAGAAACAAACATATTTTCCAATCTTGGCGGTCTATGGGTGTCATACTAGCCTCTGGCTTCCGAGGTCGCGGGTTCAATCACGGTGGAGGGTGATCAACATTCTTCGGCGTAAAAATTCTTAGCATGGCTTCCTACAGAAGTGAAGCAAAACCTACGTCAGATGTAGTAGATTTACGACAAGCCCGATAAAGAGCCTCTGAGCAAAATTAAGCGCTCTGTCGCGCCCAATGCCTATATTTAGAATGGAACTCTGAGATCCGTAGTAGTTAAAGAGAGTCCATAAACAATTACCAATATCGGCATATTAAAATTAAGTTTGCTTCCTCTTGGATACATAGACTTCCATGATCTGTCTTGATTCTTATCTTTAGCTTCCGGAGAAGGCCACACCATCTTGAGAGCCCTTAAGAAGCTCACGACAAGATGAGCGAAAGGTCGCCAAATTTATGTAAGATGACGCGACCTTCTCCGCAAACCAAAGGTATGCATTTGCTTCCTCTTCTTCCTCCGAAAAACACAACACAAAATTCATATTTAGAACAAACGGGTGCTGTCCAGGGCGCTATGCAAGTTGGGTACTCCTTTTCCGTGTGTCTGATGTAGTTTGGACAGTGGTTATTTTCACTAATTTCTTCTACAGTCTGCTCGTTGAGTGGTTGAACTTTTACATGTTTCTTTACGAGGAAACTTTTCGTCTTAGTTCTGACCAAAGAAATTCAATAGGACAGAAACAGGCGTGGTGTGGAGGTAGTCTGAAAATGATATGGAAGTATTCTACAACCATAGCAGCAAATACAATTTTCATAGCTAGCTCCGATGACGTAACTCAAATGTAGCAGCGTTGTTGTTGGTGGTGGATTGGGAAGTGAGATCTATACAATTTGTTACATATTCCCGTTTCTTAGGATTGGGATAGGAAATGTGTGAAGAATATTTTCCATTATCCATGATAATTCCGAGCCTTACATACTGTGTTTGTAAACCATTCTTCGAAGAATTTCATTGCCAACAGGAGTATCCAATAAGCGCTTGTGAAGAATCACTATTCTTGTCCTTTTTCAGTTGAAAGTTGAGCATCCCAGAAGTCTGAATCACCCGTCCATACTCTGTAGATACCGTCATAAGCATCGTACATTTACTTCCGTTTAAGCTATCTCCGCAACTTCAGGGGTCATTCTACTGGCCTTCACAGGTGGAGTAGGTGTCAGAAGCAGGAGGTGCGTATTTTTGTTTACATTTTGGTGCAGCGGCGTCCTGTTTTACATGTACAGCTCTAGAGTATTCACTTATGAATATATAACTTTGACCAATGTTTTTAAACGCCAAATTGGCTTCCCACATATCTACAATTCTTCCCCGATGCATCTCCGCAACATTGCATACATCGTGTCAGTTACTGTTAATGCTGGGATTGAATTTTGCAACTTTTCTTTTAAATTTTAGAGCATTTTACTTGAAAATTGGCTCTCTTGTATGAGTAAATAAAGAAATAACTGTGCAAAAGCTCAAAGATCTAGCTAAATGCAAAACTGCAAAAGCTGCATTTTTAACTGTCTTGCACATTCAGATTTTTCGGAGAAGTATGATAATTGCATTTTCTGACACATAAGTAAAGTAATAATAAATCTGATGTAATTACTTTCAGAGGAATGCCATTATGTCTTCATGAAGTTGTTGGTGTAAATATTTTGCTTGTTTTTTTACAACAAATTAATGTTTTGTGACAAACGAATAAAGCAATTACAAAATGCATATTTGAATCCTCAGTAGCATGCTTGAGATAATGCATGTACATTTATATGCAAATCACAGCAAAACTGAAATGTAAGCAATAAATTTCATATGCAAAAACGCAAAATTGAGAAAAAAATACAGAAAGGGGAAGTGGGCAGGTCCATTGGTGTTGAAATGGAGTGAATGGGTGACCTAAACATGTCGCTGGGCTCTCAAAAATTTGCGGGGGGGGGGGGGGGGGGGGGGAGGGGATCGGAAAAAGTTTTTGGCCTAAATGTTTCACAGGTGTCTATAGAATACATAATAAAATAAAATGTTAAACATCTGTTAAAGTTCCTAACATACACCACTGCTTGGTCAAGCAAGTAAAGCAGAACGCTCTCTCTGTCTGTCTCTCTCTCACAGACACGCACCTCTCCCTGCTATGTACGTGCCCGCTGAGAAGCTTGGTGAAATGCCACCAGAGGTTGTGGGGACGCATATATGGAATCAAGAGTACCAGTTGTCGTCAAGGTAGAAGTCATGGAAGCCTAACTGCTTATAGTGCGCAATTGTATTTAAATAATTGGCTCGTATTAGCTTTGATTCCATTGTCGAAGTTCAGCAATATTGTTTTTTAAACCTAAAATTCATAGGTTAAGAAGCTTCAACAATGTCTGATAGGGGAGCTTACTTCGTTTTTCGTTTTCTAACGAAATGCTCTCAAAACTGTTGGAGCTGTCCAAATGGTATCAAATCCATATAAAGTTCTTGTTAAGTCAATAGCAAGGCCATTAATCGTATGGAACACACGAACAGTTTGTTTTCATAGCATTTAGTCTTTGTTGCATATACATTAATGTTCAATATCCAGTTTAATAGTTCTTATTCTAAGAACAGCGTTGCATTTTAAATTCAGGGAATCCTAGGAAGAAGCATAAGGTTTCAACAAGAGTAACAAAAGTTGAAAGATGGGAGAAAAGTGCTCTAATGGAAGAAACAGTTATAACTGATGGAAAACAGTGACGAGGTTAGTGACATTGATACTGATTCCACAGAAGACGAAGTTGTCTCAGGCATAGAAGAATTAAATTTTGATAAAATATTAAACTACCGTTTTATTCATAATCAAACATTCCAGCGATGAGCGGGTGAGTTCATTACACTGAGTTATGGAGGGTACTGAAGACAGTTAAGCGACTCACTTTCAAGACTTCAATTAAATATTTCAATGTTCAACAACGATTGAGATAATTACTCAGGCCAGCGCAAATTAAGCTAATGCGGGTATGCATACATGTTAGGGGGTTTTCAATTCGTAAACTGCACGTGGAATATGTACCCCTAATTCATCATCATTCGGATTGAATTAGGATGGAATTCCTATATAAATAAATACGGAAATTGGAATAGACCACAACAGACATCTGCAGCCAATAATCTGTATCAGATTAGAACGATTCTGAAGTAAATAGTGCGCATTGATTCTCCTCACTAGTCAAGATAGCTACTAGTGGAATGTGCGAACGTTCAGAGTGGTGATTACTTTATATTTATTTCTTTTTGGCCTTAGGACACATTTCACCAAAAATGCATAAAACTACTATTCACCTAACTCAGAGCTGTAGATATACATCGAATTATTCAAGATTTGCACAGTAAATATTTCAGATGGAAATAGGATTCAGATTTGTTAGTATTTGTGTTATATAGTTTTATCTATATCAATTTATCACACGTATAGGCTGTTAGTAAGTGCAGATATTTATACTGCTAGTTGAGAACAGGATAATTAGCAGTAGTATACATAACATTTGCTTCATTTGTGAACTTATAATTTTACTTATTAAGAGTACTACCTGCGTTTTCAGGTTGGTTAATACCTTCAAGCAGACATGCCACGGAAAATAAGTCGCAGAGTGGGCGGAACGAATGCTGCAAGCGGTGAGGAATGCTGTGTCCGAACTGAGTTCAAATGCTTTCTGCAAGGCTAATGGCCTCACATTATCTAGGCCAATGGGTCGCGCATTGAGGGACCCACTGGCAAAGTGAAGCAAAACGGATAATCTATCTCACAGGCGTTGTTGATTTCGCGGGTATTTACGACCATGCAAAAACATGAGGTAGTAAATCATATACCGGATGGAAGATATACTTCAGCCATACGTTAACTAGGGATTCTACATGATGAGTGTAACAAATATGAACAATACAATTTGTCGATAAAGAACTGTTTCGTCGAAGAAAAATAATTTGTCTCAAAAATTTGGCGCCATTTAGCTTCTTGACAAATACATGCAAATGGTTTATTATTTCACTAACTGTCGCGTAAACGTTGTGTGAACAATGCTGTAATGCACTTTTACCTTAATTCTGATGAATTTAGTCACAATTTAATGTTAACGTGACATTGCCAAATCTCTCATTGTCTGCATGACAATGAAACGAGTGAGCGAGCGAGTGAGTGAGTGAGTGAGTGAGTGAGTGAGTGAGTGAGTGAGTGAGTGAATGAGTGAGTTTAAAATGGAAAAACTGTTAAAACGTGAATGTTAAAGCAGTAAAGAGTTAAAACGCTAAAACAAACATTAAAAAAAATACAAACTAAAGTTCGTATTCTAAAACTGTAAAATCAAACGTCTAAGAATAATACAAACATTAAACGTGTCAATGAGACAAATTCCCCTAACAGTGGTGAAACAAGATTTGATAGTGCACATGTTAGTTTCTGCATGGTGCATGTAACTAAGTCGATATACATTTATGGTGAATAGCATCTTGGAGACAAGAATCACTTTCTTTATGAATAACATAAAACTGTTAAAGATGTATATGAATTTGTATATCAGATACTAAGACTGTGGCCAGCTTATGCTACATAACTTCTCTCACCGAAATTTAAGATAGTTTGAGACACAAGCACTTGTTTCTTTTCATGTTAGAATAAAACAGTATATATTACTACTTCTACTTACTTCTGCACTTTGGAAGATTCTAAGGTACACGATGAGCGGCTCCAGGTTTCCCAGCATGGAAAAACATCTCTGCGATATCGGAATTGAATCCAGTCTCGCTGCATCAGCCATGAGGACTGTGGAAATGGAAATAAATATATACGTATATATAAAATAATAATTAATAATGCACTATGGAAAAGAAACAATACATAACAATCTCATAATTCCTGTTCTTAAACGTATGTCTACTTGTTTTATCCCTATTATATATTTACTCTATTCTACTTTGTTAAATATAAGAGACCTAGAGCTGGAATATTGCAAAGGTTACTAAAGGTTTTAGGTTATAACAAACATAAAATTCATTTTTTTTTTTCCTTATTGAAGAAACGCCCTTCTTCAAAATGGATTAAGATAAAGACAACATTTGTTGCTTACAAACTACGAATAATTTTTATCTCAAATGTTAAGGGACTAAAAAACTATTTTCATGAATTTTCTTTTACTTCATTGTAAAATCCCATCTTGCCCACTGACGTACATTAACGTACTCGTATTTATTTCACTGTGTGTACTTGCCTGTCCTTTTAGAGGTAGTCATTTACCATTTAATTAACATCTTAAAACCATCCGATACGCATTTTGGGTTAGTTATTTATAGAGTGAATCACTAAAACAGTAAGGCCATTTCACTCTTTGGTTGGCCTATTGCATTGAAGTTCTTTCCCTGAAAGTTTCGAATCGCCGTGAACTTCGGTCACCCGCAAAACACAAATGTGGTGGAGGAACGAGAGGTACTATTTATCGATGTGCTGATAACAGAACTTAACTACAGTTGTAGCAGAACGTTATCTCTCTCTCACTCTTTGGTCTGTATGTGTGTGTGCGCGTTGTTGTTCGTGACTTAGAACAGTATAACTCAAAAATGAAATTCGAATAAAAACAGAAATTCGTATTTAAGCTTCTATATCTACCAAGGATGCGACTCAATAAAATTCCTTTGACCTAAACTGGAATTTACCAGGAATATGTTTAGTTATTTTTGTGTTTCTCAAAAATGGTTCTAACCTTTTAATTAAGGGTACAAGGTAGTCTGAACCTACAGAAATTACACACACCTTAGTGACCTAAATTAAGTTACATTTCCACTGCTCTTAAAATTCTCAATAATTTCCTGAAATGTTTATGAATTATTCTGCAAATCATTAAAATTGTTTTAAGTGTTCATTTGCATTCATTGCTTATTTTGGTAGTCTATAAACATTATTACATCCCGCAGAAAAATAATAAAATTTGCTCTTAAAAAATGGGAATTTATGTACCTTTTTCTCTAAATTGCTTGGAACACAGAGTCAGACATTTGCATGCTTTTTATTATATTTATTTTGTGAACCACAATTACTTAGGTAATCAGTTTACTAGAAATTAGAAAAAAATATTTGTAAAGTCAAAAAGTAAAATCTGGAAAATTTGCAATGTTGTTGCTTTCTTAGTATCAGTAATATATTATACAATTATTATTATGGTTCAGAATGTATTATTTGCTGTATATATGTACTGAAAATTTCAGCTTTCTTCCTCATATACTTTGAGAGAAAGGTACATGAATTCATGTCTTAAGAGTAAATATTATTTTTCTGCTGGATGAAATAATTTTTATATACTCAACCACATAAGCTATCAATGCAAATAAGTGCTTGAAACAATTGTCATGATTTATAAATAATTCATCAAAAATTTCAGAAAGAACTGTTGAGAACTTCAAGAACAGTGGTAATTTAACTCGCTAAGGTGTAATTTCTTTATTTAGGCTACCTTATACCCTTAAAGCACTATATGCTCCAGATACTTATGTGCAAAATAAAATGTATAGGTAGGTGTATCTTGGATATTTACATATAGCCAGTGATGTACTCGTTGTTGTGAATATTATTACATAGTTTTGTAACAATAACAGAAAAATTATGAGAAAGACAAAAAATTATGAATAAAAAACTGATCTTGTTAAACACATAGCGTATGTTTAATAAAGGTTTTGAAGCATTAATTATTTTCGAGATATTCCTTTTTTTTTTTTTTTTTTTTTTTTTTTAATTTTCAAATACTTTATACTTTTTGCTGTGCTACGTTGCCATTCATTTATTTCTCGGTCTTGTAAAGAATAGATTTCATTTTGCGACCAACTTTTTAAAATATTTCCTGCTCTCCCTTGTAGCTACAGCAAAATATGCAATGAAACCATTCTTGCAGTTCTTTTCTTGTCATAAATTAGACAAACCAGCTTTTGTAAGAACAGTTTGCAAAAAATATATATCTACAATTAAATGGCAAATTGTAGAATGATGTGATAGATTCAGGGAAATCTAAGACTCGGAATTTCTTCTTTTTCTTTCTTTCATTCTTCGAAAAATTAGCCGAGCTAGCTAACGAAATGTGGTATAGTTAACGAAATGTGGAAGTTTTGAATAATTTAAATAATGTATACAAATTTAAGAAATTAAAGGGAAGATGAAACATTAAATACGATATAGAATACCTTAAGTAGGTAACTATAATAAACACAACACACTGTATGTATGTAATTCAAATATAACTGTTGTACTGCAAATTACGCTGTGTTTTGTAAATAGTGATGCCACAAAATTAATATAAACACAGCCCTGGAAAGAGGACATCTTCCAAACATCGTTTTGAAGAAAATACTACCACCTGGAACTGCTCACTATATGGAAAACTTTTTGAAAATTTTTATTTTTTCAAAACGATTTTGCTTAAAGTACCATAGCTTAAGGTATTTTCATGACAGATGAAATGCATGTCTTAAATTGTCTGGGAACAGATTCAAAAGTCCCTTCATTATGGATGACTTTTGCATAAGAGAGAAAAAATCTTACTGCACAGGAAACGTAGATCTTATTAAAACACACAATTTATACGAAATGCATTTTTTGTAGAGCAAACCATTTCCCAGATATCCCTTGTTATTTGTTTGAATTCTCCAATACTTATAGTGCTTGTCTCAGATGGGAAGTCATTCGTATTTTTTATACCTGGACATGCAAAGAGAATGCAATGTCTAAGCCATCACACAGTGACCAGCTCCTAAAGGATTTGACTATCGGTTAAGCTTACAGTATTCTCGTATTTCCATGACACCTACAAGGAAATACGTAATAGAATCATTTCTATAAAGCTGTACCTCGATTAACATGAACTCGATAGAAGAATAAGCCTGTGTAAGAATATGTTGTACTAAAGAGTGAGTAGAAAAAGTTATATGAGTGCACACGTCATATTTTAGTAGACATGAAATCAATGCCTCATTCACTGACGAACATTTCTATCTATATTAAAAAAATCTGATGACTCACTCACATGACTTTCTCTGCTCTTGTACTAACCATTCTTATAAACTCTTATTGCTTTATCTTCTTCGTGTTAGTTGAGATAAACATTGCAGAAATTATCTTATTGCTTATTTCCTTGTAGGTTCAAGGGGAATATGGAAATACAGTAGGCCTTGAGCGATAGTCAACTCTTTTAAAGCTTTCAAATTCCGTTCTCATTGCACAGTTAACATATAAAAAATGAATAACAATGTTCCATTTGACGGAAGTTTTAACTATTCCAAAAATCACACAAATAACAAGGAATATCTCCGAAATAGTTCACTCTACAAAAAATGTATTTGGACATAAATTATGTGTTTTAGCAACATTTTTTTATACATTAAGATTTGGTCTATCTCTTACGGTTTACCAGTTAAGCAAAAGTTATAAAGTAAACAGAACTTCATGGGCTATAGCCAGAAAATTAAAAATATACATTTCATTTGTCATAAAAATATCTTAAAGGTAAGGCATTTTAATCAAAATCGTTGGAACTATTTTCGAGAAAATCAAAATTTTCGAAAAATTTTTCATTAAAGGGTAGTTTAGGGTGGAGCAATTTTCTTCAAAATCTCCGTGACGCATCCTTAAATGATGTTAAACTTAAATACCAACTTTGATTTTTAATTTTTAACCGACTTCGTTTTTGAGTTATGCTGTCCACTCTCTCTCTCTCTCTCTCTCTCTCTCTCTCTCTCTCTCTCTCTCTCTCTCTCTCTCTCTCTCTCTCTCACACACACACACACACACACACACGGGCCTTTTTCTAAAAGTGCTTGTTTTGGATTCATGGGACCTCAAAACATATTACCTGTGAAATCTCGACATGAAATTTTTGTGTGGAATACAATACTTCCTCTGCTTACTACACGCAGTAGAGAAAGTAATAGGTAAAAGATAAAACTAGTGTTGTTCTGCTTTTTCATATAAATGTTCATGTAATTCTTATTGGGGACAATTCTATAAGCGTTTATCACACTAAATATTTATTTTTCGTTCTTTATTAAGAACGCTGTCAATTCCTAGAATCATATTAGCGCCGCCGGTGGGTCGGAATTTAATCGTACAGGAGTTCTTTTACATGCCAATAAAACTATCCACACGAGGCTGTCACTTTTAAGCACACTTGAAAACTATCAGTCTGGGCTGGGTTGGAATCCGATCAGTGGCCAGGACCTAACAAATTGGCCACCAGACCGACCTTAATGTATCGGGAGTCTAACATTTACCACTCATCTGCAAAATAAACACAATTTCGGTCATATGAATAGTAGATTATACCTGTAATTGTTTTTTACCTTCACTGAAATAGATATGTGCATTCCACTAAAAGTAGGTATACATGTTTAAGGTTCAGTTAACACAAAAAAGAGGGGTCTACGCACGTGTGCATTTGTGTGTAACTCTGAAACTAAAAACCAGATGAATACCTATGGTGTAGGTCCAGCGTGAGCGTTCTAGCAATTATCATCAGCCATTGCACTATATTTCTTGAAAAATGTATCACAAACATCTCAAAAAACAACCTCTTAATGGTTAAATAATAAAATATTGAAAAAAGAGCGCTATTTATACTTTCTCTGGCCTAAAAAGTTTTTAAATCATAAAGGGATATACCTACTAGGTATGGAGATACAGCTTATCGACAGTTCCCAAGAATTCAAAATGGCTGACATTACACTAAACTGTAGACATTACCCCAAAAAGCAGTACTGCCAACGTTCGTAATAAAAGCATTTTAACCTCAAATATGACAGAGTTAAACTATCATATACGAATTATAACATAGTCATTCTTTTGTTTTGTACAAATGTTCACTAGCTCATTCTTTTGTTTAGTCTGTGTCGACAGATACGTGAAAAGCTATTACAATCGATTAACAATCAAATACAATCAACAATCAATTTGACAACTGTGCTTTTAACAATTGTCCTTTTAATAATTAATGTATTTCCACAGAAGAAAAGCTGCTTGTTAATGTTAAAAATAAAGTGAGATTTATTTGAGATTATAAACTGGTTTTCTGTTATAACAAGAGAAGATCGAAATACATGTTAATTCTTCGGTTTCATTTTCCTCAGTTGGCAGTAAGTCAAACTACACCAGTCAAAATTAATGTACATTTGAGGTTACTTTTTATAGAAATTAACATTTGTGGCCAAATCTTTGCCATATAGTATTTAAATTCATGTTTTATTTACGAAATAATCCAGATAAATATGATTTATCTCCGCTTGAGAATTTATCGGTTAGGTCACACATCTTACAATATTATTTGTGACAATTCCACTCATGCCAGATTATTTTGGTCGAGGTATTATCACTTTGGTTATAGGTATCGCCTATTCTGTGTATCCATGCGCAGTAAAAACAATTAGCGGCTCATTAAAAATGGCAGACAAAGGATTTTGCGAATATTCTAGAGAGAATATTGATATTTTAATTCAAGAGGGAAAGTCAAACAACTGTAATTTTACATATAGCAGACCTACCTTTAAAAATAGCATACTAACTCGTTTATTTATAGTCATCTATGTCAAGATCCCCATTTCTTTGGATTGAATACTAAAATTATTATTGTTATTGTTCTCATAGTCTACTGGATTAATTGTAATGCCAACTGTAAAAATAAACCTTAATTAAAATGTATGAATGTTATTGTAAGTTGTTTGCTTCTAATCAGTATCAATATTAAACAGTATTAAATAAATGAATTATTGATTATTTCACAGAATAGTCTAAACAAATACTACTCGAGGCTTGGGATAATTTTCCTCTCGTGGTATTACTACAGGCAATTTGTTGAAGATTCGTGAAAATAGCTGTTAATGGACACCGAAAACAGATGAACATCACATACCAGTAGTTGCTTTTTTTTATAAAATTGGTGTTATTTATTTTTAATCAAAGTTTATTGCACTTTTACGATGTTGCAATTTTTAGCATATATCTAGGAATGCTATTTGATTCTGGAAGAAATATTGTTTGATAAAAGGAGAATGTTAGGAGAACTAAATGTTGTTAAACATTATTTATGTATATATGTTTACGGGAAAACACATGGTTGTAATTCGTGGCCACCTGATGCAGGAAAGCAGTGCACGGCTGTGCAATATGATGTCGTTAAAGCAGTTGGAAAATTCATGGAAAGCGCAAGTAGCTGTGTAATCGTGTTAACTCGGGATTTTCCCCGAGCTAAGTTAGCTTTTATTTAAAGGCTCTCCACTCGCACAAGATACCGAGCGGTCTCTTATGAATTGCCTTGTTCTACAACACTCAAACGTCCGCCACAAGCTGCTGGGGTGGGAGTGTGCGACCCTGGGCGGGGGCTACGGAATGGGGGCTTAAGCCCCGGGCCAATGAGAGCCCGCCATCGATTGCCCCGGCAAGAAGGCGGGAAAGGGGCCCCGACCAATGGCGACTATCCGTGATGCAACAGGCCAAGCCCTCCACCCAATGAAAATGCCATTAATCTCTTTCAAAAAGTTGTAGAAGGACATTTTCGACCGGGAAGGGAGGGTGGGGGAAAGGAGAAAGGTTTTCCTCTCCTTCACGAGGGCCCCCTCCCCCTGTACAAGGGTGCCAGGGTGTCTTTTCCGTGTCTATTACTCGTGGGCTCCTCCTATGTTCATTGTAAAAACCACGCTGGCTGCCTGCGGTCCTCAGTGTCGCCAAGTGTGTCTGCACTAGAGGGCGTTTCTGCTCCTCGCGGTGAGTGCATGTGAACGTGTGTGACGGCGATGGTGTGTTAACGGCCGCCACGACGGCTTCGTCACGGGACTTCGCCCCAACTGCTACGGACACCGACTCTCAGGGCACGACGAGATCTTCGTCCCTGTCGTCATCGTCGCCGCCTTCCCCGACACCGAGCGGCAGGGGCCGCATATCCCCGGTTCCCATGCTGGACTTTGCGGCGGCCAACGGGGCCTCCAACTGTGGAGGTCCCCCGGTCGTGCCCTCGCCGTCCGTTCTGTCCTTCCTCAACCTCAACGTGGAAGGTGCGGCCAGGAGCGGCGCCGGCGGCGGAGGAGCCTTCATGCTCGGCAACCAACCCTTAGCAGCGTTACATAGCATGGCCGAGATGAAATCCGCCGCGCTATTTCACCCCCAGCAAGGCTACGGCGGGGGAGGTGCTCCGGCGGCTCCGGCGCCCGTTCCGGCAGCGGCTCCAGCGCACCTAGGAAGCCCGGGCTCTGGGAAGGGTAGTCCCAACTCCTCGGCGGGATCCGCCGGTCACACGTCCAATCCTCACGGCATCGACCACATCCTCAGCAGGCCGGCACCCATCACTACTTCCTCTGGGTCCGCAACGCCTACCGGCCTACCGCCGGCACCCGGATTACCTCGCGGGTTCAACGTCTCGGCCACGGCGGCCGGCATGGCGGCAGCGGGAATGGCAGCGGCTGCCGGCATGGCGGCGGCATCCTACTTCCATCACCATCATCATGGGGCCGCCTCCAAGCACCATCATCCCCTGGCCGAACTCACGTCGCGCTCGGCAATCTACTGGCCTGGTCTTCAGGGACTCGTCAGCAACCCCATGGCTTGGCGAGACAGACTCAGTTCCAGTAAGTAATCACTCCCTTGTCTTTTAGTTTCACAATTAGCAACACTTCTGCCAATAGCAAAGTTCAGTAAATCTGTTCACACGTCTTACTGAAATGCACGTGCTTCCACAATATGCGAATATACAACTTAAATCTATAGTGTCTGTAATAATAGCATTTTCACAAGTTTAAGGACAAAATATCTATCCTATAGAGAATTAAAATATTTCATAAAAAATACAATAATACAAATAATACAAATAATAATAATAATAATAATAATAATAATAATAATAATAATAATAATAATAATAATAATAATAATAATAATAATAATAATAATAATAATAATAATAATAATAATAATAATAATAATAATAATAATAATAATAATAATAATAATAATAATAATAATAATAATAATAATAATAATAATAATAATAATAACTCATAATAAAAATAGGAACTCAACTAAATAATGTCCACTGTACACAGAACATCTACCCATAACTAAATGTGTGACGGTTTTATATGATTTTTGTATAATAATTACTCATGGTTATGTTCTGTTAGTTTATTTTGTTAGCAAATATTAGTTATGAATGTTTGGGAGAACGAAGTTGTTGCTAAATAAAACTTTGTTAAATTTAATACCAGAAGTGAACAGTTTCGAATAAATTATTCGAAATTACTTCACCACGTTCAACGTTTTAATTGAGTTTAATTTTTATCTCAATTTACTCTTTGGTCTGAAAAAATATTAATTTATTACGTGTTTTTTAATCTAGCAACGGTGTGATCCCGTTGCCATAAACATTTCAGTGTGTGGCATATGTATTATGGACACCAATAATATTTAAATTAAAACCTAATAACAGCTGAATTAGTTAATAAATTTGCATTTTGCAAGGAGAATAAAATCGTACCCACTATGCCTTCTTGTTTACTCAAAGTATAGGAACATATTATCCATATTTCTTCTTGTTTTGTAAAAATATTTTTCTAGAAGTTGTCTTCACGTTCATTTTTGAGGTTAGAAGCTTCCTTACATTTCAACTCTTCCAACTAATCAGGCTCTAAGCGGATGCGATAGTAATTTGTTTCTTAAGCTAAATAGCATATGCAGTAACACTTTATTACAGCAAAAGCTCCACGTGCTAGTGTCAAAAGCTATTGGGTATATTTTTGTGGTATATACTGCCAATGAAGGTATAAATCAGTTGGAATTGTGAATGTGTAACACAAATTTAATTGCAAGATCACATCTAGCGGAGTAGAGAAAAAAATTCAACTGAATTGATAATTACAGAAGTTCATTTAAGAAGTGACATCAAAATATTTCAGTTTCGTATAAACTTGGTTTCTAAACCCTTCATTTTAAGCTGCACACTAGGAAAACCTATTTTTCTTAATTCCATAATGCCCTAGTAACCTAAATTGTGCCTCCGGTTTTCCTAAATTTGTTATTAGTACACTCAAATATCAATTCCCCAAAACAAGAGGAATGTTTCTTAAAATATGGACATTTATATAACTTCATAGAGAATCATATTAAAATAATTGCAATTCACTATTTAAAATAAGATTATTTAATTTAAGAAGTAACCACCTAAACCAAAACAAGTTAAAATGGATTTTTTTTTATTGAACTATTTCTATTATACGTGTCAAAACAGCGTCAAACTGATATTTTATAAACGGCGAGTAAAATTACAAGAGCCTCTTGCATAAACCTTACTAAAAATTAAGTACTTTATGAAATAGTAAATATTCACTTCTTGAATGATTCCTTTGTAAATTTTGATGCATTCTTTAATAGGAAAATAATAATTTTAAATATGTACCCACTTTGCTATGTGAACTGTTATTAAATTTTTAAACAGGAATTTTAGATGCATTCTACTATAACTTTCAAATTACAATTGAACAAACATTAGCCTAGGTTGTTTTAAAATAGTTAAAATGTTATTCTATCATTCTTTTGTATTAGTATATGCAATACCCACACCAATTTATTCATAAGTAAAGAAGAAAGCTATCGCATATTCTGGAAATTATATTTATGTCTGTTTACATTTTGTCAAGGAAAGAATTGGTAGAAGCATTTCAAATTAATTCGTACATAACTACAGCACAACCCAAGTGACCAACAACTTTGTAATTCCCAAAATGCCCATCATTAATGCAACAAAAGAGCATGGAAACAATTTTGAAACAAATATATTATAATACAACTAAGACACCATCCGAAAAAGTTGAACCATTATTGAAAAATTGTTTACTAACTCCATATATAAATTTAAATTTTGTCCCAGTGCTCTGAGTAAAATTTGGCAAGTGGCACATGCATAGATAATTACTAACTTATTTTAAAAAGATATCCAAATTAGTTTCACTATCAATAAACCGGTGACATTTTGAAAACAGATTGAACTCCACAAAATTCCTTAGGAATAATTCTTTAAATAGTGGCATTACTTCACAAAAACTGCAATAATTAGAAAATCACAATATAAAAATAAACTAAAGATAAATTGCAAAAGTAATGTGTTTGCTATTTTTAATCAAACTTAAACAGTACATTTGCCTTAGCAAGTTGTGAAACATTTCGAATATATTTATTTAGTTATTTACCTGAGAGTGCTAGAAGATTACCACTAATTTTATATAAGAGATTTTAACTTAGATATTTAACTTAAAGAAGATTTCCACGAGGTTATGAAATACCCCGTTTAAGATTTTTGTATTATTAATACATTTTAATGAAGTTTATTGTAAACGTTTCACTTAAAAGCCTATTTAATAATAATAATAATAATAATAATAATAATAATAATAATAATAATAATAATAATAATAATAATAATAATAATAATAATAATAATAATAATAATAATAATAAATTATTATTGTTATTGAAGTGGAAAGTTATTTTAAATTAATATGAAAAACTACCATAGCTAAATGTGGCTGGACTCATCCCAGGGGGGAAAGGTTCACAGTTTTACGACAGCATTGCGTAGCTATGTTTGTTTATATAATCAAAATTTAGAGCATAAAGCAAATATAACTAAATAGGCAGCTTAAGAAAATATAGTTTAATTACACTAAATATTTACCAAATGCTATTTGAGCTTATGCACAATGTAACCGTGCTGCTACATAATTTACAAATTCGAGCATGTGCAACTATTTGTTGATATTCAAGCAGTCCTGGTTTCTCAGCTGATAAATCTTTAATTTTTCGCTGCCTGTAGGCACAGCTGATAATTTAAGTTTCAGTCCAATTTGGTGTACTGATATAATTTATGGTATTAACTGTATCTGAAATGTTCGTTGCTCTTAGATTGAAATTTCTAACACCTAAGTGCTGCGTCACTATTCCTTTGTTTCTCGTGATGTCATGGAAAGAGTATGAAATTTCAAAGTCAACATATACAGACTCATTTTAAACAATCACTTACCACTTCAGTCTCACATATCCCTCTTTTATCTATAACGAAATATATTCAACTATCCTGCAAACTTCTACTCCATTCATATGAAGTAGAAAGAAAATAGGTTATTTTAAGAATAATTTGTGGAAGAGAGATAACAAAAAAATTCGCGTGAATGTAATAGATATAGGTTTACCTTTTTCTTAATTCACTTTCTTAACTTTAATTGCACCGGAGATTGCACCACAATTGCTCCCATTCTGAAAATCTTAGGGTTAGTATTGTTTCTATTATTGGAAATAATATTTGATTACATTTTCCTTTTCTATAAAATTCTTGGGGCATATTCCTTCTGTTGGTGAGAGGTAGAAACCTTCCAAATTGTTAAATTGTTTATTACGATATGAAGACTATAAAAATAATTTGACTGTTGGTACTCCAGTTTTCTGCTTCCCTTTCTCCTTTAGTCCTGCGATTTCAAAGGACTGTATCTATATGCATGAACATTGTGTAATAATAAAAGTAAACCAAAGTGTATTTATTTGAAGATAACTAGTACCACATAGAATTCAAAACTCGACAACAGTGCAGAAATAAGCGATTGAACTATTAGAATGCTTAACTATTGAAAAAGGAACTGTAAAAATAAATTCATCTAGGGAAGTTAAAATGTCATGGGCCGTATTATTTTACGAATTTTACGAACAGAATGTAATCGATTACATAAACTATTAATATAACATTTAGTAGTCAAATAGTTTCACTCAAAATAAAGATCTGGTATTTTAACATTACACAAGTTAAAACTAATAACAAATGACATCATGATAATTTCAAAAGTAATTTAAAAAATTCAACAATTTTATAAGCCTTGAATATAGGTTTAAATCTCCTGCAGGTTCACCGATCTGATTAAGTTTAAAGGAAAGAAATGGTAGTTTATATTTTCAAAAACAAATTTGAATATGACATTTTCATTGAAGCGTGACTCTGGATGACATTGAAAGCATTCTGAATCATGATTGGTATATATCGGGTGACCATCTAGAGTGTAATCGAAGGAAACCTATATTTTATTGATTTTGTTTGGTTAAAATTATATTCAGAAGGAATCAAGCTGTTTGAAATTGTCATATTTACCTACAGTTTGGCACCCAAGAATGCTTTTTCCCACAATTTAATGAAACATGTTTACTTTGTGTTCACATTTATACAGTGTGTTCATTTTAATGGAACTACTTTCCTGGGTAAAAAACTTTCTCTGGTTGCACATATTTCAGATGTCCAAAACGAGATCATTATAGTTATTTGTTGCGAAATAGAACAAGAAAGCACTATTGTTAACAATACTTGTAAGATATCGTACGAGTATAGCTGAAATTGTGCATTTAGTCCGTGTGAAAACAGTTTGTTGAGAAGTTTGCCTATCTTTCTGCTATGGATGATTTGGATATCTTTTATTCTGGACTGATTCAAAAAGTGCTTTCAAATGCTTAAAAATCAGCTGAAATTTCCCTCTGATGCAAGTTTTCTTTTAATATTTTATGAGACATAGTAAAAGCAGTAAAATCCATGCTTACGTCTCTGAGATATGACATGAAAAGGTAATGGTTACGTTACATATGGTACCTTTATAGTTCAGTATATTCCAACAATTATATAACTTCCAGCGTTCATGTTGGTATAATATTCTTTGTTGACATTGGGAAAGAAGTTGCATATATAAATGTGGCAAAGCGGTGGAAAACGCGATTGCATCTTGTTATATACTTCCAACATATTTCTGAATATACAGAATCGCAGCTAGACCAGCGCGTTTCCGTTGTTTTTTGCAACTTAGCCTTCAGCGAGATAGAACATTTTACTCTGCGAAAAAAAGGAACCACGTGCGCACGGCAATGCAAGCTTAAATGCTATTAATATGTCATTTTTACAGCGCATTATTTCAAGATATTTTTTGACCTCAAGCAAACAGCAAAATATGGGTTTTATGATTTATTTTTGTATACATACATCTACATTTTTTAACTAATAGAACATAGGCAAAATGTAATTTTTTTTTAAAACGGAATTTAAGGTAAGAGATACAACTGCAACTCATATTTACCACTATTGTACACTAATTAATTTATTGTTATAGGAAAGTGTCATAAACATGTTACTTTACGCAGAACAACTCCAATCTAACACATAGTGGTAGACTACCCTTAGATAAAATACCTATAGATACCTACCTTCTATGTTTGGAAAATGTGTAAGAACAGGTATAAATAAGTATTTAAATAAAAATAAGGACCTTATTTTAATCAGCATACAGTTTTTACTTACAAAATTGCAAAATCTCGTCGTATCTCATGAGCCGTTATTTTCTTGCAAAATCGTGTTTCGCGAACGGCAACAATGGACACCAAATTGCTAAATATTTCAGTATTATGTAAGCTGTATCAACCTTTTCCTTGACCTTACTTTTGTCATTATTATCATTATTATTATTATTATTATTATTATTATTATTATTATTATTATTATTATTATTATTATTATTATTATTATTATTATTATTATTATTATTATTATTATTATTATTATTATTATTATTATCATTATTATCATTATTATTATTATCATCATCATCATTATTATCATTATTATTATCCTTATCATCATTATCATCGTTATCATTATTATTATCATCATTATTATTATTATTATTATTATTATTATTATTATTATTATTATTATTATTATTATTATTATTATTATTATTATTATTATTATTATTACTATATTATTACGGGTAGGTAGCTTATATTTCAAACCAGCATTTTTCACTCATAATGTAAGGCTAGATTTAGACTTTTTAATATATGAAATTACTATGGCATATAATTTCGTTGATGCAAAACGATAGATTAATTAATAAACTGTTTCACTTCTAACTAATTTTGTATCTGGTTTTCTGGAGACATCAGCCAGGCTTAACGTTTACGATAAGACTTTAATTTCTACAAAAATAATTATAAATAGTAATATCATTAGCGTGTTCTAACATGTCCAAGATTTCATGAGCATACAGTATAAAGGAAATTACTATCCCAACAATACGAAGCCACGAGTGGTGCTTGCTAAGACTTTTTACTGAATGAAATCTTTAATAGAAAATATTATTATTAAAATGAAAATAATATAAGTATTTTACGCATTATTTCATGGAATTTATTGAATTGATAACAAGTCATACACTAGAATTGCCTTTCTTCTTTAAGAAAGTTTTCTTCCTTTCTTTAGTTTACAAATCAGAAACAATTACGAATCACTGCGATAATTTTCCAAACCACCTCTTCTCGACAAGGTTTCGGTGATAGGTGAGCATAATGTTTCAAAGTGATAGGGGTTGTAAATGGGGCTGGTCAATATTGAATGTTTGATCCATGGAGTAAACATCTAATATTGGAACACTTATTCATCCATTCCATTTGCGCGTTATGTATAAGAGTATGGCCAATTGCAATGAGTACAATATCTACGTCTTAAATCAAATGTTCTTAAAATTATTAGGTAGCCAGCAAAATTCACTGCTCAAAGTTTGAACAAAATCTTCACAAATATCTTAAATTACGTACTAAGATGTTTTACTATGCCTTTATTTTATAATTCAACATTAGTTCATTTTAATTTCCTAAAACAATTTATTTTATGCCTTCATTTCATCCTAATCTTTTTCTTTTTTTAATTCCAATTTCTTTTAGGTATATTACTTACCTAATTTACCCAAATATTTACTCGTATTTTTAACCGGCACATTTTGATATGTTTTCCATTTCCTCTGTGTCATTTTATGCTTCCAATTAAGGATAAATTATATTAAATACGTCTTATGTTGGGTAATATTATTTTCTGATCAAATTGCGTAAGCTATCACGGCCGGTTCATAGAATACAGAATGCATATTCAGACTTGTGGGCCGTGGTTTGGAAGAAGAATTTCCCCTAGACCACGGCACACAAGCCCGAATATTCATTCTGTATTTTAATATATTTTCTCCTTGTACTCTTAATTTTCTTGTACTCAATCATCCCACATAACGAAGTTTCGTTATAGGCTAATTTGCTGTCTAATTTAAACCATTTCTGGTCTGTTAGCTCCTTTTTGCCACAGATCAGTCCCTTTGTATTTAAATATAATTTGTTCACTATTCTCCTTATTGCCATACCTATAAAGTCATTCCAATCTCCAACACCAGTTCTTTACCATGAAATGTCTTCTAGTTCCTATTTATTTTGCCTACCTTATCTGTACATGTGCTTCTCTTCTCCATGAATCCATTATCTGAGCATAGAAAGTCAAAGAGTTATTGCACTTAAGAGTTTTTGTATTTCTAGTCCTCAAAACTTTTTCTTGCTACCTTCCAAACATAGATCTCCTATCCCATTATTTTCACTGCTGGAAATTATGTTGTTGTAAATGTAATGTCCATGATCTCATTAAAATAATATTTTTGAAGCCACAGAAACAGTTTTATTACTCTTATTTTGCTGAGATTTATTTGTACCCCTTACATAGGTTTTTTGTATAATTTTCAGTTTAATACCATAACTATCAAATTGAAGCTTGTTTATTTAACATAGATTAAAATTGCCTGTCGGAGTGTAACTTCCTAGAAAATTGTTGCGACTGACAACATGCGAGATCAAATGTCTACGTAAACTCCTTAGCTTAGCTCTTGTTAACTAGTTAAGGATGCTGGCAACATTGCGTGTGAAATCGATACGCTATCGACCCCTTTCTCTACTTCAGTTTCTACCGGCTACTCTGAATTACAATGCTCAGAGTGCTTCGTGTTTCCTTTGTGAGCTATGGAGGTGTCCGAGATGCTAAGTCAAAACGAGTTGCTGTTTGTAATAAACGGATATAATTGACTGACTATACGAATATCTGGAGGTGTATAAACATACTGATACATTTTTCACTAGATTCTGCGCGAGTGTCGTCATGCAAACTTCTCTGTTTCCTACTTGAAATATACAAGAAACTGCTGATAATACGAGCGAGCACTGCACTTAACCATGCACTGTCCCAGAATGTTCACCACATAGAAGTCGCAACGATACTAACCTGGCATTCCTGTGATCTTATAAATACGAACGTCAACTCGACCATAAACCTCTGCGCAACTTGCAGCCATTCGCCACGTCTAAGATACCCATATAAGTGCAAATGCAAGATAAAATAAACGATAAAAAGAGTATGAACTAGGTAGGTATTACTTATTGAGGAATTTATCAAATTTGTACAACTGATTTGTTAGTATTAAAACAGAATATCAGATAAAGATGAGAAGTAAAACACTGAGAAGGCATGTTGTAGACAGAATAACAAATATAATATTCCCAGGAGAGAGAATATTGCAATAATAATTATGAATTAACTCTTAAGGTGTACATTGCCTCTAAGTTTTCCCATGTACAAGTTTACAACATTCCTGGGAAGTAACGAATCTCTATTCAGCATCATTACTAAATTTGATGATTATCAGATAGATTTATCCCCCTTCGCTCATTGGCAAATAAGTTTTTTTTTTTCCTGCCTCACGTTCAAGAGGTCGCGAGTTCGAATCTCGCTTAGAGTAAGTTATCCGAGTAAGGTTTTTTGCCGAGGTTTTCCCTACCCTGAGAAGACGAATGTCGGGTAACTTAAAGCTCCATGGACCTCGGGCTCATTTAAGCACCATTTCACCCATTTCATTTCATTCATTCGTCCGATATGACGCAATGTTGGAGGACGTTAAAAAAAAAAAAAAGGTTTTTTTTCATCCCATGACTACCCAAGTTAATAGACATTGACAGAAAACAAGAACAAAACAAATCAATAAATATGATGAAATATAGAGGTACATAAATATTGCTTAACCAGTAGCTATATTCCTCAAATTCAGCCTTCCACATTTTTATTAAGAACATTTATTTCAAAGTTAACGGGTTTTCCTTTATTATATTTTTATTTTAGTTTTATTATTTTCTTTAATGTAATGTCCTTTAACCTAGTAAGTCATATACTCAAATGAGTCAGGGCCCATAGCACTTAAAGTTACCCGACATTTGTCTTCTCAGGATAAAGAAAAAGAACCCAAAAACCTTATCCGGATAACTCACCCTAACAGATTAGAACTCGGGACTTCGTAAATGTGAGGTAGACACACTACGCCCACAACAGAGGCAGACTGGGTTATCCTTTGAAAATGATCAAAACGAAGTTCGATTTTTCATTTAAAAAACTCATCTAATCGATGTAAATATGATAATAGGACCAAAAATTGGACCGGTATAGCTCTTTTATTAAGTATATTATTTATTTTAAGCTGTTCAGTACTCAAAATAAAATGTATCATTCTTTGTCGCATAATAACGCACAACGTTTTCTTGTATTCTAATGGATAATAGCAAATTCATCAAAGCCAAAATAGAAAATGTAAGTTTAAAAATTATAAAGACAACAATCAACTGTTTTAAGTCGGTTAATGAACGTGTGGTCCTGATGATCAAATTAGTATAAAAATTACAGTCAAAATTTATCCCTGTTTTGTACTCAAAACTGAATTGTTTTCTACAATGACCATGTGTTGCAATAGATATTTAGAAATTTTAAAATTATTATAATTCCTTAAATATTTACCCTATTAAACTTGGAATATCAAACCTTATCTACTACCCAAATATGATTCCTAATGTTTGTGCCTTATTACAATTCCCTCTTTCAAGAAAGTAATTTGGGAATAATATAGGAGCCTGCAATCTAAGGCTTCTATAACGGACTTTGATGACAACCGATTAGATTGTTCTGGATTTATTAGTGAATAAACGTAAATAAATCTCAAATTAAAGACTACGGACGAGGGTTACAACCTCTCCGACTTTATGATGTGGAGTTGATAAATTATAATTTTCATGAACATTGCCTGTCGCGTTTACAACAAATAATTATAGCAGGATTATTGAACCTAAAAAGAAATCGTTTGACAGTAATAAAATGGCATTGCAATAGGAGCAAAAAAAAAAAAAAAAAAAAAAAAAAAAAAAAAAAAAAAAAAAAAAAAAAAAAAAAACAGTTTACCCCTAATATTATAACTCAGCCCCCCATTTCATATTCATCATCTACATATCATGCGATGCTTCAGCTTGTCTTTAGGACCATAAATGTGGAAGGTCATTCCCACCACGCAAGTTAGGGGCAGGGTGTAGAAAATATGTTTTGTGGGCAGAAATTTTGGAAGTCTATTCATACTGACCTCTTCAGACCAGCACTGATTGGACAAAACAGCGATGTCCAATCTTGTCTCTTTGAGACGTTTACGTAATGAGCGGCTATAACCCCCCCCCCCCCCTCCTCCTTTAGTCGGAGGGACAGATGGTACCCAGTGACGGACACAAACAGGCGATTCCATGGCAGTTTCTAAGTAATACCTCGAATTTTCTTATAGTTTCCTCAGAAGACCTCTTCATGCTGGATGATTTTTGCATAAATGATAAGCAGTAAGGAACAGACAAAATCTTACTATATATAAAATGTGGATCTCGTTAAAACAGACGATTTATGTCGAATACTTTTTTCTTTAGAGTGAACCATTTCCGAGATATTCTTTATTATTTGTTTGGATTTCCCAATAGGTACTAATACTTTTGCCAATGTTACTCGTTTTTTATCTCTTGGCCTTGCAAAGAGAACGGAATTTCAAAGGCAGCATAGCAACCAGCTTTTAAAATATTTCACTTTCACTTAAAGCCCACTGTATTCCCTTATTTCCCTTGCACTTACAAGAAAATTATCAATAAGATCATTTCTGCAAATGTTTATGTCGATTAAAATGCAGTAGGTAGGGAAATAAACATCTGCAGAATAGTGTGTATATAAGAGTGACTATAGCTCCACATATGTTTGCGAACAGAGTTTCTCCAAACTGAACTATATTAAAAGACTTCTTAAACATAAGCAGTAGGTACCTACCAAAAAAGTCACTAATGAACAGATGTTTATCGCATAAGATTTGAAAGGCTTTCATAAATCAAACAACGCACATACAACCAAACTACCACTGCAATACAGTTTAGTGTTAAAAGAGTGGCACAGTGCGTATAAAGTGGAAGGAGGTGAATCTAACCTCCCCTCTTTCGCAAACGTTGGACATCGTGGATATAGAAGCCCGAACCTCCTCCCGCCTTCTCCGGAACAACAGAGACGTGAGCATCTCGTCTCTTTTCAACATATATCTTTCTCTTACTCTAGGCATGAGACAAGATAAACCAAATAGCCTGCACTAGGTACATATTGAACAACACTGGTAAAAAATGCCCATTTTCCCGCTGTTGTAGAAAAAAATGTTCAATTGTTTATTTTGATTAGATTACAGCGCTTATGTGATTTGCGATTGTTTTTTCCAGTTAACGCCGTCGTAAAACAACTTTAGTTTATAAATGGTGCGAAAAAGCATAAGCTCAAATTACATAGTTCTTTCTGTACCACAAATACTATAGGGAAGATAAGAGTCATATTCCTGCGTGCTCAATCTCTCGCACGAACCAATGCCTTTTAAAGGGTAGGTAATTGGGTTAATGTTCATTACTCATCGTTCGCTAAAATAGCGGAGATGAACTGCCAAAGTAAAATGAAAGCCACATAAAAATGGAGGGAAGCAAATGGCACCGCTAAAACGCTAGGGGGAGTGTAGCTATAGCGGCACCTCTCACGAAAATAACGACCTATAAATTTTGGGACGTTACTACCTACAGATAACGTTTCACATCTAAACTTATAGCCATGAATTTAATTGGTCGGAAAGTAAATGGGATAAAGTGGTAAAACTCTTGCCACAACGCTGACTGACGTGGAAGCGAGCCATATTAGTTATTAGTGTGTCATTTGTTTCAGCTTTTAATATTCGTGTTTATCGTCAACTTCTCGCTAGATGTTCGTTTGTTACTACAAATTCATCAGTAAATCTCCAGTCCTCTGTTTCGGCTATGTTGATGGTAGAATGAGTCAAAGTATTTCTGTAAAAAACAGTTTGGGTAGAGGTCTGTTCATTCCCAAACTACAGAAGTAAGAATGTACTCACTCTTCAGTGAGTCACGGATGCCATCTACAGTCTAGCCTAAGGGGGGCCAAGGTATCCTATAGTTTGCAGAAGCCCATCAAACCAACATTGTTGCAAGTACAGAGAGAGTCAATGAACTAAGAACCGTATGCGCGCGTTTTTTCACTGGACATGCGGACACATGATTCCGCGCTGCTGCTGCAATCAAGGTCAAGGTACTGACTTGGCTTTGCAATTTTCTGATTCTGCAGTACTGAATTGACAGTGATAATGTGTTTTCTGTGGTGTTTAACGCCCGCTTTTACAACATACGGCACCACAGGCGGTGACACTGGTGATACATGGAGTGAAGATGGAGCAATGGTGGAATGAGATGGCGGGAGAAACCGGAGAAAGCCCACCCCAGCGTCGCTTCGTCCACCACAAATCGTTTGCCTGGGATCGAACCCGGGCCGCTTTGGTGAGAAGCGAATGGTCTAACCACTCAGCTACGGCGCGGCCGTCAATGTGTGGTTCGGTTATTATGAATCATTTATTATTTTGTCCTGTATTTAGCCAAAAATAGGTTACTATGATCCAGTATATGTTACCTAATCCACAATATGTATTTATTTGTGATTCGTGTGTCTTCATTCAGTCTTCCCGTCAAGTGAAAATACGATTTGCAGGAAGATTCACGGGTATAAAAGTTCCAGGCCTACAACAATCCATATACTTTAAAGTTCAGACCTCAGGAAGTGTTTAGTTTAAGAAACCTGAAAGACAAGGTAAGTTTCTTACGAAATAAACATTAGACAACATCGGGTTGGAAGGAAAAGCCTTTAAAATTAGTTTGAAAATTGTTGAATGATTCCATCCGCGTCATTCTATGATAGAAACAAACGGCAACTAGCGCCCATAGTGCGAACAGGAAAAACTCTGCGCAGACGGTACTTAGTTTATTGGCTCTCCCGTTAGCTGTCCCATAAAATGTTTTTTCTTCCACCTTTAAGGTCCCTACAATAATCTTCTCTAAATTGGGTGAAAGGTTGTAAAACCGCTATTTGATCAACCATTTAAATGATTACTGAAATCCGATTAAAACATTACAGTTTTTCAATGTTTACGGATCAAAATCTAGGTTATGAATGCAAAAAGAAAAAAAATATCGCTGCAACGAGTAGGTTTTAGTTACGGAGAACGACAAGTCAGAAGCTAATGGTGATGAATATGTGCACTACGACAGAAAGATGGATCGCACAGCGAAGCATTTATATGAGAATGCAGGTTTTGCGACATGGCATATACTTAAAATCAAGTAGGTACTCAAAAGGTTTTATTCTTGACCAAGTATCTCTCCAAAAAAGAATAATAGACTATATTATGCTTATTTTTAGTTTCTCTACACCTACATACACTAAGTTAGAGGAACTATTGTATTTTAACCCAAAATACGATATCGAGATTTCCCCGGAAATCCCTCAATTTTCCATTTCTGGAAAAAGATCACACATGTCTCTCCCTCTGTGTGTGTGTGTGTGTGTGTGTGTGTGTGTGTGTGTGTGCGTGTGTGTGTTTGTGCGAGTGTGCGTGCGTGGGAGAGGAAGGTAATGTAACTCAAAAAGGACAAGTCCATTAAATTTCGAACTTGAAAGTTCAACATCTAGAACAATGTGACACGAAGATTTTCAAGAAAATCCCTCTAACCCATAGTACATTTCACGTGCGAAAATGTTCCTTATTTTCATTCTCTAAAAGTTGTTTTGACTAAAATGGCGCATTTTCAAACATATTGATATAAAAATATATCTTGAATTTTCTGGTATATAATATGAACTTTCCCTTATTTTATTGTAGGTATTTTCCATCATTTTATATAACAAGAAAATCTTAACAGATAAACTGAAAGTTTATCAGTTTTTGACTTTCTAAGTAGAGTATTGCATTCCACTCAAAAATTCGATATCGAGATTTCACTGGAAATACATATTTTGAGACTCCCTGTATCCTAAGAATCCATTTTTAGAAAAAGGTCTATGCGTTTCTATGCACAATATAACTCAAAAACGAAAAGTGGATTAATTATCTAATTTGGTGTTTAAGTTCAGTACCTTCCCAGGATGCAGATTTTCAAGATAGTCCCCCCACCCTAAACCACCTTTTACATGTAACATTTTTTAAAATGTTCATTTTTTAAAAGTGGCTCAACGATATTGATTAAACTAATATATATAAATGAGATATTTTCATGGCAAAAGAAGTGTTGTTTTAATTGTCTAGGAATAGCCTTTAAAGTCCTCTTCATTTTGGATGAACTTTGCATAACTCGTAAACCTCAATCCTACTATAGAAAAAATGTAGATATCGTAAAAGCACGCTTTTTTTGTAGATAACCATTTTTGAGATATTCCTTGTTATTGGCTTAAATTTTATAATATTGTACCCCTCTCAAAGAGGAAGCTGTTATTCTTTTTTTCATGTCCTTGCCATACAAACAATGGAATTTGAAAGCCTTTACATAGCGACTAGCTATTAAAAGATCTGGCTATCACTTAAGCCTACTGTATTTCCCTGTTTCCATTGTACCTATAAGGAAACCCGCAATTAAACAATTTCTGCAAATGTATATGTCAATTAACACGAAAAATTCAATATTGAAAAATTGAAATTGAGTGTTATTTATAGACGTTCTTTAGCTGCTGTGGTTGTCAGCATCCCATTCTACATTGGGCGTACAAGATCATTTAATTTTGCTCAAAAGTCTCTCTATCAGGTTTGAGATTCTTTTACGTGCCGTAAATCTACTATATGGCACCACCGGCTTTACTACCCTTCCGAAAAACGCGATGCTAAGGATCTTTAAACCCGAAAAAATGCATTGCCCTCGCCGGGTTTGAACCCGCGACCTTAGGAACCAGAGGCTAGCATGAGGACGATGTAATAGATGGAAGAATAAGGATTGGAAGAACAGTTTGTTGAGGAATAGGTATAGAAAGTCATGTGAGTGCAATCTTCAATACTTTACCATTGTCTTAAAACTTACGAATAAATGCACTACGTCGTATGTGCAGTGCCTCGTCTGCAATGGGTATCCACCTAAGAACGTAATAGCTTGAGGTTTCGCATGTTCTTATGCCTAAAATATACCTGCCATTTTATTAAACTTTGTGCATGCCATGCACGCTGCTTCTGCTGGTCTGGGCGAATATTACCGTCTTGTGATACAATAGTAGCTTCATCTGCACATAGTCCGTCTTATTGCCTAATTAGTCACCACCCTCCATGGTACTGGTTAATCAAAGGGGAGGATCCACAGTTACGGAGTGTGTAATATGGAGTGAGGCTGTTACACTGCCCCCATTCTCTCCCCCTCCCCCTTCTCAAGCTTGCACACAGAGAGAAAACGCCATCCTCTTGGGAGTACATCATAACACATTACCAATTTTGTTTTTCTCGTTTCCTTCATTACTCCAATTACAACGTTGGAAAACAATTCTGGTTCCACTTTCTTTATCCACGAAAAATTCAGGGATTTTACGTCGTGCATTATTTTGCTCCTCGATTAACTCCCGGCAGCAAAGTTTTGTTTGATTGTGTTTTAAATCAGCTTGAAATGTTCACATCTCGTCTCCAGTTTCAAAATTCAGGCACTGATTTTATCAATTTAAATATCTCATCAAAGACAGTTCACGACTGTATCTCCAAAGGCTCATTTACTTTAATCTAATCAAACCTATCTGGATATATGGAGTGTTCTACTTGCAGCTCAGCTTCAAATTCAAAAGAATACAAACTTTCCAAAATGGGGTTCTTCGGATCATCGTGGATGCTCATTGGTACACCCGCAATTCTACACTTCATAAAGATCTTCGTGCTCTACACTTAAATCTACATTCCAGGCCTCATATACTCGATTCCCAGGACATGCCAAAATAATGACCTTCACGTAGAATGAAAAGAAAACGCCATACAGATCTCCGCCTATTAAATATCATTTTCTTGTACATATCAGTGTCAATTGTTGAATTGTACCCTAACACCAGTATTATAATTCTTAGAACTGTTTTATATTTTTATAAAACCGTAAAATACGTAATATTGTATAATAAAGATAACTAACTTAAAAATCTGATGTGTTGCACTCACATGAGTTTCTCTACTCTTGTACTAACCATTCTAACAAACTCTTATTCCTATATCTCCATGTTAGTTAAGATAAACATCCGTACAAATTATCTTATTGCTTATGTCCTTGTAGGTGCAAGGGAGATATTAGAATACAGAAGGCTTTGTGCGACAGTCAAATCTTTTTGACCTTTGAGATTCCATTCTCTTTGCACGATTAACATATAAAAAAATCTGATGTGTTGCACTCACATGACTTTCTCTACTCTTGTACTAACCATTCTTACAAACTCTTATTCCTATATCTTCTTCGTGTTAGTTAAAATAAACATTTGTACAAATTATCTTATTGCTTATTTCCTTGTAGGTGCAAGGGGAATATTGGAATACAGTAGGCTTTGTGCGATAGTCAAATCTTTTAAAGCTTTGAGATTCCGTTCTCTTTGTACACGTAACATATAAAAAAATGAACAACGATGACCCATTTCACGAAAGTTCCAAGTTTTCCGAAACTCACACACATAACAAGGTATATCTCCGAAATGGTTCACCCAAAAAGAAAATTTATTGAGACATAAATTGTATATTTTAGCAAGATCTACATTTTTTGTATAGTATAATTTGGTCTATCTCTAACGGTTTACCAGTTATGCAAAAGTCGTCCAGAGTAAATACGACTACAGGGGCTATAGCCAGAAAATTCAAGATATACATTTCATTTGTCATAAAAATATCTCAAACATATGACATTTTAATCAAGATCGTTAGAGCCATTTTCAAGAAAATCAAAATTTTCGAAAAATTTTCCATGTAAAGGGTAGTTTAGGGTGGGGCTATTTTCTTCAAAATCTTCGTGTCACATCCTTGAACGACATTAAACTTAAATACCAACTTTGGTTTTTAACCGACTTTTCATTTTTGAGCTATGCTGTCCACAGACTGACAGACTGACAGACACACACACGGACCTTTTTCTAAAAATGATTTTTTTGGATTCAGGGTGCCTCAAAACATGTATTTCCGGTGAAATCTCGACTTCGAATTTTTGGGTGGAATACAATACTTCCCCTACTTACCAGGAGAGAAAGTAAAAATTAATAAAATAAAGTATAGATAAATTAAAAATTCACTATATCCATCAGAATGCGAAAAAGGCTCTTGCCATTATTATATTGATAGGGAAAGTAGAAGAGATAAGGCAAACATTTTTACTTCGTCTCCCATCTGACTACTAGATGAAGTATTGCATTCCACCAAAAAATGTGATATCGACGTATTAGCCAAAATACACGTTTTGAGGCCCCATAAATAAAAAGAATAAAGAAAGAGACCACATGTGCCCCCTTTTCTCTCTAGTTCTTACAGTCTTTAACGCCTGTTTATGTAGTACACTGAACCACATTATATATAGTTATGGTCTTGTAGGTACATATATTTTTTTCGTGCGCTTATTTTACATAATACTATTCGTGAAGAAACTTATTCCACATTATTCTCAGTACAAATTCCTTAAACATTAAACAATATGCATTTATTTATATACAGCGCGTGCAAACAATATTCAACTACCTACTTATATCATAAGAGGTCATAAGTTCGTACAGGTAAACAAAAGACAATACATTTAGAATGTCAAAAAATCTCTCTTCAGATCGCAGTGTTACTTGGGGAAAAGTACAAATGATCACAAGTATCCTGTAAACGGATCTTTTCTCACAAGCAATTTACAAGTTATGTAACATTTGATTATAATGGGGACTATTTATAATTTACCAAACCAGTACATATGTACTACATATTACTTGGTTTCAGAAAATAAAAATAATCAACACATTTTTCTGTGTATAAGATTGTTTGACATGGAGAATTCCACGAATTCACTTGCATTTCTGAAATATACTGGACTTGCAAATAAAGTTTCATATTCATCCAACTTTTCGTATTTCAGCTATGCTGTGCGTAAAGTCAGATACCCTTAAAATGTGTATTCCCCACAAAATCTCAACGTCAAACTTGTGTGTTCATTCATAAGTGATAGGTTTTACTTTATATTCATGCTCCAATTACGCTATAGATATTTCTAAAAAAGGTGGTTTGACTCATAATGTAATTAGCTAGAGGTAACAAGTAATTCAGAATGACTGGAGTTTCACCAGGATACATGAATAAAATAAGAACGATAATTATGGCTGACCAAAATTTAATGGTAGCTGAATCTGACCATTACTATTCTCTTTGATGTTGTATAAATAATTTTTGTGGGCGCAAATATTTATATCACCGGCTTTACAGCGCAAGGTGTGGCAAGCCTGTGATTGGATGTTGTATTGTGCCACCCGCCATTAAATTTTGTGTTAACTTGAGCCTACACACGGCTAAGGAAGAACGTGAATGAACATGTGACAAATTGCTGTAGTAGCTCAATTGGTAAGAGCCAAACATCAGTGGTTCAAATCCCGGTTATGGTATCTTATTCATCAGTCTGATTCTATAGCAGTGCCCATCCGTTAAGGCATGGGCCATACCATAGCTTTCCAAACGAGAAGAACTTTAATGCACATCCGAAGTACATCGTCAAGGTCGCTCAGCGCTAGAACTTAGGTTTCGTGGTTAGAATCCCGGTCGTGCATGAAATTCAACAACACGGCGTTAGTCTGCACATGGTCCAACCGATCTCAGGAAGCACTTTTATTCTCGGAATAGCCAGTCCTATTACTTATGACCATGAAAATTTGACACAGATTTCAGCTCAGATATGAATCGGTTCCTACCGGATGGAAGCGGGATAGCAACGAACTCTACTCCAGACAAAGAATGTGACGGTAGGATCGGTGACGAGACACGGTGAGTATTGCGGTGTTCTTAGTTGCGACGTCAGTGTCATATTAAAATGCACTATACATGGATTATACATCAAATAGATATTCAAAAATGTGTTTGAGCTAACGATTCATAGCAGATCGGGGCTCCAAGAATATAAAACTATATCTAATCTACATTACGTGAGTTATTTAATGAGAAACAGAGCTAAATAAGCCGCTGAAACACAAAAGACAGCCTCTGAAGTATTCCCCAATGGTAGAGGCCACCTCCAGTATAAAGTGATCAAAGCTTGTTCATGCAGATGAAACTTCCTTTCAGTATTCTCCATTTGGTCCACCCAAAGGGAGGAGGGTTGGTCTTCATTCTGGCCAATCGTGGCTTCCTAGATTTCATCTCACAAAGGGCTATGCAATTGCTGCTGTCAATCATTTTCCACCATCTGCCACTACACTGCCCTTCAAGCAGCCCTCCCTTCCAGCATCTTCATGCTCTGCGTTTGGGGGTACTCGACGGGTGAGAATTAAAATACATCCAGGACACAATGGCGTATTTAGTCCTTTAGAACACTAATCGCTTTGTGTAAACGCAGATAGACGCTTTCGGGAGCAGTAGCAGTTGATAAAGCTGTCCATCGAACAATTTTTGGTTATTAATTTGTACCATTCATGCCTTCAAACACAAATGAGCTTATACATTATACGGGTAGGTAGTTAGGTATACCAGAACTCGAACGGTGCCCAACTCTCAGTCCATTCCGTTTGGTATATCAAACGAGTATGTGTGTAATTGCCTGTTTGAACGCCCAGTGCGATCAGGCTCAGTCCGTATGCTTGAGTGGCGTTGTTGGTGCGTATTGCCTTATACAGTCTTGAGTTGGTGCGATTTTTCAGCATGATGTCAAAGCGGTACAACTGTAAATGTCTTCTCAAAATTAAAGGATGGTTTAAAGTCGGAAGAAACGATGTATGAAGCGCTTCGGAATTCTTACTGAGAAAATTAAATAAATAATAATAATAATAATAATAATAATAATAATAATAATAATAATAATAATAATAATAATAATAATAATAATAATAATAATAATAATAATAATAATAATAATGATGATGATGATGATGATAATGTATATAGCAATAAAGTAAAGCAACAACTTTTAAGTTAATTAACCTTCACTTGTGTTAAAAATTAGTAGTAGCATAATTTATTTTAATTCCAGTTCAGCAATTCCTGGTGTGTAAAGAATAATCATTGCTTAATTTATTGCATTATATACAATTTTAATGTGTATTTAATTAAATGTGTATACATGCAACTGGGGTCCCACCCCCACGCCTCACTGAAATTCTAAATGAATTTGTATGTAAAACTTATACCAGCTGTAGAGACGCATAAACCAGATTTTGCGACTGGCGAAGGAGGCCTTTAGGCGAAGGGTCGCGGGGAGCGGGGAAAAGCTTGCACTTCATGATCGACAAGACCAACAGATGCGATTGTTACGCGCAAGCGCACTACATTCTCGTACAAGTCTTCTCCGTTTTCCTTGCTACGAGCATTTCCCTCCCTCTCGTTAGTAGAAGTTGCAATCAACTTGTTAGGCAGTTAGCAACTTGACGTTTCTAAATATAATGTAGCCATTTTCTACATTAAAATGACAGTTACGTTAATGTTACAATTGCATCTATTTTATTAAACCATTATAAATGCATATCATTACTCTTCATGTCGTTATTTACTAAGGCCAACTATTCAGTTTGGAATAGTTATTTTGTTACAGTGTTTATTACTGTTTGTTATGTTCGTGTTTCTAGCAACAAATTGCGTGCAGTTGTGTCTGCTCATAGCGGGAAATTTCAATGGTCTTCACAGTCTCTGGTGCGGCAATCAGTGCTCTTATCTGGCTATCAAAGGCCTTTGAATTTGATCTCTGCCGCAAACAGCACAGCTTGCAGATGCTATTCCAATGCTTGGCAAAGGCTCACACAATTCTGCAGCAGACCGTTAACAAATATAAGAAATTCTATAACAGCTGATAGTCAAAATGGACAGTTCATGTGAGCCCCCCAAAATGTAATCATGCTTGCACGTGAAGAAGTAGCCCAAGCTGACACAGATATTTCGGAGTAACACTGGACACAAACTCACCTGGAACGTTTCATATCACTTCTTCATCTGATTACCCTCCGCATATGGAGGACTAGTACTCCTTAGGACTTGCAAGCCTGTGCCTAGGGTCAGATGCATGCTGGGAAGCAGACGAACCCATAGACAGGACAGAGTGAAGACCTGGAAGCGGGTGATCAGCCCAGCATCAAGTATGATAGTGAAGAAGAGGATGATATGAAATGCAGGCGAAATGGATGATGGATCAGCCCTCATTCAAAGAATTCGACACAGAATTGACCAAGTAAAAAGGATCATCTCCGCTGCTATTGCGACATAAGAGAACCTTATATTTTTCCCTAAATAGACAAAGTTAGATTACGGATCCTCGAAATTAACTTAAGCTTCAAATTCACAAGTACTAAGAGATTGGGTCTTACATAGATATAACAGCGGACGCTCCAAGGTACGTCCGCAATTCTACCCTACACTTTGATCTTGGTGTAGCTTCAACTTTTCACTCCTGTTACATTCTTCACAAATCCTTCATCCACCATCCCAGCAGTGTGCTAAATCAGACACCCATACATATGCCACCACAGTGAAAATATCCAAGATTAAAAAGAAAACGCCACACCGACCATGTGAAGAATCACATTTAATTTACATTCATTTGAGGACAGTTATTGAAGTGTAGCCACTTAACATGCTTTCTGTATACTTGCATACAGTAATTCTGTAATGGCTCCACTGTAATACACTTATAGTGTAACCATGTTAACTATGTAATTATACCTAAGTGTTCGAAATTTCCTTCGAGCATAATACCCATCAGTCATACATCCTTTGGCTTCACAACAAGCATTTCTTGTAAGACTGGAATTTCGGGATGTACTATAAAGGAAGCTTATAAATTAAAAGTAATAAGAATAAAGATTCATACATTGCAAAGCTCAACAAAACTGAGTACAAAAACTGAGGTGCGTATCTAGTTGGACGTAGAGTGTTCGAAATTTCCTTCGAGCATAATACCCATCAGTCATACATCCTTTGGCTTCACAACAAGCATTTCTTGTAAGACTGGAATTTCGGGATGTACTATAAAGGAAGCTTATAAATTAAAAGTAATAAGAATAAAGATTCATACATTGCAAAGCTCAACAAAACTGAGTACAAAAACTGAGGTGCGTATCTAGTTGGACGTAGAGATTCAACAAGCCAAAAGCAAGGTACTCAACATATTTTTGCACTTCTCATACTACCATACATTTTGGGGGGTTCATATCGTATGTGACTCGACGCACAAAAATAAACCTGCAAAGGCACTGAAATAAATTTTGAAGATATCATTTATTCTTTAGTTATATTAATGATTTAGGAAGACTGAAGGGAACCCTTGCGGGTAGAAACGGCTACTTCGTTAGTAAATTAATTTTGAGCCAAGTAGTTTGAATGTGTTGGAGTCAAAAGGAAATTATAATACCGGGTGTTCCCATCAACCATCCAGTTAAGTAGTATGAAAGGTGTTTTCCTTTATACAGTGGGATTGGCGGCTCACCATCCATGCAAGGATCTGATATAAACATTACACCAAAAATACATATTTTGAGGCCGCTGTATTCAAAACAATGTCTCTAATTTCAGCCTCTTCCATGGGTGCCAGACAACATTTTCGAAAGATAATTTCCCATCCCAAATTACGCTTTACATGGACAAATTTTACCTACTTTATTTTTTATTTTCTCAGAAATAGCTATAAGGATTTTATTAAAACGGCATATGTATAAGAAAAGTATATGAGAAATAAACTCTTACACATTTCTCGAATGTTTTCTTAATACCTAGCACTACCTAGTGAGGTGTTTAGTTAGTTTTCGTTTTTAATTATTCTGTTTCCACACAGACACACACGGAGCCTTACAATTCTTTTTTTTTTTTTTTTTTTTTTTTTCCCTTTTTTTCCGGTTCAGGAAGGCTCAAACACACCCCAGTAAAATTTCAGTATCGACTTTTTGTGTGGAAACAATACTTCCTTTACTTTGATTACGTAGTAGAGAAAGTAAAATGGGTACCGGAACAGGCTTAATGAGAAGTAGTGAACACACCTAGAACTGTTTCATGACCCTATAAACAATAACATCAGCGACGTCCAGCCTGTCTGTTATTGCTAATTACATCACCTTGAAGCATTTCCCCTTCACTCATCCAGGTAACCAAGCATTAGAGAGGTTTGTTTTTAAGTAATTGCGTAATAGCTCAGCGAGAACTAGGTAGTGGCAAATCCGTCTTCCTCTCTTTCGCACAAGCACAGTAAGATTGTTGCTAAGGTTGGTAACAAGTTTATACTGTGTTTACGTGTATGTTAGGGCAGGAAACATTCCAGCCATTGGTCATCGACTAAAGGGCAATTCAGTTGTCACTCATCAGCGGCTCACAACTCCCATAATTCCTTTTACTACCTCTATAATCCAAAAATATTATATTTAGCGAACTCGACAGGTATGATGCATTAAAACCATTTCTCCGCTACAAGCCCGGTCTCACGGCAGTTACATTTCACATTTTGAAAGTGGTGGATCCCATTCACAACAAGGACGAATTGACCCTCACATATATATAGCAATAATCCAACGACTTCCTCCCTTCCACCCGCCCTACAAGCATCGTATGCTTTTATTGGCCTGGACATTTTCAATTTTTGAAAACACGGCACTACCTTGTTCCCCGTTTAACCCGTGGGAGACGAAAGTTTTCCTGGCAATCAACATGTCGCCGCTATGCACTCGGCCAAAAATTACCTACCTCCACCACCACCACCCCCAACTTTCCCCGGCACATAGTCCACGAAATAACCACAATTAAGTGCCTAGACTCAAGCATATGGAGGCGACTAGGGACTTTTTTAACAACTCACTTTTAGATTGAACCGTTTCCATTCCCCGCCCCCCTCGCAATGGAAGTTGTTTTTAAACTGTTTCCAAAGCGCATGGAGAGCGGAATAACAGCGGGAAATAAAAAATAATATCGCTGCTGTTGTGAAAAGGTAATTATTTAAATAAAAAGCCCCCTGCGTTGCAAATAAACGCTATGGAAATTCATACGGCGTCTGCAGTGCCTGGTATACGCTATACTTTGCAGGACATTTGTAACCATGGCCTTCTATAATTGTCTTTCATTAAAATTGCCGTTATTAAAATATATAGTATTATTTTGTGCAAGTTCGGACGTGTTAATTTTTTGTGTATGTTTTTATGTGCTCTGGTAGCGTCTCTATTTCCAGTTAAACAATGCAGAGATGTGGTGCATCTGGAATGTAAAACGACTCTTGGGCTGGGGTAGAGCAATATTCGATAACATAGCCGCGTGTATTTCGGAATAACGATATGGAAAGCACAAGCAGCGAAATGGGGTTTCAGCTCTGAGATTTCCTAAATTAACGCGTTATTTAATTGCACTGTTGTAGTCCATACTATTCCTATCACTATTGGCTCGGTTCAATAAAATAACTACCAGTAATTGGATAAGACAGTATTCCCAATAAGGTTTCATTTTTACTTCATCTACTATTTACCTAAACAGGAAACCTTCTATTCCACCCAAATTAATTTTTATATAAATGTAACACTATGCTACAAACCTTTTTATAAAAATCTGATGTGTTGCACTCACATGACTTTCTCTACTCTTGTACTAACCATTCTTACAAACTCTTATTCCTATATCTTCTTCGTGTTAGTTAAGATAAACATTTGCACAGCTTATCTTATTGCTTATTTCCTTGTAGTTGCAAGGGGAATGTTAGAATACAGTGGGCTTTGTGCGATAGTCAAATGTTTTAAAGCTTTGAGATTCTGTTGTCTTTGCACACTCAACATATAAAAAAATGAACAACGATGATCCATTTCACGAAAGTTCTAAGTTTTCCGAAACTCACACACATAACAAAGAATATCTCCGAAATGGTTCACCCTACAAGAAAATTTATTCAGACTAAAATTGTGTATTTTAGTAAGATGTACACTTTTTGTATAGTATGATTTGGTCTATCTCTAACGGTTTATCAGTTATGCAAAAGTCGTCCACAGTAAGTACGACTACAGGGGCTATAACCAGAAAATTCATGATATACATTTCATTTGTCAGAAAAATATCTCAAACATATGACTTTTAATCAAAATCGTCAGAGCCATTTTCAAGAAAATCAAAATTTTCGAAAAATTTTCCATGTAAAGGATAGTTTAGGGTGGGGATATTTTCTTCAAAATCTTCGTGTCGCAGCCTTGAAAGACGTTAAACTTAAATACCAACTTTGGTTTTTAACCGACTCTTCGTTTTTGAGTTATGCTGTCCACAGACTAATACACAGACACACACACACACACACACACGGACCTTTTTCTAAAAATGCTTTTTCCTGGATTCAGGGGGTCTCAAAACATGTATTTCCGGTGAAATCTTGACATCGAATTTTTGAGTGGAATACAATGCTTTCCCCCTACTTACCAGTAGAGAAAGTAAAAAGATACAGTGTGTGTGTGTGTGTGTGTGTGTGTGTGTGTCTGTGTGTGTGTGTGTGTGTGTGTGTGTGTGTGTGTGTGTGTGTGTGTGTGTGTGTGTGTGTAAACAGCATAACTCAAAAGCGAAAACTTGCTTAAATACTAAATTCAGCTTCTTCCAAGAACGCATCGCAAAGATCTTCAAGAAAATCCCCAAACCCTAGAACACCCTCTACCGGTCCGGGTGGCTCAGTTGGTTAGACGCTGGCCTGGTGATCCCAAGGTCGCAGGTTCAAGTCCGGCCCAGATTTAAGTGTGCTTAAAAACGACAGCTCCATGTCAGTAGATTTACTGGCGTGTAAAAGAACTCCTGCGGGACGAAATTGCGGCACACCGGCGACACTGGCAATTGACGGCGTCGTTAAACAACAAAATAATTTAATTAAATTTAACCCATGCAGTAGGCCTTATAGATATAATTGCATTAAGGTTTTAAAATGGACTATGGTTTTCATCTCTTAATGAAACTACAGGAAATGCAGGAACTTTCAATTACGACGATGTAAAGTAGCATTATATTGGTTGCTCTGCGTCTTTATTGTCGAATCTAGCTGTGCTGGAATCGGGTAGTGTATAAAACCTGAGCTTCAGAACACCTCAGCAAATAAAAGAAGCTGTGCTATTGCCTTTACTTCGTTTCCTTCCTCCTCATTTTCTCTGTCGATGGGGATAGATGTGTACGTGTCAAATAATCTGCCCAGGTCTTGGAGATAATAACGATAAAATGTAACCTGTGTGCTAGGTGCATGTGTGCGTGTTCAAACTAATCCGGACGTGACAGAGTAAACATGTCTACAGTGTTCATAACGCTAGCCGAGCTGATCAATCTAATAACAAGTGCTCGGCACGGGGGCCCCATCTTGTTGACACAATTCCGTGTTGATTGTTACCTTATTGGGATTGCGTGGTGCCATCTGTCCGCCGGAATCGCCTCACATCGATTTCTCCCGTCTATCGATCATTATCGCGGGTAAGAAACGACTAGTATCCTAGCAACCAATCTCGTCCCCGATAAGAACCTGGCAAATTAATCATTGGCAAACATAACCTCACTATTCCAACATCCATTTCGTTGTTTTTAGAAGGATTTCAACCAGTCAACGGTATTGGTTTTATTTGACAGCATTAATTACGGTGTCGCACTTCAAACAAAACATGTTTAACTCCGCCTCAAGCCTCAATATGGCGTTCATTTTATGGTGCGACATAAAATGAAGAATGAGTGTATGCACGCTATTCGTTTAGTTAGCTAGAATGAGTGCTTTTGAACAAAGAGTTCCAGACGGTGGTTGGAAATGTTTAGTTTCGGAGACAAACGTTACTGAGACTTCTAATAAAATTTCTTCATCTGAAAAAGTATTCAGTCTATCATCTCTATTTGTGAGTAAATTAAAAGAACAATCTCTGTATTGAACTAGGATTACTTCAACATTTCAGAGAAAAATGTCTTACTTTCAAGAGCCAATTTGATTTGTCTCTTAATGAACCTACACCACTATTAAATTATCTCATTGCATCATTTCTGGATGCTTGGATCAGAGGAAGCATAGCATAGATCAGAGGCAGAGAGCTTCAAGTGGTGTGACGTATTGGAGCAAGTATGTCGGTTCTTGTGACGTCAGGCGAGAGCCTAGTTAACCGACGCTGTGACTACGGAACTGGAGGGTTCAGCCAGGTGAAGGTCGATGACAATAACGTGGCCAGTACAAATAAAACAGAGCAGCCAATGTTTCTGACTAGTTCTGTTATGAAATTAGCTAAATCCAAAACCCAAACTACCTTGTTAGATCATAACCTAACATGCAGTCTTCGATTACAAATTCCCCAGTTATTACGTCCTAACATTGATAAACTAAGTAAACAAAACCGAAACAGAAAGAGTCGGAAAATATCCACGCAATTTTGTTCTGTATGGCTCTCTTGTAATTTGCAGAGAAAATGTTCTCTATTTACTTTGTCTTTCACATAAATTAAATGGTCATATATTTTCTCACAGCATAGAGCCAAAATGTAATTGTTTATAATATGTGACCAATTGTGTAATTAAAACAATCAGCATTAAAATATTACATCTACGACGTTTTTCCAGTAGTACGGTTTGCCCATCTACTACGATTTTCCGTTATACCAAATTCAATTCATATGAAGAGGACTTTCAAGCTATTGAAAAAAAATTAAAAACACACATTTTATTAGTGATACAAATATAAACATTGTATTTTTAATCGCAATCGTTGTAGTCACCATTTTTGAGAAAATGAAAAGTAACGAAGATTTTTGCAAGTAAAAAGTACTTTGGTATAGATATCTGACTCGATTATCAAATGTGGTATTTTTCCGGCTCTTCACTTTGGGTTATGCTGTTTCTCTCAACCCCATTTCCGCCCTCTCCTCTCTCTTACACACACACACGCGCGCATGCTTCTAAAACTTCTTTAGACCGGTCTCAACGAATCCCCAAACGTGAATTTCTGTCGAAATCTTGGTATCAGAAATTGGATGGACTAAAATATAGTAGTGTCCATCCCTTAACTACCACATTCCAAGAAGATGCATGTACATACACTGTTAGCAAAAGGATCTGCTGTTGCCAAGTTGGTTACAGTTGTGCATTCATAGCGTTGTTAAAGACTCAGCTTGCTGAGAAGCAACCTCAGAACGACGATGGTGACCATTTGGCACTCTAAAAGGCAGTGGAATGAGCAAGGCCGTCAAGGCATGGGCGATCCTATACTTTGTTTCACTTAGTATAGAAGGGATGCAGAGAAAGTAAAAATACGAGTATGTTTTAACACTTCCCCCTATGCGTCATTTTACATAGGATCAATAGCTTCAGTTTTGAAGCATAATAACTTAACAATAAGCACAACTTATGTCAAACATATTTTTTGCTGAGTAGACCATTTCCGAGATATTCCTTGTTGTTTGAGTTTTCCAATATTTATACTTTATCAAATAGGAATGCGTTATTCGTTTTCTTACCTATTGGCCATGCAAAGAGAACGGAATTTTGAAGCTACCACACAGCAACCAGCTCTTAAAAGATTTGTCTACCGCTCAAAAGCCTACTGTATTCCCATACTTCCCTTTTACCTACAAGAAAATTAGCAATAAGATAATTTCTGCAAATGTTTATCTCAATCAACATTAAATAGACAGCAAAAGACCTGAACGTTTCTAAGAATAGTTTGCACAAGAGTAGTGAAAGTCATGTAAGTGCAATACTTAATAATAACAGCATAACTCAAAAACGAAAAGTCAGTTAAAAACCAAAGTTGGTATAAAAGTTTAATATATTTTAAGGGTGCGACATCTGAAGAAAATTCCTCCGCTCTAAACTATCCTTTACATGAAATTTTTTTTTCCCAAAATTTGATTTTCTCGAAAATGGCACTAAATGTTTCGATTAAAATGCCATATGTTTAAGATATTCTTATGGCAAATGAAATGTATATTTCGAATTTTCTCACTACAGCCCATTTAGTCCTGTTTACTCTTGATGACTTCTAGGTAACTGGTGAACCGTAAGAGACAGACTAAATCTTATGCAAAAAAATGTAGATCTCGTTAAATACACTATTTATGTCCAAATGCATTTTTTGTCCTTTTTGTGTAGTAAACCATTTCGGAGATATTTCATGTTATTTGTGCGAGTTCTACAATTCTTATACTTTTCTCAAATGGAAGGTAGTTATTCGCTTCTTTGTATTATCACCGTGCAAAAAGAGCGAAATTTCAAAGCCTTCATATAGCGACCAACTTTTAAAAAATTGACTATCGCTCAAAGCCTACTTTATTCCCATACTCCCTTTGCACCTTCAAGTAAATTAGCAATAAGATAATTTCTGCAAATGTTTATCTCGACTAACATGAAGATGGGGGAGAATTTGTAAGAATAGGTTAGTACAAGAGTAGAGAAAGTCATGTGAGTGGAACAAATAAGATTTTTGGTAGAGTTTCTCTACTGTGTTACTACGGAACCATACGCAGAATTTGAACCGCAGACTTCCAATTCACTAGTCCGTACTCTTAACGACGTCGGCTATCCGTATGCGTTTAAATTATTTAGGAATTATTGGTTAAGGATTCACTCTTTATTTGGTAAATTTTAGGTTTTGTAACAAACAGTTGAGAATGCTCCAAAAGCTACGGTCAGGTGCTAGGGGTTAGATACGATTTGCTACAGTTTAATATTGTACCTACCCTTATAGGTTAATAACACTGGGAGGGGGGTGCGCAAGACCTAAGTTCTCCCTTCTGGTCGGTAGCGAACAACACACAGAGGCCAGCCATCTGGCGAGCGTCAGATATTAACTCTGAAATCAAACAAACGACTATCGTCGCAAAGTAATTAATCTGCGGTAACAGTAATGACAGAGCAACGCGACAGACGGTCGCGACATAAGCGCCACTTCATTCCCAAGTCTCAACATGCGACGGACAGTCGCCGAACTATTCAGTCAACAATATAATATTACGTACGCACATGCGCACACGTGGCGCTGGAAGAGGACGAAGAAGGGAGGAGAGAGAGTTGAATAAATTCATATCCGCTGCAAAAGGAAAAAAAAACCCGCAAAAGATGCAAATACAAATATGAAGAGTGAAAGGGGAAAACGAGTTTTATTAAAAAATAATCTGTCGTAATTGCATATTGCAGGGATTTCATTTCTGACTGATTGGTTAGGCCATTTTAATCAAAGCACAGATTGATCTATACCCTGCGTGGAGTGCACATGAAATCACCTCCAACCAGCTTTCAAACTCAGCATTGCAATTAAAGTCATTTGTGTCATTCATCATTTTTGTATATTTTTCCAAGACATGTATTTCGCTAAGGGGGTTTAAAATATACCCAGGTCACCATAAACTATTTAAATAGTTCCCAATTCACACGTTTACAGTTCAGATATTTACTTTAGACAGATATATTTTGTGACACTGAATCCAGGCATACTATACCGGGTGGAAGGTACTGCTTCGGATATACGTTACCCAGGGATTCCACATGATGAGTGTAACAAATATGTCCGGTACAATTATTGTCCATAAAGAGCTGAAAAAAATTGAATCAAATATTTGGAGTCATCTAGCTTCTTGACGAATGGATATAAATGGTTTATTATTTCACTAACTGTCGCACAAATATTGTGTAAATAGTACTATAATGTCTGTTTATTTCAATTCGAATGGATTTAATCACAATTTAATGTCAACGTGACGTCAAATCTCTCTTGGTAATTCAACATTGCATGACATTTTCACATTAAATTGTGACTAAATTCATTCGTATCAAAGTATAAATACATTACGACATTGTTCACACAATATTTGTGCGACAGCTAGTAAAATAATAATAAACCATTTATATCTATTCGTCAAGCAGCTAGATGGCTCCAGATATTCAAAATATTAGACACAAATTATTTGTTTTCGTCTAAAAAGTTCTTTATTGACAATAATTGTAGCTATTGGTCATATTTGGAATGTAGAATCTCTGGTTAACATACGGCCGAAGCAGTACCTTCCACCCGGTATAACATTCAGAAACCAACCTGGTCAACAGCGATAAGAAATACTTTTAAAAAGAATTTCTTATTTTTGCACAAATTTCTCTAGACACAATTGCTTACTTTAAAGATCTTCTACAAACTGCTATTGCAAAAGCGTATTCCCCTATCTACTTCAAGTTAATTGAGATTAGAGTACTCATTAATAAATAAATCCTAAAGCGGAACGCAATTATTTCAGTACTTTTCCCCGTTTTCACAGGGTTGTATTTTAGTAAAATAGGGTAACAAAATCTGGCACATTCTTTTTTCCTTCTTAAGATACACTGTTCATAGGTATACGCACGGAAAGAGAGAGAGACACACACACACACACACACACACACACACACACACACACACACACACACAGGTTTGGATTTTTAGATAACCCAATGTGCAAATGTGAAGAAGAGGACCAAACAGTAAACCGTATTATATTTCGATGCAAAATACTAAACAACCAGAGAAACACCATGATTAAGAAAATACAAAGTAAAGGTGCTACTTGGCCCATAAACAAAGAAGAACTTGGAAACAAATTCATACAACCTTTCGTTAACTTCATTAATGCTATAAAATTCACAGAAATAGAATGACTTAAGTCCAAATATATATAATTTCTACTCCTTACCAAAATTGCAATCAGTATCATTGTCCAAACACATTTCAATACTCTACTGCTGTTACGAGTATAATTATATTTGCCTTTCACTATATGATAAGTACCAGATTTATGATTTGTAAAATAGCATTAGGTTAAAGAAATAAAGTCAAACAAAATAAAATAGCATTAAACAACAAACATCAAATAAAAAAAAACTGTAAATATCACAATAGAGAAGTACTCAATTAGACTAAGGTAGATAAAAAATTAGAGGTAAATAAAATGTAAATGTTCCAACAGAACATCACCAACAATATATACAGGTATATAAAATGTAAATTGTATGTAAGTAAATAAATGCAAGCATGTAGTATTCATATGGAATGGGACATGCAATAAAAAAAAAAAAAAAAAAAAACAACGCGCACACACACCCTTTTCGAAAATGCCCTCTTTTTCGTAGATTTAGGGCGTTTCAAAACATATATTTCCAGTGAAATTGCGTTATTGATTGGATGTGCAGTTTGCTGTATTTTCAACTTACATATCATAATTACAATTGCTCCGATAGTTTCTCTTCCCATGTAACTTGACAAGTTTTAGCTTTAAGGGTACTTCAAACTTCGGTGCAAGTGCAATCGCGTTAAAATATTAATGGCTATCATTTTAATAATTTGGCACGAAGCTATGCATTGTGTATAAAAAATTGATGTATTGCACTCACATGACTTTCTCTACTCTTGCACTAACCTTTCTTACAAACTCTTATTCCTATATCTTCTTCTACTAGTTGAGACAAACATTTGCAGGTTATTGCTTATTTCCTTGTAGGTACAAGGGAAATAAGCGAATACAGTCGATTGCAGCAGTCAAATCTTTTAAGCTTTCAAATTCCGTTCTCTTTGCACGGGTAACACATAAAAAAATGGAATAGCGCTGCTCCATTTGACAGAAGCCTAATTTCTCCAAGCCTCACACAAACAAGGTATACCTTCCAAATGGTTCACTCTACAAAAAATTTATTTAGACATAAAATGTTTATTTTAGCAAAATCTACATTTGTTGTATAGTACGATTAGTACAATTAGTACAATCTCTTAGGGTTTACTATTTTACGGATGCAAAAGTCATGCAGAGTAAATACTACAGCTATAGCCAGAAAATTCAAGATACATATTTCATTTGTCATAAAAATATCTCAAACATATGACATTTTAATCAAAATTGTTAGAGGCACTTTCAAGAAAATCAAAATTTTCGAAAAATTTTCCATGTAAAGAGTAGTTTAAGGAGAAGCAATTTTCTTCAAAATCTTTGTGTCACATCCTTGAAAGACATTTAACTTAAATACCAAGTTTGGTTTTTAACCGACTTTTTATTATGCTGTCCACAGACTGACAGACACACAAACTCACACACGGACCTTTTTCTAAAGATGCTTTTGTTTTATTCAGGGGGCCTCAAAACATATATTTCCAGTGAAATTTCGACATTGAATTTTTGGGTGGAATACAATACTTCCTCTACGTAGTAGAGAAAGCAAAAATCCATCATAGGTTATTTAAGCAAACTTCCAGAAAATTATTCTGTTTGGAGTATCATTTAATATTGGCAATAGCTGCGCTCCGAAAATTATTTTCTGTCTGTCCAGCTTTCCGATTTATTCCATTGTAGCTATCTCTTTCCAAACATTTAATACAGCTGAATAGCAATAATTTAAAAAACGATCAAAGTATTTACAAAATTTAAGCCAACGAAATACCTTGGAAATGGGTGATGCTATAGAAAAATATACTTGAAATAAATTGTGCATTTTAGATGATCTACAGTTTTGTGTACTGTTTGTGTTTATATCACATGGTTTAAACAAAATACATAGACTAATACTAGGAAATTCAATATCTACATGTCATTTTTCATGTAAATAATTTAAATATACCTATATTCTAATTAAAATCGTTAGAGTAATTTTTCAGAAAATTAAACATAACCAAACAAGGTTTCTAAGTAGATGTAGTTCGGAGTAGGGGATTTTCTTGCAGCTTTTCGTGTCGCATCTTCGGAAGGTATTGAACTAAAATAAAAATCCAAGAGTAGTGTTATTGGACTTTTTGATTTTGCTATTTTTGATACTGCTACTCAGACACACACACATTTGGACCTTTTTCTAAAGGTGGTTTGTATTTTGGATTCAGAGGCTTCGAAGGGTATTTTTTTGGTGAAATCTCGGTATAAAATACTTTACGTAGAATAAAAGTTATTTTTTTAAACTGTGTCTTCAAATTATCATAATAGGGCCCTTTTCTTTGGAACATATTGTTTCGAGACAATGGTGTTTACTTGTATGCAGTGGGTCTTGAGTCTTTTGCACATCAGATATATCACACACACACACACACGCGCGCGCGCGCGCACGCACGCACCCACGCACGCACCCACCCACACCCACACACACACTACAGACTTTGGAAAGAATAGGAAACTTTCTTGACTAGAGGAAAATTCCCACGCCCCAGCCGGGAACCGAAATAGGCACCCTTCGCAAAGTACGACCAGCTTTACCTACTAGGTATACGGCAGAAAAAGAGAAAAAATGCTTTACAATTCCATAGGACTTTGGTAGATGACAGAAATCAATTAACTCTTCCACGTAGTAAACCTCAGAACATTGGTTTCGGTGTGTTTACAAAAATCTTATTTGACCATTACTATGACATTTTTCCTTCATATAGTCGACAAAGCTCTTCTCTACTGTGAATTTACTATAAATAACAAATTTTATATGTTACGTCCACATGACTTTCTCTACCCTCTATCTTTCTCTCTCTTCTGCAAAATGTTCTTACCTTAATCGATAAACGTTTACGAAAATGGCACCATTATACGTGTCGTTGCAACCACAGGAAATTATATTTGCATTACAACACGCGAAACAAACGAATGGATCCAACCTTAAAACTTCAGTTCAGAGCGACACCGGCACAGTCAGTTGTTTCTCAAGTCACGCCCCGCGGCATGACCACGGAGGTTAAATGGGGCTAAAGAAAGAAAAACGAATAGTGACCAACACTTCAAAGAAGCATAAAGCATCCGAAAATTTAAATTAAGAGCAACAAACATCTCAGAAATGGTTAATTGACATAACGAGATCACACAAATTGTGTGTTTTAACGAGATGCATACTCTTTGTGCCTCTAGTTTACCATTCATATATAATTACATTAGAGAATTCAACATAAGCATTTTATTAATAATGTAAATATTTTAAAAACATGCCATTTTAATAAAATTTTACATCATTGTTTTAGTAAATATGAATAAATAAAAATTTTCTATTAGACGATAGTTAGAACTTGGCCGATTTTCATGAAAATCGTGTCATATCTTTAAAATATATTGAACTGAAATACAATATATTAGTACTTATTGGATATGTATTTATTTATTTATTTATTTTTGTGAGGCATATAAATATGGAACCTTTTGCTTAAAAATGCTAATTTGTGAACTTTTGTAGTTTAGGGAACGTCAAAACATGTATTTCAAGTGAAATCTCGAACAATTTGGGGAATGCAATGTTTCCTCCCCTATAGTCTATTTTATAATTATACTAACATCGCCATTAAGATGATCACAGCAGCAAAGCGGAACCAGCTCCTATTACGTGATTTACTGCACGTAATGAAAAATATTCAGATGTCTCTGATTAGCTAAAGTTAGACTCATGCTGGATGGAATCGGGATGGCAATAATCTCTACTACAGCCAATGAAGAATGCAATCAATCACCCATCACTTTTACTCTTTCTCTATGAAGTGTAGCTCAGGACTGACGGCCCTAAGCCGCAAAGCATAGTCGTAAGATCTGTAAAGCTAAACCCCAATGATAGAAGCTCTAAAATCGGTTACGTCAACTCTTGAGCTATTCTGGCAAGCTTTATTAACATTCTAAAAGTTTTATTCACAATCTAATACACCTTATTCAGTTTTAAGGCGGGACCCCACACTTGTAAGTTTTGCCAAAGAACTAAAGCGATAAGGGGAATGTATGAGTATGTTGCACCTTGTACTTACGTGGTTGCAAGACACACAGCCTGTCCTCTTTCCTTCGTATTCCTTGCTTGCGAATTCCAGAAAATGTTACATCACTCGTAACTTAGTTGACTGACCCTGCAAAGAACCAATAAATTCATTAAATGCTAGGAAGAAAGGCTGCAGTAAAGGTATATTATAATCTTACAATTTGTGTAGAAGTTCTAGACGACACAAATAAGTTTATTATATTAAAAAAAATGAAAGACATGCTTAATACCTCATTCCTTTGTAACATTAAGTATTACCTTAATGATGTTAATAATAATTTAATTGCCTGCCTGCTTGACAAGAATGTACATCTAGAGATAACATAAATTCCCCTAAAAAGCGTATACTTTCGATAAAGGGATATTTTTCATAAATAAAATCGATAACACGTAATCCGTATTTAAAGACAATCGCTAAGTTTTGTATTTCTGAGCAGCCAGACTTAGTTACATTTATAAATAACGACCAACACTAATAGAAGTCCAACATAAAGAAATCATGATCCGTTTTCATAGTATAACTTTAGCAAATGTCCCGTGCCTTACTTTGTGTATAGGCAAAGGAAACGCAGAGAAAGCAGGCAGGGAAAATAGACATTTGGGCTTAAGTCAAAACTTTGTGATTCCATTTGCCTGCACTTTTACTATCACAATAGCTGCACGTGATATAGTTCCCATAAGAAGCACTTAATCTATCTACAATACATAAAGTACAAGTCTTATGTAAACTTACTTTTGAAATAATGTGATTCTTCCTTAAGGTTTTTGAGTGAGCACGTGCCAGATAGGTTACTTTTCTAAACCAGGCTTCCACTTTGAAACTACGTCTTTTAACACCTTTCACACGTTAGCAAAACTAAACTTACATTTACCGCTGTTGTTTACAATTTTAATGTTTGAAAACATTACCACAAACACCTATTATATGTAAAATAGAATCTGAAACAACCAGCACCCCGCTCACCACTTAACCGGATGTAAACAAACCAAACGGAATGACAGGCGCACACTCCGTCAAACAGGTTAGCAAACATGCTGGATTAAAATGTACCACTCTCCAGCGAGTGCGCTCAGAAATCTTAAGGTGAAAAAATGTTCCAAGCAGTTGGGCTATTGCTACATGTTTTCAAATAATGCACACTATTTATTAGCAAAGGATTAAGATAACTGTCAATTATTTATGAATCACGTGGATATAATTATATTCAGTCACGTGTGCATAGGAAACAAAAGAATGAACGCTTAAGGCTTGAAAGCAAAGTGTTATAAATCGAGGAAATGTAATCTACTGCATCACGATTTTGAGGAGTAATAATCTTACACTTGTTTTTAAAAGGAAAACGACTTATTATTAGAATTGCTAAATTATTAAATAGGATATAAATAACAGAGTAAACTTCAAACAAACTTCTAAACTCCGTTTAAAAGCCTTGTGGGAAGTACAGTAACTAAAATACGGAGCTTTGTTTATTTTTTCAGAATGTTATTGTAGTGTTTAACGCCCGCTTTTACTACTACGGCACCGCAGGTGGTTTTTCAGAATGGGTGAAGTATTGCCTGTTTTCCAAATTTCTTGGAACAGCATTCCAGAAAACAAATTTTTCTCTGATTAACTCTGAGAGAATTGAAATTTATGATGGAGAAAATCAGTAGTCGTATAGAAATTACAGATAAACAACGAAATTGGAATTAAATCTAGTGCACGTTAACATGGAAATTTATAGAAAAGAAAGTAAATTAAGTTCGTGACTGTGAAGAAATGTCCACCAAAACTTATCTTCATATGGAAAAATATTCGAAAATGGACATAACAATTTGTATTAAAATAAAATTTATTAAAGGTCTCTGTATACCTTGAATATTTGCCAACAGATTATGAAGTCCTATTCCTTCTAATGCATGAGAGTTATTGGTAAACCATAAAAAGGACAAAACGTTACCACACAAAAAAATGTGGTACGTATTAAAATAACCATTCATATCAAATATATGATTTGGTGGCGTTGACTATTTCCAAGATACTCATAATAATTGCTCTTGGTTTGAACTTTCCTATAATTTTTCTAAGTGCTTAGTCGTCATGCTTTAGTTTTTCATAAAGTCAAACACACCCACTTTTTAAAGATCTGACTATCCTTTGGGTCTCCTGCAAGCTCCTTGTATTCACAATAAAATGTGAAATGGAAACACTTTTTAAATTGTTATGTAAATTAATACAAAGCAGATCGAAACATAAGCATTCTTTAAATTCTATTATAGGTCATTTAACCGGCTAGGTCAATGGCAGTATTGAAGGGAAACAGGGTGGTTACTTTTTCCCTTTCCTAATTTCCCTTTGCTGGTGAGTAATAAATATGAGGGCAAGGAAGAATGCTGGAAGGTTTCCTGTTGGAATTTTTAAAAGGCGCATATTGATGCCCCACGCTGACCTTATTTTGTCAGGTCTGAAAGGTATGCAGACCTACCGCAATATCCATTGCTAGTCACATTTACCCTGCACGGCCACGCCACTAAGTGTGGAGAGGGAAAAAGAAGAGAATGACCTGCAGTGTTACTTTATGGCACCTCTAGGGTAGGTCATATCAAACGACAAATCCATGAAATGGGTAAAATGATGTTCAAGTCATGTTGGGGTCCTTAGAGATTGCAGTTAGCTAATAATGTTTTGTAAGAATAGTTAGCAGAAGAAACATAAAAATAAATGAATGCAATACATCGAAGTGGAGGAACTACAAGGGCTATAGGCCGTACAGGTCACAGAGGCGTGCGGATGTCTCTAATAATTCCCGATGAAGACCGTTCCACTGCTGAAGCTGCCTAGAAACGGCGTTGAACGTTGACCAAGCAACCCTCTAGTGTCCACGGGGATATTCTTTCCTTTCAGTAAGCATCCGCGCCATCCGTCCGGCACTGCCATACGCCACGAACCCTAGAAGCACACCTGAAAGATGAGAAGGAAACGATGAAAGGGAAATTCTGGAAAGAAAATCACGATAGATGAGAAACCACCCTAGCATTAATCTGCGAACCAGAGAAACCCACAATAAATGCAAGGTCAGAGTGAGCAGTCTACTGAAGTTGAACCCGAGTGCGAATCTCACACGTATCTTGGAGTCACCATGCTAGTTTTGCGGCTAACAGTGTGATCATCGCATCAGAAAATCAGAAAGGCTGTTTTCCCTACACTTACCAGTAACTTAGTAACTCCCAACTATGGACAGTGTGTTTGTACCGCAATACTTCCACGCCCAATAGAAGACTGAGCAAGAAAACCTGGAATGCCTCTAGCGTTATAAAAAACCTATGCATCCAAGTAGTCTGAGATATTCTTTGTGGCCTAGTGGTGGGTTTCCTTCGATCAGAGGAAGGCAGCTTCAAGCGGTGTGACGTACTGAACGAAGAGTAAGCCAATCAGTTGGTGTGATGCGATTGAGAGTAATGTAATGCCATGTTGCCTAGAAAGGTTCAGTGAGATGTGACGCTCTCGATTAAATAACATGGCCATTACAGGTAAAACGTGTTTCTGTCTGGTTCTGTTATGAGATTAGCGAAGTTCAAATCCGAAGCAACTTATCAGATCATAACTCAACATGCAGTCTTTGATTATAAATTTCACAAATATCACGTTCTAACGTTGATAAACTAGTTAAAGAAAAACGAAACAGAAATTTGCAGAGAAAATGGCATGTTTGTTTTATTTACTTTATAACGTGACTATTCTTTACATAAACTAGAACTGTTATATATTTTCTCATACTACAGAGACGAAATTAATTGTTTATAATCTGTGGCCAATTTTTTAACTACAACAGGGAGCTTTCATATTACAACTACATAGACGTCAGCAGTGTTATTAACACCAGATATGTTTCCTGTCTTTCCTGCATTGCTGCATCTCACATGCCTCAAAGTAGTTATTCTTCCCCTGCAACAGCACTAAAGAGCGCGGTAACGTCACACGCTGAACTCGTCTTCAGTGCGAGCATGTGCAGTAATGTGAGCTGCCATCACACCGGCACTTCTTGTCTCCCCCTGCTTTATATCTGATCTGTAATTTATTCGTATCGCAAGACCAAAATTAGAAAATAAATTAAGTTCTTTTCCATTGGCTTACGTGGTTTTTGTGCGTGTAAAACGCGTATACCCGTAGTCCAGGTTCTGGTTCATCATTATCGAGACAAAACACATAGACCATATTATGCACTTACAGACTGGATACAAACCTCACAGCTTTGACGCCAATAAAGTCAGCCTGTAAACCCCTCCACTATCCAGTGTCCCCCACCCCTCTTGATGCTTTTGTGTCCAAGTTTGGGGAACCGCCCTTCCAATAAGCAACATTTTGCAAACGATCGATATCAAATGCCATTAACGAATCTCTAACTAAGGGGTGGGATTTGGTTTTGTGTTATTTGGTTCACGGCACGATTTGAAATCACGTGGTGAACTTTAATCGAAGTCCAATCATTTCTCAATTTAGCACCTTATTGTGTTTTAATAATAAGCAGGGTTTGGATTTTTATGAGCTGCTATTTTTGGTTTCACTTCTCTCTCACTCTCTCGCTCCCTCCCCCTCACCCCGAAGCCCTCGGTATGAGTTCATCTCCGAAGGGTAGGATAATGTCTTCATACCTGGATGGTTCTAATTCGGATCTCGGTTGGAGCTAGTTTCCTAAGGCGGATATCTGTTAACTCCCAGCTCAGTGAACTGCAGAATCGCATGAATGTCATTTTTATACTTCTCGAAAAATTTAGAAAAATTGCCAATGCTATGCCTCTTCTTTGTCAGCGGCCATAAATGCAGATGTATCTTTGTTGCATGGGATAGGATCTGCAGTCAAAATAAGCCGCATAAACCTGTTTGGTCAGGAAAGAATAGCAACTTTTAGCACTTCTTTGAAGCAGCATATCATTTTAACTTTGTAGCATATATCTTATATAATTAAACGAGCAATTATTGTATATAAATATATTCCGCGCAACTCGGAAACGGCTCTAACGATTTCGATCAAATGTTGTACTCAGATAGGGTTTTGCGTATTAAGCTTATCTATATCTATAGATGTTATTTCTGGGAAAAAATGCGATTTTGCGCGTAACCGCCACAATTACTCTAAACCTTATTTTGGCCATAACTTCTCTGTTAATGGGCCAATTAAAACAAATAAGCCGGGATATTAAAGGTCTCGTCAAGAGCTTTCAGAATCATGATGTAAGGGAATGAGCCTTTTCCTTTTCAAGGAAAGGGATTGAACTGAAGTCGCTGTTCCTATAATGTTGACAGCGAAATGAAAGGGATATTCAAAGGGAAAACTAGTTCCGCTAGATTCTTCCCATGCCTTCGCCCTCTATCTACTTTCGCTGCGTCAATTTGCTCTCAAAATAGCGAGCAGCTCTATAAAGAAGTGCATCAACGTAGAAAATAATTCGATAATGGGAAATACGTGCTATCAGTTAGTCATATTTCCAAACCGTCTTCCTAATGTATACACAGTAAAATATAAGAGCTGCTACCCGTCAGTTTACAGTGCGGGAAATATAACAGATTCTCCGTTTTGAAATCTTACTCCCACATTCCTCTAACCCCGTTTTACCCATAAGGGAATTGCAATTGGACAATGTCTGAGATTTTTTATTTATTTATGAACGCTCTTTAACTGTTATAGTTCTCAGCGTTCTACATAGGGCACGAAAGACCGCTTAATTTTGCTTGGAGGCCTCTTTATCACGCTTGAGGTTCTTTTACGTGCCGTAAATTTACGACACGAGACCAGAGGCTTTACTTCCGTTAAGAAGGAAGCAATGCTAAGGATTTGTATACCCCAAATCATCCATCACCCTCCACCGAGTTTGAACCCACGACCTCGGGAACCAGGGGCTAGCATGTTACCCCTAGACCACGGAGGACGACAAACAGCTTCTGCAGTTATGTCGACTAGCATGAAGTACCGATTCATTTTTAGACTTGGTTAATGACTTTGCTAGGATCTGCGTGAGTGAGGTCATGCAAGTTGATGCTTCCAACTTGAAATAAACAAGAGACTGTTGATAATGCGAGCGGGCACTGTACTTAATCACCCACCGTCCCGCGATGTTTACAACACGTACGTCGGAGAGACGCTAATCTTACACCCCTATGTGTTATAAATACAAAAGTGAACTCTACCATAAACCACTGCACAACTTCAGGCCATTCACCACGTCTAAAAAATATATCCGTAGCTAGAAGACTAAAAGCTTATAAGAAAGAATAGTTTGTACAAGAGTGAGAAGAGAAAGTCGTGTGAGTATACGAGTAGCATTAGATTTTTTTATTTTAGTCGGTTACCGTCGGAGAGTATTTTCAAGTATGTATTGTGATAACGTTAGCGGAAGAAGTTAAATTTTCTGGTTGGCTTTAAGGTCTTAACGGACTGCTTATGAAGTCTTCCACGTAATATATAATGGTCTAAAAATTCAGAGTGTAGGGACAGGCGATCAAGTTGAGAACGACCGGATATAGCAGTAAGATTACAGCTCATAATCCAGGCACATGGGGAGCCCATAACGTGGCGAGGCGGCTACTTAATGCAATGCAAACTCTCCCTTCCTCACCCTCCCTCCCGCCATACAGCCGACATTCTGTGGACTTTTAGTTCCGGCAGGCGGGCGGGGGTGTTTAGACTCGCATCCTAATGACGTGTTTACCGCCGATGTCACGTGATGACAGGATTGCCACACCACCAGTGTGCAGGGCTACCGCTCTAACGTTGTGTCAATTTCACAGAGATTGAACCGACCATCAACATGCTCTGCAGTGGCCCAATCACGACACTCATCGTAAACTTTACCGCCTTCCGCATAATTAACATAGGCGTTTATCAACTCCAGTGCGTTAGATCTGTTCAAACAACTGACAACACGTTCTTAAAGTATATAATATAATAATGATAAGAGAAGACAAAGCTCTAAAATATTGATGTCCGTTATAAGCTCCGAAAGTGGGCTTTTTCTTGTGCGTTGTTAATGTTATTGGATCTGTTGTGTCACAAGGATCTGTTTTAGGCCCCTAGTCGTCCTCTTTTGCAATTACTATGTTGATGACTTTAGTTACCAAATCATCTCATTTGCCGATCGCAACTGTATTTTAGGATAGAGTCCGGATATTATTATTATTATTATTATTATTATTATTATTATTATTATTATTATTATTATTATTATTATTATTATTATTATTATTATTATTATTATTATTATTATTATTATTATTATTATTATTATTATTATTATTATTATTATTATTATTATTATTATTATTATTATTATTATTATTATTATTATTATTATTAATTATTATTATTATTATTATTATTATTATTATTATTATTATTATTATTATTATTATTATTATTATGATTATGATGATGATTATTATTATTATTATTTTTTTTTTACTACTATCACCACCGCCACCGACACCACCACCACCACCACTACCACCACTACTACTACTACTCTAATTTAAACTTTCCTATGTGGGGCTGCCAAAATGATAAAATATACTATTAAAATATACATGTTTTCATGTTTTATATAAACAATTAAGAAGGAAGAAGAAAATAGAAAATATGAAAACAAAATCATCAAGAGTAATACAAAGCAAAGAAAAAGTTTTATATTTGTCATATGCAGATTAAAAAAAAAGGAAAAAAAATCTTGAAAGCTAACATTGTTTACTTTCGCTACAATAAATAAGGTGTGATGAAAGCTGTAGGTCCTTTCATTCCATTGCCATCATCATCCTACCATCGTAGATAAATGACTCCGCTCTCTGAGTGCCTCCACCTCAGAAATGGATAGTCTTCCCTTGGTGGAACGAGGGTATCTCCGAAGGTCATGACGTCCCTTATGCTCCCATACTCTAGGGAGGATGAGAAATAATCATAATTGAAGAGAAACTCATTTCTTTCAGCCTAGAATCGAACCAAGGACCTCTAGTTTTAATATTAAATATATTTTGAAATGCTAATAAAATACAGAAACTTGTAAAGGTATCTTGCAGTATCTTGCCTCACAATTCTTAACTGAATGTTGGTTTATAACTTTAAATGTTCCAAAAGTGACAACTATACTTCAAAAATATATACCTAGCCTTAACACAAAATGATAGAGGATTTACACTCACACAAGCTTAAATTTAACACACATTTTCAAGACCAAAAGTTGATCACCCACAGAAAAAACAGAATACAGAAAGATGAACGAGCAGAATGGCCAAAACACAAGTTGTTTAATATACGACTACATACGTAAAAAGAAACTCACCCCTTTAGTTGCAGTAGCCATGCGCAGGTGAAAGCTTGAAATCAAAGTCATTTTAGCGGCCAGTCGAACCAGCCAGTTAACCTCGGCTCAAGAGTAAAGCACCACTGGCTAAAACAAAAGACGGTCAAATGGCGCTTCATAGAGCTTTCATCTGCCATACGCGCGAATAAACACATTACGAGAACCACTAAAGAAAATTTGCACAAACCTTCAAGGATGTAAGTCGAAAATTTTCGTGAAGTTTCCGCCACTCGCAATTTGTTGTTTTGTACAAAAATAAATGACAGAAAGAAAGCAGTCTAAATTACTAACAATTTGCACAAGAGCGCGCAAAGAAGCATATGTGAGCGCAATACATGACTTAAAATCATTAGAGCATTTTTAAAGTATAAATAAAAAATAACACACAGCCACATGGCCGGTATTTACTTTCAATGTATGTTATTCTACTTTGATTTTTCCTACACGTTTGCGTTCAGAGAGAATGGCTTTTGAAATTAGCTTATGGGTTTGGGTACACTTCGAAATTACTCAAAATATGACTGATTAATTCAACCACATATATCTACATATGAAGAGTATACGGGGAAAAGGGGTAATGTCATATTTTCAAAAAGCTGAAATAATTCAATTTAAAAGTTTCAACCTTTAACGTTGTCTATAATAAAATATGTACGTAAAATATTATATTATTTAAGGTTCGCCGAATGTATTGGTATTGTATGTACATAGACATTAATGAAAATGTAGAATTAATGTTTATAATCGAAAAAAAAATCAAAATGAAATTAAACACACATTTGTCACGAAAACAAAGGGGAATGTTAGAGTTATTAACAGAGTATCACGGAAATAAGGAGGAATGTCACTTTTAACAAACAATAACAAATAGCATTGCCACACCTCTCAGTTAATAGTGAGGAAATATATCAATGAAGGATTTTTCCTCTGGTCCACAAAATTATCTAAGGACTTGCAGATCAATAAATTTTGCATCAGAGATTGGATGTAAACCTGAAATAGAAGTTACAAATGTAAACCCTCAATATTACCAGCATGTTTACGAATGTAGAGCAACTTCATGTTGCATTTACGTTCATAAAATGTCTCTGGAAGAACAGACTCATTATCTGGTGTTTCTGGGAAGTGCAGAGTTGAGCTTGGAGCATTTATTCCCAATGGCCATTGTAACTGTCTCTGTGTTCCATGAATCGTGGATGACATTGGAGATGACTTATAAGCCTTGTACAAGGGAGTCAAAACTTGGTCCATTGACCAATCATTGGTTGATCAACTTTGGTTACATGAAAAGAGAAGGGCTTATTTCCGGCATCCCTGAAATGATGCATTTCAGTTGCGAATTTCTGATTAATTCACACTCTAATGACGAATGCCCACGAATTGGAAATACGGTTTTCTTTACTCGCTTTTGTTTTGTATTTCTCTATTCGCTCAATACACAATTAATACAATTTTCTATTTGATTGTAAACTATAACGTATTAGATTCACATGGTATTCTCGAGTCACTTTTCCTATATGCAACACATTCACATGTCCTTACCTACTCGCTTTTCAATATACAATTCATACAATTTTCTGTTTGAATAGAAATTACGACGTACTACATTCACACGGTTTTCTCTACTCACTTGTCTTTTACGAAACACAACCATTTGTCTTTCTCTGCTCATTCTTCTACAAACAATTCATTAAATGCAACGTATTACATTCACAAAGTTTTCTCTACTCGCTTTTCATCATGTGGTGTTTATGGTTGTGGTTTTGTATAGTATCTTCCCGGCGTTTTTATTTATTTATTTTCCTTATCTTTCCCTCTTTGTAGTACCCTAAGAGTTTTAACTAACTCTTTGTTTAAGTGTATTAAGTAATTATGTTTAAATACCTCCAAAGTAACACAAGGTTAGCAAGAGCAGTCTACGAATAAAATACATAAATCGTCAAATCACAGGCAACGCCGCATATTTCAGCTAATACGCTAATAATTTCATTTTTTCAAAATTATGATTTCCGTATCATTTGGAGCAATTGATTAATTAGGATAATTGAAGTAATTTTTTTTCCAAAAACATTCAAGACATGTGCATGAAATTTAAAGCACACTGTGACGCCGGCCGCGGCGCACAACCAAGGACAGTCGCGGTCAAGCTACTTCATACCACATACCGGGAGCGGCGCATATCAAAGCCACTTAAGGCCAAGCTTCCCCATACCACCCACGCGAGGGTACGCATGACTAACAACACTGAGCGCGGCGCATAACGAAGGATTTCTCGAACCTTCGAGAGGCATCCGGCGGCTGGTATGTTTGTGGAAGTTCGAGAGAGGTCCGTGTTACGTCATCCTCGCTATATAAGGAGACGAGACGAGTTAGAGTGAATTCAGTTACAGACATGAGTCGGTCAGTGTGTTAGTGACTGCGTGAAAGATAAGTCGCGTCGAAGTGAAGTTTTAATCAGTGTTGAGTGATTGCATCGTCGAAGTTAGTGTTCGAGAAACAGTGGAAGGAGTGAGTCAAGGCTACAAGAAGAAAACTGTTGTGAGATACAATATCACAAAAACTGTAGACTGTTAACGTCAGTAAAAGAGAACAACTGCGTATTTGTGCAGAAGTTTAGAATAAAATAAAGTGAGAAAAAAGAAATTGGACTGATCTTGTCATTTTGTCGCAATACTTCGTAACTGAGTTAAAGTAGTATGTGACAAAAATTTTAAAACAGTTAAAAATAATGTGTTGCACTCACATGACTTTCTCTACCCTTGTACTACCATTCCTACAAATTCTTATGCCTATATCTTCTTCGTGTTAGTTGAGATAAACATTTGCAGAACTTATCTTATTGTTTATGTTCTTGTAGGCACACGGAGAATATGGGAATATAATAGACTTTGAGCGATAGTCTAATGTTTTAAAAAATGAATAACGATGTTCCGTTTGGCAGAAGTATAAGTCCTCCAAGACTCACACAAATAACAATGCGTATCTCCGAAATGGTTCAGTCTACAAATATATATTTAGACATAAATTGTGTATTTTAGCAAGACCTACAATTTTTTGTACAGTAAGATTTGGTCTATCTCGTACGGTTTCCCAGTTATGCAAAAGTCATCCAGAGTAAATAGGACCACATGGGCTATAGCCAGAAAATTCAAGATATATATTTCGTTTTTCACAACAATACCTCAAACATATGGAATTTTAATTAAAATCGTTAGAGCCATTTTCAAGAAAATCAAAATTTTCGAAAAAATTTCCATGTAAAGGGTAGTTTAAGGTGGAGGAATTTTCTTCAAAGTTCCATCCTTGAAAGAGATTAAGCTTAAATACATACTTTGGTTTTTAACGGACTTTTCATTTTAGAGTTATGCTGTCCACAGACACACACACACAGACACACACACACACACACACACACACACACACACACACACACACACATGGACCTTTTTCTAATTTTTTTTTTTTTATTCAGGGGGCCTCAAAACAAGTTTTCGATGAAATCTCGACATCAAATTTTTGGGTGGAATACAATACTTCCTCTACTTAGTAGTAGAGAAAGTAAAAGCTGCAAGATGAATAAATTTTAACTTACACGTGACGTCCTGTATAGAACGTAAATATGAATTTTATATGTTTATTGCAATGTTGTGTCGCGTAAGCCGGAAGAGCTCACGAATCGTGAATCTGCAGAGAAATTGCATTAAATGACGAGGCACGGTCGGTTTTGAAATGGTCCGCTAACCAATTAGGGATTGCGAGAACGTAATAACGGGGCGTAGTATTAAACTGTTGACAGTGTATAGGTGTCATTAGAAGGCCGGCCAGCTCTTTGAATCACCGGTGAAACTACTTTAATGCCGGCTTATCATCAAACTAGTAGCGACCCGGACATTAATTCAATAATATCATGTTTCCATACATTAAGCAATATTATTATAAGCCGTAGTGTTTGAGATTGGGATTTGGGCATCGTGATCTGTGCCCTCCCCTCCCCACCCCTCCCTCTCACAAGCCTAAATACTAATACACACCCCCGTGTCGTACATATGTGTTTAACTTCCCTCCCTCACTCCCTCCCGCATATGTTAACAAACGATGCATGGAGCCTAGCACATGTGGCACATATATGGCCGTGTATGGGGTGGGTGGAACAGTCGCTAGGGAGGGAAAAAACTAGCTATATAGCAATTATTTTTCTTTGGAGCTCGGGATGCCCCTTTTTTATTTTATGGGGTGTTTTTAAGTCTTTAATTCCAATGGTGAAATGCCGTTATTATTCTTAACACTGCCGCTTCCCGCACAGGAGCTTAAATAAAATGGTTTCGGCTAACAGGTTAAAGAATTCATTAGCACCAAGGGACGTACAGGTGCTAATATTTGCTTTACTATATTTAATACTTTATAAATTTGTTAGAAATTAAAAGATTAAAACACAGAAAATAGAATATTCATTATTCTGCATTTGAATACTATAACTTACAATAAAGTGATATAGAAATTGAACCTCTTGTCTGTATTTTACGAAATATACTGCAGAAGTATGGAACTGGAAAACACAGGTTGTAATTGAAATAAGGTCCATACTTCAAACCACTGACAGGAGTAGCCGAAGTCATTAAGGCACCAACGCCTGAAAGGGAGATCTGCGGTTCAAATTTCGCCAGGACCGTTCCCCTATTGAAGGGTTTTTCGTGTCTTTTTTCAGTCAACATAACCGGCGAATTGGTAAATGCTACGGAAGATATCACAAATTAGGTCTGGAATGTTTCGTTTTCAAATTTCCTTTTACAAATGTCATGTAACATCAGTGGCCATAGGGGCTCTTATGACCTACCTGTCGACGGGCCCTTAAACCTTACTCACTCACTCACCCACTCACTCACTCACTCACTCACTCACTCACCCACTCACTCACTCACTCACCCACCCACCCACTCACTCACTCACTCAGCCACTCACTCACCCACTCACCCACTCACTCACTCACTCACTCACTCACTCACTCAGTGGCCATCTCCAGTGGTGGCGTTTGCAGTAAAATCGGAGTTACGCACTACTTCATAAAATCCTTTAAACCGTAGTTGTTAGTACCATTCGGGATAACCTTTGTTAATAACATTTTCATCTATCTCTAAGTGTAATGTTATATTAACCAAATCACATGTTTTCAGTTTGAATGTTAGGATAAGAAGGTTTCAACGGTAACAGTTGTTGCTACGTTGAGCTAAATTATCACGTAAACAAGCATGTATAGTCTTTTTTTTCTTTCTCATTTGCCCTTAACAAGAACGGTGCACTGAAAGTTCACATTCTTCAAAAAATCACCACGTTTCCTTTTATTCATCAAAAAAGCTCTAAAACTTATAGATTCATACCTAATATAATATGTTTACATATAAGACCTCCATCGCATTTAAATGGCATTCGGCAGTATCTTGAATTTGCAGCTTGAATGCATTTTTCAGCAACTTTCACCGTAGAAAAAATTCCACATGAAAAAGTTTTCTGTTTTGCTAGCACTTTGATAAAGTTATGTTCCATTTTTTCTTTTAATTTATTTTTGTTTGGGAATATTAAGTAATGTATTGGTTGGACCAGGAGCTTTTTTACTTCAATGGAACTGGTCCTAATAAATATTCAAATAAATATTCTAAATATTCAAATATTCTTGAAAAGCCAACAAGAAATCCAAGGATATGCATTTTCTAACTTTATGCTTCCACTACAATGGAATTACTATTTTAAAAGTGTATTGAATGACTATTGTACCTTATATGGACATCCTCTTTCTCTGGTAACCATAAGAAATTGATAAAAATCATTATTAGTTTTAAATAATGAACATTTAAATTATTTTGTATTTTATACTACAATTGTAATTGTTTTTTAATTTTGTTTTTATACCTACAGTAGAGAATGCAAAAAAATTAAACAAGTTGTAAGAAAAAACTTGAAATTAACAAGACAAGCCAATATTTTAAGCAAACACAATGTTATAATGAGATACCACGACAAGTTGCAATAACTTTGACAACAGCGTATTAGTGTTTGTTCTTGAAACAATATTTCTTAGTTCCAATTCTCCACGCAGCTACATGTAAAATCCGTCCATATGTAGGTACACACAGTTAAGAGATGTTATATAGGACTGACTCGCAATGCCAATATTTTATGCCGGCAAGACCAGTTTTCATTTGCTGCAAACAGCTTTAGAATTCCAATAGCACCCACATGTTCTCGCCTTATGCTGCTTTATTTCCTCTAAGTATGTAGCAGGGCTGACTAAGGTTACTTTATTATACACGCTGATCAGTTAATCTGTCTTTTGAAAACGTCGAGGAAGATTCTGAGTTACGACCGCGCTGGGGAAACACCACCTGGACATAACTAAATACGCGAGCAAGGAGCAAAGGCAAATTTGCATAATTCGAATTACTTTAAAATACACAGTGAATGGCCTTTTAAAACCTGGTGCAGTGAGTGGCAAGTGTGCGCAGTATTTTCAACTTAAAAAGTCTAACCCTTCTTTATAGCTCTGAGCTATAATCCGAAGAAAGTTGGGGCCTCTGCATAATGATATGAATTATTTTAAGTCATGTCATATTAACGTTTACCTTAGCATTTTTCGATAGGTCATGGAATAGGGACTTATCTACGCGCAGGTCCGGAATCGTAACTCAGCAGGTTTAGAAACAAATATGTATTCTACAGGAAGCCCCCACTCAGAAAAAGAAAATGAAATAAAAGAGGAAAGAAATGTAGGTTTTTTGAAAATGTGCTCCATCTTAATGCCAACTGGTTTCTCTATAAATAAAAGAAGAAACATTGAAGTTACAGCATTTAGAATTAGGAATGTTATCAAAGAACAGGTAAGCGGAAATTGCACCCCACTTTTAAACGCACGTGTAACGTAGAGGAGAAAAAAAAAGTTATTTTCCAGTTATAAGTTCCATCACTACACGTCCATCAGTATTTACTAATAAAGGCAATAGTAACATAATCTTAGTCTATTACTTGCTAAACTCGAGTTGTGTCGTTTCAAGTCGTGATTCTTCGTTCTGTTCAACGGAAGACGATGAAACCCCCTGTTTTCTCCCCCTCTCAGTGCGCATGAGGAATTCGTAACAGCCCACAGACACAAAAGCTGAAAACATTTGAACACCTACTATACTGCACAGATAAAGTCGCATAAGCGGCTAGGTGCTGTGCAGATAAACATACCGTACAGGATAACCTGTACGATCTGTTCTCGAATGCTGGAATGCTGGACAACTTAAACTTGTTTACTCTTAAATAATTATAATTAGTGCTCACTTAACTCACGTGGAGATCCTAATCCACCTTCACTACAGTAACCATCATTAACCATCTTTCTTTTGCTAGCAACGCTGTCAATTTCCAGGATCATATCAGAGCCACCGATGCCGCAAGAGGTCTTTTACGTGTCAATAAATCTACTGACACGTGGCTATTGCTTTTAAGTACACCTAAAAACCATCGGTCTGGGCCGTATTGTATGTTCCAAAACGGCATCTCCATTGATTTCGTTACGCATGTATATACCAAGAGATCAATAGCATTGGAATCTAAGTGGCCGGAAGATTTCTACTGGGGATTGTCGTTATATTGGAATTTGCAAGCTGAAACAGTTCCAAAATTTCACATCGTATACATATTAGGTAATTCTAAGTTGTATTGTCCTGCATAATCAGAGCTCACATGTTAGCTTATGGTTCCTGAAGTCGCGGGTTCAAACATGGCGGAGGACGATGTGTTTTTAGGACGTAAAGATTCATGGCTTCCTTCGCCAGGGCAATAAAGCTGGTGGTCCCGTATCGTAGATTTATGGCACGTAAAAGAATCTCAAGCTCGATAAACAATCCTATGAACAAAACCAAGCGGTCTTTCCAACATAGAATGGGACGCTGGGAACCACAGTAGTTCAAGAGTATTTGTACGTAGTATCATATCGTACGATTAATGAATGAAATTAATGAAATTATGTTCAAATATGTCTGAGGTTCATAGAGCTTTAAGTTATCCGACATTAGTTTTCTCAGGACAAGGGAAAATCTCAGGAAAAAAAAAAGAAACTTATCCAGACAAGTCATCCTAACCAAGATTCGAACTAAGGATCTCTTGTATGTGAGGCAGACACGCTACCATCACAACACAGAGGTGGGCTACAGTTAAAGAGCGTCCAGAAATAAAAACTCCGTTTTTTAAACAATTGTTATAACTGATATTTTGGAACACAACGATTAAACTGGTTGTGTTAGTGCAAAGCTAAAGAACTGCTATGTTGGAATTGTAGAACTTCTCCTGTATATTTTTTTTCTTTTTTTTCCCGGAACTGTTCCATAGTAACGTGAAGTTTATATTTTACTACTGTAAAGCTTTTTTTTAATTCAGGGTGCCTCAAAACATATATATCCGGTGAAATCTCGACATGGAATTTTTGAGTGAAACACAATACTTCCTCTACTTACTATACGTGGTAGAGATAAGTTGAACCGTATGATACAGTCCAGCAGCAAGCGCAGTTCATGAAAGTGCTGTAGGAAGGAACACCTGGGTAGTGTGTCCCCTACAACATTCCTCGGTGGTTATATGACGCACAAGGAGGAAAGAGCCGGTGTCGTTATTGCCCCTGATTGATGTGACGATGCACGGCTCCGACGGATTATTGCCTCAGTCCTGCCAACATAAAACTATCCCCAGCCCGGAATTAACACATTGCTCATACCTTACACAACCAAACCAATGCGACCTACGACCCTGTCTGTCTTAAGCTGCTTATTCTTGAATATGACCAGTGTATGTTGATAATCTTTATGGAAAAGCCACTTTGCATCACTAGAAATTATGACACTTGTCTGTCTTGTAATGTGTGAAAATTAATAGGTAAATAGCACAGAACCCAAAATAGTGTACTTTAATGCAGCCACGGTTATTGGGAATTCGTCGCCGGATAGTCGAAACAATAGATAGTAGTGTGCTTGCCCAGCTAAACACAATAAACACAATCACCGGATAGTCAAAATCTTCTAGAAGTTTCGCCTTCTCGAACGTTCTGGAGCTCTATGGAAATGTTCAACGGGTATATAAATAAGAGCTCTCGCAAGCTGAAGTATCTGGCGAAGAGTTTGTAACAACTGTGGCGATGTGCAAGAGTGCAAGGGAACTGTGTTCGATCCCCAGCAAGTGAACCGCCCAGAAATCGAGGCTGTGGCGTGCGTATTCCATTACACCGCAACAAATGTGAAGTGACAGAGTGACCTAAGTGAAGTCTCGAAAGTTAAACTCGGCCATTACGTGACAATTGAAAAACTATACTAAGTCACAATATTTTTCAGTAAGTGTATCACTAGAGAATGAGGATGAATTTGAAAATACGAGAGAAGTTAAACATTTTCTACCTCTAGGATTCTCCAGCAACTAAACGCCCGTGTACCGCATACTATTTTTTTGATAATAGTGAATAACAGAAATAGTACTTCATCGTAAAGAAAATTAATTACTAACAGAAGTTGAACATGGTGGTTCCAATAGCGAGGTCACCAATATTAACATTGATGGCGAACAGGCATTGGATTATCCACGTTTGGTTGTTGAACTTACATAAATCAATACGTTGTAGTTCATACTGCGTAAGTAAATCCTAGGTAAAAATTAATAAAAAAAAAGGCTAATGGATTACATTTACATCACTTTCTCTACCCATTTTACTTTCTCTACTATGTGTAGTAAGTAGAGGAAGTATTGTATTCCACCCAAAAATTCGATGTCGAGATTTGAGGCCCACTGAATAAATAAAATAAAATAAAAAAACAATTTTAGAAAAAAAAAGTCTGTGTGCGTGAACAGCATAGCTCAAAAACGAAAATTTGGTTAAAAACCAAAGCTTGTATTTAAGTTTAATAATTTTCAAGGATGCGACACAAAGATTTTGAAGAAAATTCCTGCAACCTAAACTACCTTTTACATGGATTTTTTTTCTCGAAATTGTTTATTTTCACAAAAATAGCTCTAGCTTTTGATTAAAATACCTTATTTTTAAGATATTTTTATGACAAATGAAATGTATATTTTGAATTTTGTGGCTGTAGTATAAGCAGTCCTGTTTACTCTTGATGACTTTTAAATAACCCGTAAACCGTAAGAGATAGACCGAATCTTACTCTACAAAAGTTAGATCTTGTTAAAATGCACATTTAATGTCCGAATGACTTTTGTGTGGAGTGAACCATTTCGGAAATATTCCTTGTTAGTTGTGTGAGCCTTCCAACATTTAAGTTTCTCAAATGGAGAGTCGTAATTCACGTTTTTATCTTAAACATGCAAAGAGAATGGAATTGCAAAGCTTCGAGAGACTTGACTCGCTCAAAGCATACTGTATTCCCGTATTCCCCTTGCATCTACAAGAAAATAAGTAATAAGATCATTTCTGCAAATGCTTATCTCAACTAACACGAGGAAGATATAGGAATAAGAGTTTGTAAGAATAGTTAATACAAGAGTAGATAAAGTCATGTGAGTGCAACACATCAGATTTTTCAATAAACATTTCATAGAAAACCTTCTTCTAGCTACTTCATGTTAACAGAGCTAAAGTTTGTAGAAATGGTTTTATTACATATTAGGTAATACAGTAGGCTTAAATGAAATTAACATCTTTTTAAAACTGGCCGCTATGTGATGTCTTTGACATTTGAAAATCTTTGCATAAACAGGAGGGAAAAAAAAACGAATAACAACTTCCTATCTAGGAAAAGTATAATTATTGGAAAGTTCAAACCAATAACAAGGAATATCTTTAAAATGGTTAATTCCACCAAAAATAGTTTTTGACGAAAATTATGTGATTTCAGGAGATTTATGTTTACCAGTTATGCAAAAGTCATTCGGAATGAAGAGATCTTCAGAGGCTATTCCCAGAAAATTCAAGATATACGTTGCATTTGTTTTTAAAATACTTTACACATATATAGGTAATATTTATATAAAAATCGTTAGAACCACTTTTGAGAAAAAGCAAAAATTTCGAAAAATGATCCATGTAAAGGGTAGTTTGAGGCAGTAGGTTTTCTTGAAAATGTTTCACATTTTTAGAAGATGGAGAACCTAAAAATCAAGTAAAGGGTAGTATGGGGTGGGAGGATTTCCTTGAAAATCCTGAAAGACATTGAACTTACATACCAGGTTTGGCATTTAAACGATCTTTCGTTTTTGACAACACTCACTCTCAGAGGTTCATTCAATTTTTTTAGAGAATTTCAAAACATATATTTCCCATGAAATCTTGACGTCAAATTTTTGGGTGGAACACAATACTCCATTTATTATACGTAAAAGAGAAAGTAATCAAAAGGAATTAAAGATAATTGGTAAAATTGAATTATCAAACAGAATTACATTCTGTCTGTAATATATATGAAAAGTTAGAGGCTTTAATATAGTTAATGCAATACGTAGGCAAAATACTGACGTAGGTTAAGTTCTGGCAATGAACCAAATGGTCGTGTATTCGTATCTGTGTCTGTCAGCTAACAACATAATTCGGAAATAAACAATAGTCGAAAGAATATCATGTGGTGCAGCTTTGACGAGGAGAAGATTTTCAAACAATTACTCCCATCCCAACAGATTACTTACATGGGCATATTCTTTTTGTTCTAAAAAATGCCCATAAATTTTTATTTGTCCTTTATGTTTGAGACGTGGGCATTATAATAAAGCGCATGTTTTGATATTTCTTTTAATACTCATAAAATTTCTTCTTTTTGAATTGCATATACGAAACCACAAGAGATAGAGAAAAATTTACAACAGGAAAAATGAAAATCTTATTAGAAAGCACAGTTCATATCAAAACTTGTCACAGCACTGACAACCACCAAAATAGCTGGTGGTATTTATTGATTTACTTTTCCAAAATTTTAAGCACTATACCTTGAATTTATTATATCGATCTAGGTAGCTCAGTTGGTTATGCGCTCGTCTACTGATCTCAAGGTCGTGAGATTAAACCTGCAAACCTGAGCCAGACAGATGGTCTTTAAGTGTGCTTAAAATCCCCATGTAAGTAAAGGAATGTAAATGAAATCTTGCGGAAGGAAATTCTGGCACACCGACGACGCTGATATGATTCTGGAATTTGAATATTAGAAACAGCTCTTTGGAGACGGTAAGCACGAAAATCCAGAAAGGTTAAATTTCGGAATAATAGAATAAGGGAAATTATGCAAGTTGATAAAAACACTTTGGAAATTGTAGAACAAAGACGCCTGAGATGGTATGGACATGCTCAGAATGTCAGAGGATCGAATACCCAATATAATTGTGAATTGGAAAATGGAAGGGAAAGGAGGACGAGGGAAATCTATGGAATACTGGATGGATAAGGTGAAAAGGAGTAGGATAGAAAAGGAGGAAGATGCTGTGGACAGGGACTTATGGAGACAGAAGATCGTTTTGAAATGAAGGAAACCCATTGTATTGTGCAATATTCCTTAATAATAATAATAATAATAATAATAATAATAATAATAATAATAATAATAATAATAATAATAATAATAATAGTAATAGTAATAGTAATAGTAATAGTAATAGTAATAATAATAATAATAATAATAATAATAATAATAATAATAATAATAATAATAATAATAATAATAATAATAAAGTTAACGAATGCAAAGTTTATCATGAGCTCACGAGATTAAACAGCTGCCTGTATCTCAGACTTCCGTATGCTTCTTGTGCCGAAGACAAAATGTGTGTTGAATCATTTGTGGCGATTATTTATAATGATTAAAAGAAATAGATAATATGTTTTATGAATTATGGCTAACACAAAATTTATTGGCGGACAGCCCAACAGAACATCCAATCAAAGGCTTGCCGCGCCTTGCGGTGTTGTATGGTTAACCAAGCTGTGAAATAACACCGTAAAACCGGTGATATAAATATAGTTTCCCCAAAAAACGTTATTTGCACAACAGGGAAGAGAGCAGTAATGGGCAGCTGTAGCTGTTAGCCGGTATTTAATTTTGTGTCTGCCATAGCTACTTTTAGGATGGCTATGAAGATAAGCGATAACGGTTTAGATAAAGTTGCATAATTTGTTACACAGTATTCATAGGGCGAGGTCTGAAATTAGAATATAAACTTTTAATTCGAAAACAATACTTTCTATCATATAGTTAGGAAAAAGTAAAAACAGAAATGATCACGAGCGATAAAAATGTCAATAATATTTGGAAGCCAGTTCTTTTTCTCCATCTCAACCCTTTTTCGTGGTTGCGTTAGCAAGAAAAACCGATATGCCCATTACTACAAATGCATGTATTTCCATATTTACTGCTGACGCATCGTTGATGGAGTTAAAAACAAACACTAACAGCTTTGCAACATGTTGCGCACGTGCGCCAGTGTTCCATGTTAAAGAGAAACGTCCAAAAATCAGGCGCCCTCTGCGCCCCATTGTGTCACTGGCAGTCGCGTTGGCAATGTTCCCAAACAACTGGCTATGACTAGGATGAAAAAGGTGACACGAAATTAAGCTGAAATTGTATTGCTTGGAAACACACAGCGATGCAAATATGTACAAGGGACACTTATTTTCTTGAGTGTTTTTGTTGTTGTGCAGTCTCCAAAGGACCGAGACTTTATGGTGGTATTACGAATTGCAAGCAAAGAAAAAAGTTTCCACAGTAATCTTCTTCATGTTCATGCGATTGTGCAGGCTTTATATTCTATTTGCTTCAGGCTATGGCGAAATTGACTTGCTTCCAAACTGAAAACAGTGCGGAAAATGTAGCCTTAGCCTCAGTAAATATATGTCACCTCAACAATAGCAGATCTCTTAACAGAATATGTTCAGCCTAGAATACCGCATTCTAGTGCTACATCTGTACTAAAATTATAGCACAGAAAATATTTATATGTGTATTTAGGATAGCTTACCAAGCAGGAGGCCTGGGTTCGATTTCTGGTATCGGCGTGGAGATTTTCTGCCTCTGGAAGACCTGGTCTGTGGTGCCCCAGCCTCGTGAGGTTTCTCGAAGGTCAAATGAAGAAAATGTGCGATACCGGGTTGCGAAGACCGTATTCACTAGTCGAGAGGGACTAGGGGTGCTAACCACATCGCACTCTTCAATACTGCACCCCACTAATGATGTCTGTCGTGGGTAGAGGTGGGGATTGCAGCTGTTTGGTGGTAGCCCTTGGCCCTGTATCAGGCTGTTGGACCGCGGAGTTGGTATATAGTATAATCTCAAATAATCTTAGCAATGAAAAGTCCTTTTCTTCCTGGTGTACATACGACATCTTTTAATGTGAGTGCAAAAGATTAATAGTAGCTTGTGTAACAAGTTGATAGTCTTTACGATTGTAGTACGTTGCAATCACCGTTGCTCAAACGAAAATTTTCCAAAGCGTCATATTAAGACCATCCACGAGTTGAATAAAGTTTATGCAACCTTAGTATTGTTGTAGGAAATAAATTGTGAAATAACTTGGTATTCATGGCTGAGATAACTCATAACATCTTCATGTTTTCTCTTCCTGCTTTTGATGTATTACCTGGCGTGTTAAACCGATATACAAGGCAGCTAATGGCATCAGTTCCTTTCTGTAGAGAAATGAGCAGGTGTTGCAGACTGTGATGTAGCCTATGCCAGTACAGCATGGTAAGCAATTATACATTCAAGTTTTATTTATTCTATATTTATTAATGTACATGTTTTTTCCATCTTCGTTGTTCAGAGATGGATCCATCTTCCCTTTACAGGCCAAGGCAACTAGGAGTACTGGTACTACCTCATTATTATTATTCACACGCGTGCCCAATATGCCAATTATGCACGATATTAAATACAGTATCAGCCAGTTTACAATGCCAGGATTGACATAAAGTAGGCTTCGTTGTTTCCCAAAACTTGTACTCCGAACAAGTTGCATTATTTTGGTTACAATGCCAGCATCCTTTCTTAGGTCTTCCCTGTGTATAGAAACAATAAATGTTTTTCTTGCCTGGGAAGGACAACCAAACAGGATATGTGAGGCATTTTCCTCGTGATCTTTGCACATTCTACCAATGGATTCATCTTTATAGAGTTCTACTTTATAGTCAGGGCAAACATCGGCTTTCCAGTTTCACAAAAAGGGATGATTCCAGTCTTCTCTGTAGTGGAAGTTTCCTACATATTTATATCTTCCTTTTTTTTAAGAAACATGTGAACAATGTTGCTTTAAGTTCGGCAGCAGTGTCTTAAATGTACCAAGTCATCTCAACACTAGAATCAAAGACGCCGAAGTGGAAAGACAACCAGCTCCTAAAGTGAACATGGTTCAAAACAGTGAATAAATTTGTCAAGCCACACCAAGGCCAGAATCAAGGAGGCTGAACTGGAAACGTAAAACGCACTGGAAACATAAACAGTGACCCTGCTATACGTAGATGTTTCCTAAAGTGACCATATTCAGAAATTAACTCAACTACATTCCTTATTCCTGTTCTGCTAATCTGCTAAACTCAGGAGATATGAGGGAAGAGTATTTCATGGAGCTAAGACCAGTGTCCTGGCAATGTAGGATAGGTTTGCCACCTGAACTTTATGTAGGTAAAGCATGCACGGAGTTTTCTCTACTGTGTATAGTAAGCAGTGTTGTATTCCACTCAAAAATGTGATAGCGAGGTTTCACCGGAAATACATGTTTTGAGATTCCCTGAATCCAAAAATGATCAATTAGAAAAAGGTCTCTGTGTGGAGTAAAGCTACTTCCGGGCTTTTAGATTGTTGTCTACGAGTAAGAATTGCTCTTGAAGTTTCGTTCAAACGTAAGCACAGTCTGACTTCTTCATCGTTGGGTTCTCTGATGATGCTCAATATAGATTTGAGCGAAACGTCAGGAGCACTTCCTTCTCGTAGACCACAGCCTACAAGCCTGGAAGAAACTTTACTCCAATTGGACACCGGCCTTAAAGCTTAGGCACATACATAAAGTCTCTGTGTGTTTGTGGTTAAATAACAAACTTGCTGTTTAAGTTCAACATCTTCTAAGGATGTTACACAAAGATTTTCTAGAAAATGCCCCCCACCTCTGACTACCCTTAACATGGAACATCTTTCGAAAATTTTATTTCATTAGAAATGCTTCTAACGAGTTTGATTAAAGTACCATCTATTTAAGATATCATGATAAATAAAACCTATATCTTGAATTTTTGGAAACGTCCTCAGGTGTCCTCTTTATTCCGGATGATTTTTGCATAGCTGATAAACTGTAAGAGATAGAACACAGAAACATGTAGATCTACTTTATGTAAAATAATTTTTAGTAAACCATTTAGTGAACCAATTCCTTGTTATATGTCTGAATTCTCCAATAATTACACTTTCCCCACATGGGAGGTTGTTATTCTTTTTTTAATATCTTGGCAATGCAAAGAGTATTAAATTTCAAGGCCATCACATAACGAACAGCTTTAAAAGAGTATTGCTCAAAGCCTACTGTATTCCCATATTCCTGTTGCACCTACAAGAAAATAAGCAATAAGATACTTTCTGCAAATATCTATCTCGATTAACAGGAAGAAGATAGAGGAACAAGCGTTTGTAAAAATAGCTTGTACAGGAATACATAGTCATGTGAGTGGAACATCAGACTTTTTTGGATGCAAAAGGTGTACATGCGGTGAAATATTGGTATCGAAAAAATGATTGCAAAATATTACTATGAAAAATCAAAGAATAAAAGATGGGAACTACCAAACATTCAAACAGTATTTCCTGAGTATCCTCGAAAAACAGCAGTTGCAACCTTCAGGTTGATTACAGGACATGATTGTCTGGCAAAACATTTAAACAGAATTGGGATATATTCTTCACCACTCTGTCCTCTATGTGATCTGCAAGAGGAAATGGATCGAGACCACCTTCAAACATGCCTGGCCACTTCTAGTGCCCCATCCATCAGTGAAAAATATTGGAGAGCAAGAGGATTAATGACTTCATTGTCAGAAATCCAGCTTTAGCTAACAACAACAACAATTTTTGGGTGGAATGCATTACTACTCCTCTAGTAGAGAAGGTAATAAATATGGAAACTTGTGTGAATGTATCACCTAAGTTCTTTGAGAATTTATACCCGTTCGAGCCGAGATTCTTCACTTGTTAGGCTGTATGGAAAGTGACAAAACTACGATGTGATGAAATAGGCTTTCACTACATGACATCGCTCGTGGTGCGCAGTAAAGCTGATATGAGGTGAATCCTGTATTGCCCAGAAAACGATTAAAACATTATAATATAATAAAACACTTTAGTGCCACAGGGACAAGCGCAGTGAGCTCTAAAAACGCTATAAAACTTTTAGACACATTAAGATCCTTGTCAGAGCGATGCGTCCCCCTTCCCCTACCCCTGCCCAGGTTGAGAGATGGATGGCTTGTTGTTGATGGAGACGTTACTGTCGTGATAAAAAGCCAACTCCCTTCTCCCCAGAAAGATAGACAGCAATGTAAAACCGACAAATTTATCGCTCGACTTCTGTGACGATGCTATCCACCTGGCTCATACATACACACCACATCATTCACCCAGACACTTTGTTGTGGCTGCACTGCAATTTGCTTTAATATTTTCCGCGATAAATTTCTATAGCGTTTATCGCTTTTACAACGTTTCTATTACAGCTTAGATTGCATTTGCACGATTTATTGCACACATTTATCGTTTGAGTAAGAAAGTCACGTATGTATGTATCTATATTTAAAATAGCAGAACCCATAGCTCTGCTCGCGTTATCTTCTTTTATTCTTTTCCTCTCACCTCTATCCATCCAATTCCTAATTCCTCTCCCTCTCTCCCTTCCTGTCACTGTCCCTTATATAACGTACCTCTTACAGAAATTCAGTTATTAGATAATACAGTGAGATTAAAAGGATACAGAATATACTACGAATGGGGGACACCTCGCGCACTGTGAGCTATGGGAGCTCTACCCATCATGGAAAAGGAATGCTGTTTAGGAATCACTGGAGGCTTGTTCGTTCACTACTCACTCACTCATTCGTTCACTCACTCACTCATTCACTGACTCACTCACATTTCTTCCATTCGTTGCAAATGTCCCTTCCATTTTTATTTCTATTCCTCTATTTTATCATTACTGCAAACATATTCAGTTCTTGTCTAATAATTTCATTAGAAATTCTATCCAACTTTGACTTCGTAAAAATTTCATTTCCAATGCTTGACTACAACTACTACTATGACTACAACCTTTTTTGCTCATAAACTAGGATTCACTGACACAGTAAAACGGTTACAGCTACAGCCGTAGAATTTTATCTTTGTGGTCGGAGTACTTTCTAATGTTCTGATTATTGTGCCGCGAATACCTCTATATCTCTACAATTTAATATTTATATATGTATCCTTATTAAAAGTAACATAACTCTCTAGATAGTTCCTGTGCTGAAATTGATCTAAATGGTATCTTCAATTGCAATTTTACTACCCACTGGGCATTGTCTTATGTTTATGTACTCCTATTTTTAAATTATAATCCTTTCCAATTAAGTTTAAAAGATGGATTTATTTTTGTAATTCGTTTTAAGAATTTTCAATTAATACAATGTCATCAGCATATGCTTTCATATTTAAATAGGGCATACTATAGAGCACATCTTAATGCATGTATTTGCATGCATATTTTCTGATTTTTAGTGCATATAATTCTCAACATTAGTTATCAATAAACCACAAGGCTTGTATTGTATTAGTCACATTTTTAACATTGTATAACCCAAATTTACAGAAAGTGAAAAAAAAGATGTTGGGGGTAATATTTATGTGCTGGCTGCGGCTACTGTTTTGATACGACATTGGCAGCCCCTTGCGGCGGGATTTAGGGCGGGCGCGTGTCCACGGGGTGCATGGGGGTGCGGGCAACAGCTGGTGGAGACATAGATACTGTGTATACTGCCTTCCAGAGTATCCTGAAATTGGACGGCGGCGTCGCCCACAAGGACTCTCTTTGTTGCTTTAGTATGAGGCACCATTTTGGAAGAAGTGAATGTAGCCCAGTTTGGGTTTAGATGTACTCGTGATTACAAGCGAAATACACACATTAGGTGATTAAGTATATGAAAGTAAATAAAGGAAATGAGCACCTTCTTTACTTATATTATTGTCTTAAATGCAAAGAATTACAATGTGTACCTAATTTGAAGTCACTCTGATGAATACTTTAAATTATTTTAATAATTTAGTAAAATTAATTCAGGTATGTTTAAAAAATAATTTGCATCAAAATATTTAAAGAATATCTCTGAAACATTTTCATACACATATTATGTAAGTAAACCAAAGCTATGTTGTAGAATAATTTCAAGGCTAGCGATGTATAGTATACAGACATACGACAATATATATATCGTTAAAATAATGCACAAGCTTTTATGCTCAAAGCTAATTTTATAAATAATAAGATATACCCATGTAAACATATGCACAAAACTTCAAGATCTGAATTAAATAGCGACACGTGGATCATTTTGATGGTGCACAATGTTGTTTTGAGAAAAAGCTATTTTTATGTAAAACGTGAGATGCGCTAAATTTTACGTGCATTAGAATTTTCCTACATTCGGAAGATAGCGACACCTTCCTGATGTTCAATGTCCACATTAGAAGCGAAATTCAAACGTGAAAATACGGGGAAAAAAATGTAGCTGTATTGGTTCTCTTAACTTCAATGTAGTGCCTGAGTAAACGCTTTAAAAATGGCCACGCATAAAAATAATTACATCACTGTGTGGGGAAAGAATTGGAACAGAATCTTATGACAGAATTCAAATTTAGAAGTTTTGGCCAATTTTTGTTAAAAACTTATTAGGGTCCTCCCTTAATAAACAAGCACTGAGTACACAAACTAATGTCTATTCCTTATGCTTGAACTGAATTGCAAGTAACCGCTTTGCAATGGAATAGTACAAAATAACTGGTAATGTGTAGGTAATTGCTCCTTCATACTCTTCGTACATACATTTTGTAAGTAAAATAACCTGTCAAAAGTATTATTCTTGAAAGCTTTTGTTACACAAAGTGTGTGTATAACATATATATTTTGAAAAATGTACCGAGATATTTAATCCTTCTTATTTTGCACCCTAATAAAACATGAACAAACTTTAGTGACCGGGTTCGCGGTGTACGGCCGGTGGGCCTGTTTGCCGTGTCGGCGACATGACAGAAGTCCGCAGTAAATAGAGTACGGTTTGTCACATAAGTTATTTCTGACACACATAAAATAAACTATTCAAAATAAAATTAAATTGGTCACGTATACCTAGCACGGATATATTGGAACTGCCTCCTTCGTTGTTCAAGCATTTCTAGCACTTGCTTATGGAATTGCCTATTAAACTTTGCTGTTTCTTCTGAGAAATGGCCACCGTGTCTTGACGAATGTTATTTTTAATTTCATCTAAAGCGCGTGGATTTGTTTCGCAAACTCCTCCCGTAGAATGGAGATAGAGCTGCAGCATGGATGATAAAGCGAGAGTTTTATCTTTTTAACTCCGTGCTTAATATAAAGAATAAAAGTTAGGTAAAAGAACCGAAACATGGGGAACTAGTTTTAACAACACAACGTGAATGAAAACGACGATTAGATAAATAAATTTCTGACAATCACTAAATTACGTTTCAAAGTAGTAAGAATATTGAAAATACGTTGTATAGGTATGTTTTTGCAGAAAAACTTGGCGATTGATGCAGTCGAATGCTTTGTAGATGTCTGATAGTAATGTCAGTTTTGCTCCTCAGAAGCTGGACGAATGTCTGCTGACACTTTAAGTAACGCCATTGTGATGCTGCAATCAGAGTAAGACTTGTCAGCAATGGGCTAGGAATGTCGGTTGGATGCTGAAAGTTTCGAAATCACATAGGGAAGAATCGCCTTGTTTTGAGTGTTGGACGGATAAGCTCTACTTTTCAAAGTGGGGATTAAGTGAAGTTGTTATGTGGAGCAGGGCAGACAATATTATATCAATTACATTTTTAAGACACTAGATACTCACTCTACTACTTTCAGTTTGGAAGTGGCTAATGCTATAAAATATATCTGATATTTTTCCTGCAGTACGTTTTATTTTTAAAATATTTTAACTATGTGGTCTCCAATCATACAAAGTTCAATAATAATTTACATATTTCAAGGTCTATTTACAGAAAGTTGAAGATGAATATCATTTATCATCCTTTATCTCAAAATACTGCGGTGGTTGTTTATTATTTCGTATTTGCAGGGTCTTAAAGGTTTATAAAAAGGGGCTTAAATTAACAAATGAGAATTCCAAATAAAAGATAGCGTTTATTTGATTATTATCAAAGCGCAATTATACTTAGTTATCACGCTGGCTTTTACCATAATTTTGAGTTTGCATTTTATATAAATCACATTTTCAATATTCTTGATATAAATTCTGTCTATACCAGTCTATGTTACTTCTAGAAGCTAAGAAATTTTTCTCTGGATTGTTGTAGATATACATAGTTACCAGAAACAAAAATCTATCTGTAACTTTCCAAGATGGGTCTTGCCTGTTTGTACTATGGCTTTGACATTCTTTTTTATATATTTACACTTAGCCTCAAATATAAACGTTGCTATTAACAAATAAGTAAATACAACGCTTTATATTAGCTTTAACACCAAAATAACTATAAATAAACTATAAAAGTGTTATAACCATCATGACAAATATGCCTCTTTATACCTTGAACTCATACAAATATACTGTTACAATGCTGACATTTTAATAAAATGCATTACAGCAATATTCAAGAAAACAGAAATAACGTGACCGTTTCATCAGGAGGTAGATCCTGTTTATTGTGGTGGCAATTTTCTGAAAGTCTTCGCTTAAGATGATACGCCGGGCGCGGCGCAGAGCAAAGGACGGTCGGGGCTAAATTACTTAACACCACATGCCAAGCCGGTGAGCAAACAAAGGCACTCAAGGTCAGACTGGCTCGCGCGACTGTTTGTGTATACGTGACTAACAACAATGAGCGCGACGCTTCAGAGGATTGCTAGAACCTTCAAGAGGCATTCAGCTGCTGGCGTGTTTATAGAAGTTCCAGAAGGGAACGTGTGACGTCCCCGCTATATAAAGAGGTGAGGAAACAGCAGGAGAGAGTTACGGACATGAGCCGGTCAGTGTGTCGGTGAATGTGAGGCAGCTGTGTATGTGCGGTACTGTCGTCGTGAAAGTATGTCGCGACGAGGTGAAGAAGCTTTAACGAGCGTTGATTGATTATATCGTCGGAGTTAGTGTGTGAGAAAGAGAGAAAGTGAAGGAGAGTCAAAGGACTAAGTCAAGGCTAGGAGAAGAATTGGTAATTGTAATATAACGAAAGACTGTTGACTGTGTTAACGTTAGTAGAAGAGAATTACATATGTTTTTGTGCAGAAGTTTAGAAGAAAAATAAAGGGAAGGAAATGTGACTGGACTGGATTTGTCATTTTGTCACATTGGTGTCAGAAGTGGGATTCGTCGAATTGCTGTTTTGACACAATAATTAAAAGGTAGCTATCTCGTGCCTGACTGAAATATGAAATTAGATATCTCCTCAACTCTTGGCTTTTGAGTTACGCTTTCACAGGCAGGTCTGAAACCATGTGTTTCCGATGAAATCTCAAGATCAAAATGCTCAATCAAATATAATCATCGTCCACTATCAGTAAGAAAACTTGCAAATGATCACATTTATTTTAAAGTTGTATATTTTAGGCACATAGATGTCTATCCTTATATAATGCAATACTCGTATTTGTTAGATATCGAGAGGGGTGTAATTTCACCAAAGCAAATTTCTGAGCGAAAGAGTGAAGATGAATTCATGGAACGCGCACATGTATGTAGCAAAACGTTAAACAAAACTGCATTATTCATGCGAGGCATAAACGCGGTATGTTCCGGCACATGTCATGTGTACTCCACATTTAAACTACTTCAGTTTCTTCCTACCATATCAGAGCGTGTGTTGGGGTGTTTTCAAAAAGTTGCAGCAGGCTTGTCAAATTAATTCTGGTCAGCAAACCCACATCCGAGTTTACTTCTTGCACAGTCAGCCGCCCGGAGGGAGGCAACGAACGCCAGCTGGCGAGAGTGCTGTTGTACTCTCACCAAATTACTCCCCCCCCCCCTCCCTCCCTCTCACGCTGCCATCCTACTGCATAATGCTTTCTAAATGCTGGCTTTACACTCATGAACCGCACATTTTTCACTCATAAACCTCATAACTGCTATTTACTCAGGTCATTCAAGTTCGCCGGCTTGATAATGATTCTCACCAAAGTTATAGCCGCAGAAACTGCCACGCAAACAATTGAATGAAGTAGCATCTGTCTTCTGTCTCAAGGCACTAGGGATATTCTCTCTGAATAAGGTAGAATTTTACCCCACAAGGAGTAAAGCAATATGATAGTGCACAACTGGCACAAATCTTACTTATAGCTTGAAAATTAGGAATTATTCATACAAAAATGTTAATTTTCTTCCAGAAAAAAGTGAGATGTGATAAGAAGAATGGCAACATGTATTACACTACGGTCAGAGGGTAAAAGATTCTAAGGAGTAAAGTGTGGGATGTGGATAAAGAAAGCCCCGCCCCCTTTTATACAGCTTTTACAAAGTGTTTTTGCAAGAGGTTATTTTCCTATCTTTTTTATTTTATTTCAGATAAGCCCTTCAAAAATAGTTTTATGATAAATTTCGTTAAAGGCTAATGGAGGATAGGGATATAGTAAATCGATATTCATGCAGCTACTACTGGCCTAGAAATTCCATGCTCTGTGACAACAACTGAATGGCGACAGAAACTTTAAAAAATGACAAAATATTGAAAATATCGAACCAATAACAACGGATATTTCAGAAATGGCTGGTGCCACGAAAAAGTTATTTCAAATAAGCTATGAGTATTTTAAGAGATCTAAATTTTTTGTGCAATAAGTTTCTATTTATTTCTTGTGTGTACCAGTATTACTGCAAATTTGCTTCCGAATGAAGAGGGCTTCACAGATGTTTTCAGAAAATTCAAGACATTTATTTTTTTCTGCTTTGTAAATATCTTAAACACATTGTACCTACTTAAAATGTTAGAGCCTTTGTGAGAACATCCAAAATTTCGAAATTATCCGTATAAAGAGTAATTTAGGCAAGGGAGTTTTTGTTCGATAATGCTAATCACAGACACACAAAGGCCTTTTCTTTATTTTTTCTTTATTTTATGTTATATCCAAGGCCTCATTTGCTGTGAAACCTGCAATCGTATTTATGTTTGGAATACAATGTCTCCTCTACCTATAGGTAGTTATGTGGTAGAGAAAGTTCAAATGACAAAGTATTGGTATTTGAAAGACAGGCCAAAACTATAAATTGCGAGTCCTCGATAGAAGTAGTCGAACAAGTGATCAGCTTTAAATATATGGAATGTACCATTAGGATACCAGTGGTAAAGTAAGCTTAACTTTTAATAGAAAAGGAAATCTCATATGTTGATTCTTGAAGGATATCGTTGGAGGGGAAAAACCGCTGGCTTAGAGAGATACTGGAAAGAATAGTTAACGGAGAAAAGTTCCTAGTTCCTAGTTCCAGCTGACAGAACATATTAACTTAAATAGTTTGCATGCGAAAACAAGGAGGTTAGCGGAACATATGGAAGAATAAAGGTTGAGTTTGCAGTGAGGAATCTCCACTAGGATTGAAATTTGTGATTCACTGGTTGCCAATAAAAGCTTATTGATTCCCTTTACTATATACTAACTGGTTATAAAGCAAACAAACCATTTCAGTAGTTATGAATTTTCTATAGACGAAAACTCTGTCTTTTTATGAAATCTTCAGTATTGCAGATTGAATAATTATTCAATGTTTACGACATAATGATTGAGTATTAATGGACTCAAGTTGTGTCCCCTAATAAGTCATTTTATACATTTTTACAAATTGTATAGCTCCGCAAAAGCAGTCTTCCATTAATAACGCAACTGGACTCCGCAGGCCATAGGAACGTTTTGCGTTATGGAGCGGCTCCCTTCACCGGCATTTCGACCCTAGAATTTGCGGCTAAAGACTGCACAGCATATGTTAAAGCATTTCGAAAATGTTGAGATATTACTTTTGTAGGTAGTACAAAACAAAAGTCTGATATGTTGTAGGTATACACAAGAATTTCTCTGCAACTTATCATTCATTTACTTAGCTGTTCAATAAATATTTATAAAAGGTTTGTCTATCTGGTCACTTTCTGCTAATAGATGTTGTCAGAATCCATTACATTGTTACAGCCGCTTAGGAGCATATGTTTAGAGAGTCAGACGTTTAAAACGCAGTTATATTTTGCATAGACTCACGAGAAACAAAAGAACGGCAAGACGCATTGTTTAAAATTTGAAAATTCAACTGAGAAATAGAGAATACTTTGGAAGCCGGTAATTCTATCAAGATGTATTTGACACACATTTGATTTAATGAGGTGTGATCTTGTTCCCTAATAACTTCTTGTGTATTTCTTATGGCTTATATGTTACATAAAACGTTATAAGCATAAAGAGGATATTTCTTGCTACTCATAAAAAATTCGACCCATAATTTAATGTTTATCTCAATGTCTGAAACATATGATGCTATCCAAATAGTTAAGACTATAATAAAATATTAATATTTAGTTACTTATTATTATTATTATTATTATTATTATTATTATTATTATTATTATTATTATTATTATTATTATTATTATTATTATTATTATTATTATTATTATTATTATTATTATTATTATTATTATTATTATTATTATTATTATTATTATTATTATTATTATTATTATTATTATTATTATTATTAATGTGATACGAAGTTGCGCTTCTTGCCATGCGTTTATACTGCAATAGTTATAGTAGTAATTATGAAGTGTCCAACAGATAGCTGAACATTTGTACTTTGGCTATGGAATATGTTGTTTAATAATGTTGATGAAACAATCAAGATTTTGTCAGCGTTGAACTCTCTGCCGAAACAAAATTTTCAATTATTTTCAAATAATTAATTGGAGGTAAATATGAAGGCAATAATGGTAATAACGGTTTGTATTTTGTAATGTACATGAAAGTCAAGAGAATCAATGCACTTACGTCATCATTGTTTTTTGAAATAGGAGAATTAGGATGAATTAGGACACCACTATTAGAGATTTAGGAATCCTATCACGCATTTAGGAGCCATCGCAAACTTTATTTCTACAATTTTTTAGTGTACTTATACAACTTGTTAATTCTCAATCAGGTAAAATATGTTCTAGAATATTCTGTGTTCATGAATCATTCTTTAAATGACTTTTGTCCATTCAGGATCATTACACAATACATATTCAAAACTATCACGGAATTAGGCAACCTTATCCTACTTTATTTTTTTAGTTGAGAATGGCATTGTCTCTACCTTAGGTACACAAGTATCAGAGAAACTAAGAACGAAGTTATACATTTTATTTTGATATTTACCCAAGAATTATGAACACAGACCTACTCACAGCACTAGAAATATTCACTGGGAAGTGGATAATGTACTCTATTTTAAATATAGTTGCATATTTGGAGAGTTATCGAACAAGGATTTCTCTAAACATTAAATTCATTCACTCAAAAATAATGGGATAACCTGCAAACTGGGAGACGCACCTATATGTTTTACGAGAAAGGTTACGACTAAAGCACCTAAATCCCTTACAAGCTGCATTACACTATATTACGGGCCATGGGCCATATGGCACTTACTTAAAACGTTTTAGTATCATCAACTCTGTTATGTGCACCAGATGCAATACAGAAGATACTCCAGAGCATGTAATGTTTAACTGTCAGAAATACAGTGAAATAGCACAATCTAACAGGGAAAAGCTCATGCACCTCACTTTATCGGAAATGGTCAGGAATAAGGAAAATCTAAGTACTTTAAATGAGTTAGCGACTCAAATCAGTATAGCAGAAAGATCTTTAAGACAAACTGAACAAGAAAGAAATCTAAGAAATTTTTATAGACCTCCAGTGACTGTTGTACTCCACCCCGTCGATCGTTAAGATTGTCAAATCAATAAAACCGAAACCAAGTGCCCCAAACTCCTGAACCTGTTATACCAAGAACAATTACATAGAACAGAAGAAGATTTCATTGGATCACTGGACGACAAGTGTAGTCAGAAAGGAGAAGAACGAGGCCAAAACGACAGCCTGATGAGACTTGGACAGCCTACCAGAGACGAATAGCACCGGCTAGGGAACAATAAATTGCATGAATACTATGAGATCTCATATAACTTTAAAATATCACTAATTGTTATTGTTATTTAGTTTAATTTACGTTAGTAACTTCTGCACATTCTATTGTGAACAAATTGTAATAAATAAGTTTAAATAAATCAAAATATCCGCACACTACGTCCAGATATAAGAAATTAGGTATCTGGACATAGCTGGCAGATACTATTTTATTTTATTTTATTTATTTATTTTTTTATTTTTTATTTTTTTTTTTACTCAAAAATACAATTTTTCTGAATCCGAATAATCTTCCATTATTTTACTTTGTAGACTGTCTCGGAAGTTGTTCCCTTAGAAAAATTATATATGAAATGCAAGGAAATTAAATATGTTTTTCCCATGCTTTTCAATAAGTGTTAATTTCTACTGACGAGATTGCACATTTTATTTTACCAGGTAGAAAAAACGTTTTTTAAATTAAAATAAATTGAGCTGTTCTAACAGGCTTCAAGAAGCACTTCGCACGAAGCAAGTGAAGTGACTGCTAGGCGACCGTCTTCTGTTTTCAGGGTGTGCTGCAGTAGCAGTAGAATCTCGCAGCTTTTCTTATGACCTGTCCTTTCCCACAAACGGCACAATGTACGGCCGATACGAGGCGCGTATAAACCCGGGCGCAGATCACCAACAGTCAGCAAAAATATGATGACATCATCAACCCCCAGCGCTGCTGCTGCTGCTGCCGGTCCTTTTTATGCTTTCTTACATCATTCCGGATTGCCTTTCCCATTTCCTACCCTGCTCTCCTTATCTTCTCCGTTTTTATATCCCTGTTCAAAAGAAATGAAACTCTTTTAATGCGATAACCGTGATATTTATCCGTTATAAGTTCCAAAACGAAAACAAGTCTACTAACTACAATAACTGTGATTAAGGTAGAGGTGTAATAACTTGAGCGTCAGTGTGCATAAAAAAATATCTGAATTGACATAATCAAACAGTGTGGACTTGTGAGAAGTTCGTGTATAAATGAAATAATTACTATTTAATGTGCTGAACTATACCTACAAAAGGTTTGAGAACATAAATGCAGAGGAAATGTTAATTTTGGTGACAGAGTTACTTATTCTTTACATTTTTCTGAAGGATTGTTTAAGTTTGCAAAATCTAATGACTTTCTCTACTCACTCCTGTACAAATCATTCTTAGACAGTTTATTCTTCTATCTACATCACGTTAATCAGGATAGACATTTATAGAAACGGTCTTATTAAATAGTTCCTTATAGGTACAATTGGAGTAGGAGAATACAGTAGGTTTAAGCGATAGTCAAATTTGTTAAGAACTGGTCGCTAAATGATGGCTTTGAAATTGCAACCTCTTTGCATGTCAAAGACAAAAAAGACGAATAACAACCTCCTATCTGAGCAAAGCATAAGCATTGGAAACAAATAACAAGGAATATCTCGGAAATGGTTTGCTCCACAGAAAAAAGGTGTTTGACTTAAATTGTTGTCTAAAGAGATCTACCTACATTTTTTGTGAAGTAAGATTTTGTCTATCTTTTTCGGTTTGCAAAAGTCGTCGAGAATGAAGAGAACTTCTGAGGACATTGCCCTAAAATTCAAGATATACCTATATTTTATTTGGCATCGCAATATCTTAAACATATGGTATTTTAATCAAAATTGTTAGAGCTATTTTTGAGAAAACTGGTAAAGGGTAGCCTGCGGTGCGGGGGCAGGGGGGAGGTGTTCTTGAAAATCTTCGTGCTGTATTATCAGAAGATACTGAGATTAAATACAAAGTTTGTTATGTAACCGTGTTTTCGTTTTTGTGTTCTGCTGTTTACAGACACACGAAGAGAGAGAGAGAGAGAGAGAGAGAGAGAGAGGGAGGGAGGGGGAGAGGGGGTGGGAAAGGAACCTTTTTCTAAAAATATCTTTTTTCAGGAGTCTCAAAACATGTACCTATTTCAGGCGAAATCTTGCCATCGAATTTTTGGGTGGAATACTTCCCTACTTACTTTGGGTAGCATAGAAGTAGGGTGTTTGAAGAGGTATTCTCTCAAGGATCGTTTCGTTGGATTGAAATCTTCGCCATCCGAATGGATGTACCTACACATAATCGATCCAAAAGTGAGAATGAAACAGAACGACCTACAGTCTGCTGAAGTACGAGTATATGCTGAGAAGGGTCAAATCTATGAACTTTACCATCAGCTGTTATTACTTTTAAGAGGCAGGGATTGACGTCTATTGAAGTTATTGGACTAATGGTCGGGACAACAGGGACCATTCCCTTTTTCTCAAAAAGCTTAATCTGAGGATCGATTATATGAACAATATTGCAGTTCTTGCCCTCAAAATTTCAATTAAGACCATGCAAGATCATCTATATTGAAATTAACTTCATTTTCAAGAAGAACACGTTATCAATATTACTCTCAAAGATTTTATTATATATTTTTAGAGTTGAAAATGGTTTTCAAACCAGTCACTTCTTTCGCCTTGTCTGGATGACAGTCCCTGTTTAGGAAAGCTAAAAGTCTTTCTGAATAAATTGTGTATTGGTCAGTCTGCGTAAGCATTCACCGCCAATGTCATTAAACAGAAAATGATAATCCGTGGCCGTGGTCCAGTGAAGAAACTCCATCCAGACGTTTCATCCGAAGTTACATCGAACATCTTCAGTGGCCGTAAAATTAGTGTATTGTTCTTTTAAAAGACTTTAGGGCTGTCTAAAATGGTGTACACCACTTATTAAAAGTGATTTTGTTTCTCTCGTAAACTTTCTACACCAAAAATAAAACAATTACCACATTAGCTAATAGCTTCGGTTGGGAAAATCGTTGGAAATCTTCGTGTCGTGCCTGTTGAAGATTCTGAGCTTAAATATCAAGTTATGGTATATACCTATCCAACACTGTAAACCTGTAACAGACACGGTGCAAACCACAAAAAGGCAGAAACGAAAAGGAGAAAAAAGAACATATACCTATCATTAGAAGGTAGGTAGTGCAAACATAACTGGATACTGCAGTAATAATTTAAAAATTACTCTTTATAAGGCTACGTCATCTAATAAGTAAAATTATGTGTAAGAAATTGTTAGGTATCAAACCAATCAAAACCACGATTTACTGAAAAATTGCTGTAGGTATTTTAATTATTACTTTCTCAGAAGTGATAATTCTATATGAATGAACTTCCCTTCCTTCTCTGTGCAGAATGAAGTATCTCTATTGCACTTTATTTTAGTTGGTTGTAGGTACTTTTCGTTTTTGAGTTACTATGCTGTTCACAGACACAAACGCGGACCTTTTTCTAAAAATGCTTTTTTTTATTCAGATGATCTCAAAACATATACTTCTGGTGAAATTTAGACATGAATTTTTGGGTGGAAAACAATACTCCCTCTACTTACTATATTATGTTAGAGAAAGTAAAAATGGTATAGGTATTAAACAAAACTCTCCTATGGTTCCAAAGATTTTGATTTAATCCTCTATTGATTAGGGTTGTCTTGAGTAAACAAAGCTGTTTACTCAAGGTGTCTGAATATTTTAATAATGTTTTCTGCTACTTTTATATTACACTAGCATTTGACAATAGAATACAAGTATTTATAGCTATTATATATAATATTTATTTATCTATTTCACTACCACCACTGTAGCGTTTTTTAGAATAAAAAGCAAAATTCATGCAATTGCAATCAAATGGGATCTGGTCATCTCATCTGGTCATGTGGTCATCATTCTCACATGGGATTTCACCAAATGTTTAATATGGACCCTCCCTAGGCTTACCTTAGGCAGTTACATGTAAACTTGCCATCTACCACGCGTGCCAGCCATCGCGAGTTATTTTGTGGATATGCATATTTGACTTCAGTTGCTGAGATTTAACACTCAACGTTTCGCTTTGAAAGGATGGCCGGTCCATTTCATCTCACCTTAACGATCACGGCTATTCAAATCTTTTCCATTAAAGACGGTATTAATGGTACATACCTATATGTAGCAAAATGATTCATGTAACAGAGGGTTAAAGTAGCATAACAGGAATCAAGAATAAAATATATATCTTGAAATCACTGTAAATAACCTTTCTGCCAAATTCTTAAATTTAGGCAAATGGTTACTCCTGAATTGTAAGGTATATATTTTTTATCAAATAAAATTAAGACATTAACCGTTTCCGAAACATTTCTGTTGCTGGTTTCCATGTTTTAGAGTACACCTGAAAGTTAAGTGACCGTTATTTGGTTTCTTCTGACAACGACTAGGTAAAAATAGCATGATCAGTGCAAAATTATTATGTGATTTTTAGCAATATGTTTAGCAGTATGGCAGCATTTGCAAGTAATATTTTGTCGAAATTAACAGGAAATAGAGTATTTATAGAATGTATAAGAAGTAGAGAGAGTCATTCATTGTCACACGTTAGATTTTTAAAACACCATGATGAGGATGATGCTGGGGATGACGACGACGACGACGACGATGATGATGATGATGATAATGGTGGTGATGATAACGGCGATGTCGACGACGATGATGACGTGTACGACGTAGATCACAGGCAAAAGGACTGGAGGGATTCCCAGAGGCTCAAATGTCTTTGTTAATGATGATGGCAGAAGTTGGCAGGTACCTTGTACTTGAGAAATAAACAGTTTGGAAGGAAGCACCTGCAAGACAGGGCAGCTATATCGATTCTATAGACTTGATCGGCTGGGCGGCGTCATCAACACGTGGTCCCGCCCAAGAGAGAGCGAGATAGAGGCCCAAGAAATCGTTACCCTGGGAAATGGCGGCACATTTTCTTCCCCTGGTACCTAACCTATCAACTATATAATCTCTTCCTTGTTAGGTTCCACATCTGGCAACAAGGCGCGCGTGACAGGCCAACTCGCCGGTCAATGTCAGCGAACAGTTGTCCAGTATTGAATTACCTAATGACCGTAATCTTAAGAAGATACTACCCTCTCGCGACTGTGTAGCTCCCGCTGCTCGCGCCTAAACTTTACGCATCACACCAGTCTGACTGCAACTCTTGTCGGTTTGTTTGAATGCTGTGCTTATTAAGGTGCTGCGCCAAGTGCGAGTACATAATAATTTTCTGTCCAAGAACATACTCTTCACTGCAAATCCAGCGCTCTCCATTCTTCCCTTTTTTCTGCATTTCTTTTCGATTATCTTAACATTAGTTCTTCTGCCCGAAGCCTGATTCCCATTCATTATTATTGCCAGTTCATATCTTAGGAAATCTTTCTTGTAATGCAACATCACAACACACTTTTGTTGTTCTTCCATCATTCACTCGACTTTATTACTTAAGAACATTTGAAATAGTTGTAGCCTTTTCTCTCAATTCGTCGCAACGTTCAAGCTTTGATAAAGCTTGTACCTCACGTATGCCGAAGAGACAACACGAAGTTTTCAGTAAGTTCCGAACCATCAAACTGCCGTTTACACGGAAAATGTGTCTTTATTTTTAATTTTCTCTAAACTTACTTTACAGGTTTGGATTAAAATTGCACGTTTAAAATATTAAATGAAAAATAAAATAGATGTATTAAACTGTTTGTCAATAGCCTGTGTAGTACTCTTTATTATGAATTAATTTAGTTAACTTTCAAATCCTAAGAGATAACTAAACACCTAGCTCAAAATCTCGTTAAAACATAACCAATTGTCAGATACATTTTTCGTGACATTTACCATGTCCAAGACATTTATTGCTGTTGTTTCAGATTTTCTAATTTTTGTGCCTCATTAGAACAACCTCAGCTTCATAAGAAAAGTAGTTAAGAAGGTATTTTGTCTAAGGTATCTGTATTAAGGCAAGTTTCATAATAATCTCTTCGGAAACACTAACACACACACACACACACACACACACACACACACACACACACACACACACACACACACACACACACACATACACACGACACGTAAAGGTGTTATTTCTGGCTCAGAAGTAACTATGCAGAATAAAATGATTTCTGGAAAATGAGAAATGTTCAATTAGTACTATTATAGATGAAGTACACAAAAGAATCGCCTTATTTATGAACCACATTATGTGTTTAAGAGATCTGTGAATTTACAATATGTAGATAAACCAGTTTGGTTGTCATATACCGACTACTTATTTCTTTGTTTACTTTTAGTGTTCGCTTCTATACTGATTCGGTTAGCCACAAATAACACGTGCAGGTGTATCTTTTATTTGGAAGAACTAAATTCCATCTACTGCTATGCTTTCGTGCTTAGTTTTATCGGAGGTGTGTGTACGAGCTATAAAACTCGACTAGAATATCCAATACAGCAGCTTATACCACTTCCTGCTGAGTCGACAAGAAAGGATAAGAAAGAAAGCGAGAGATTGGTCGAAGGAAGTCCCTTGGGGACAATCCGGCAATATTCAATATTGTTCCACTCTCCTCCAACACGGCCATTCTCGAGATCTGTCTATTGCTTCCATATAGACACGGCTACCAAAGGAAGAAATAACAAGCTTTAGATTATACGGAGAGAATAGGATAGGATGTCTGTATTCAACGGCTTCTCTTCGTATCGAGCAATGGTTTTAGATATTTTCAAATGGCAACCATACATACAAGCTCTGCCAGCTTTTCTGATAAAAAGAGTGTTTCAACATAATGGTCGTACTGGATGTTTCAAGACTTTAATTCAGTAACCTTATTCTCTGACTTTAGTGGTAAGTAGTTCTTGGCTTGGCGGCCATATACAGGGTGACCATCTCTTTAGGTTATTGACCTTCATATCGGCTGCTATGGAAAGTTGGATGTCGCTTGTAGATGTTCGTGTACCGGACGGGATGGCACAGGTGATAATTCGGGAGATCCAAGTTCGATTTCCACGGCCAACCCTTGAAGGTCTTTCCAGGTTGTAAGAGTCGCCAATGTGCTACGCTACGGTGGTGCTTGCGCTCTGGAAATACGGTGCTCGGCTGATGGGGTACTGTGGTTGGTCTCCCTTCCAGGAGGATTAATTGATCAGCCGGAACAGACTGGTGGTGGGCTCTCTGTGGTGACCTGGAACTCAGTTGGGTTCAAGAACTTCCCTGCACCTGTTAGGGACCCATCGCAATTGTAGTTCCGTCTGTGATGCGTTGTGGCCGCCTGCAGCATACTTCCTTCCTCCCGGAGTCTAACGCACAATAACCCATCAGCTGACGTCCCTACCGTGACAGATAGACAGACAGACAGACAGAAGACAGACAGACAGACAGATGTGGTTGTTGAGTGTTGGATGCTGCCGTACGCTTCGATCTAACTCTCGTGGGCATGGATAAAACAGTGCTTTTTTTTTTTCTTTTCTTCTTTTATCTTTTTCTTTTGTTGAAATAATCTGATTATGCTCTTTACCGCTGCAATATTTATTTTTATTTGCCAAGTCCAGTTAAACAAAATATGAATTACGTTACAGCAATTGAGCTATTGCCGCGCTATTCAAATAGACAACTACATACTTATGGACGTTATAAGTTAGACAATGGAAAGAGACACTTCGAGCACTGCGATTACATAGATACATTTAGACTATCACCCCCAGGATGAGGAGATGAAGTAAAAGTAGAACAGAAGGCTACAGGCCCCAGACAGAACACAGAGACGCACCGAAGTCTCTAAGGACTCCCGGCTCGGAGATCCGTCCCAGCGCTGAAGCAACCAGAGGACAATGAACAATCGTCGATCAAGAGGCCCTCTATTGTCCACAAGGAGTAATTTTTTCTTTGAGCAAGCAACTTCCCGGCACCACCATACGCCAGGAAACCTAGAAGCACAATTGAAAGTTGATACGGAAATGGAATGACAGCGAAATAATGGAAGAGAAATCGTGATAGTTGAGGGAACATCTCAGTATTTGAACAAAGTATTAAAATGCAAAATGAGCGTGTCAAACGTTGAATACGTGAGAGGCGCGTCAACAAGTCTTATTTCAATTGAGCTGTGGCTCCTGGGTTAGGACTTTTTGTCTTAATGCTAACGCGTTTTTCTTTCCTGTATTGCCTGCATGTTAATACAGATACCTTCTCAAGACCCCAAATCTACCTCCTTCTACTTAGAATTTACCTACTCAGTTAAAATAAACCCTTACCTTGAACTTCTTAAACCTGACTCACCTATCTAACAAAATGTTAATCTATGCCTCTTATCAAATAATGATTTGCACATAAAATGTTTCATAAAGTTTAAAATAAGAATTATTTTACAATGAGAACTCTTAGGTACAAAATTCACCAGGTTCAAGTATAGTGAAAGCATAACAATACCGGACAGTTTTAGCTGTGGCCAAATGAACTAGTGACGCAAAATTCATGGTGCAACTTCAGGAGTCAGTGGCTATACCTTTATAGCTTACATTTTAATACTTTATGAAGAGCCGAAGGGGATAAACAAATTGTATGCTGGTTTTACTTGTTTATTGTAATTCCTTCTGAATTTCGCCGAAGAGAATAGTTTATTCTTCAGAAGATCTCACGTCAGCATGATCCCTTTTTATTACCAAGTAGAAAGATATTACTGAAGCTGCTATACCTTGTGTATGTCCAAGGGTATTCATGTGATGCAAGACACAATTTATGATTCTTTCTCACCATCATCTGCAAATTGGGTGCTTTGGCCTGTTCGGTCTCAAAGGTCATCTTGTCACCTACGTCGAGGTCATCTAAAGTCCCAAATTCCTTTTAGGGTGCATTGTGGTGCTTGGTGCGTTATTCCTTAATGGATTCATCCTCAAAATGTGTTCATGTCATACTATGTTGTTTATAGTTATGCTTTGATAACGTTTAATTCTTGCCTGATATTTTTATTGTGGTCTTTACAGGTACGCTCAGAAACTTTTATCTTTCTATTTTTCTTCTATCTAACCTGTTCATTGCTCAGTTTTTGGAGTCATATATCAGTGTGGGTACTGCTGGAAAACTTCATCACAGTATTTTTTTAGCTTTATGGCTTAATTTCTTACTATTGTTCCATATGTCAATTATTATTCATCAGTCAACACACAATCAATTTTAGTGCTTTTAATTTAGCTAGCTTTATTATACCATATTATGTACCTATTTTACAGTTTTGCTAATAAAATATGAAACAATTCAAAGACTTAAATCACTTGTGTTGAGGATACAATTCAACAATTGCCCTCAGAATTTAAGGTAAGAATTAACATTGATATGTACCAGAAAATAACACTACAATATCTTATAGGAGGAGATCTGTATGGAGTTTCATCTTCAGTCTACGTGAAGGTCGTCGTTCTTTTAGCATATTCTGGGGAATCTCTTTCAGTAAAGGGTTCAGGTGATTGATGAATGATGTGAACAACCGAGTACATGAGGTCTGGAGTGTAGATTCAACTGTAGGAGTACGAAGATCTTTATGAAGTGCAGAATTGCGGATGTATCAAGGAGCATCCACATATGATACAAAGAACCTGATTTTGGAAAGTCTGTGAGTTCTGAATTTGAAGCTCAGTCCCAAATAGAACACTCGATACATCCAGATAGATTTAATTAGACTGAAGTATGTGTGCCTTTAAAGATGCAGTGGTAGAGGTGAACTGCCTTTGAGGAGGTATTGGATTTGATGAAGACTGTCCCTTACACTTCTGAAACTAGACAGATTCCAGGTCAATTGTTTCTAATGTTAATCCTAAATATTTGACAGACTCTACTTGAGGAATGGCTTCATTATTTGATTTAGTTTTGTGTTTGTAAAATTATCATTTTACTTATCATTTGATCTCATCCCAACAAGAGGTTTTTCATTTTCTCTCCCCCTACATAGTGGGCGGAGAGGGTGTTGCATTCCACTCAACAACTGCATACACAGTTTCCTGTGAAAATACATGTTTTGAGCTCCCGTATTTTAAAATAATTTGAAAAAGGTCCTTGTGTGTATCCATTTCTGTCTGTGTATCTGAACACCATAACTCAAAACGAAAAGTCGATTAAATACCAAACTTGATATTTAAGTTCAGCATCTTGAGAGTATGAGACAGGAAGCTTTTCAAGAAAGTCCTTCCACCCAGGCTTCCCTTTATATGGAACATTATTGAAAATTTTGATTTTATAAAAAATGGCTGTAATGATTTTGCCTAAATTGCTCTGTTTCACACATTTTCATAGCAAATGTACATCATGCACTTTTTGGCAAAGGCTTCAGATGTCCTCTTCATTTTCGATGACTTTTGTGTAACTGGCAAACCATAAGAGATAGACAAAATCTTACTGCAAAAGATACAGATCCCGTTGAAACACAATTTATGTCAAACACATTTTTTGTGAAGTGAACCATTTCTGAGTTATTCCTTTTTTGTTTGAGTTTTCGAGTGTTTATACTTTCTCAAATAGGAATAGTTTACTTTTTTATCTCTTGCTCATACAAAGAAAATGGAATTTCAAAGTCATCAATCATCGCATAGTGAGCAACTCTTAAAAGATTTGATTACCGCTTCAAGGCTACAGTGTTTACATATCCCTCGTGCACCTACAAGAAAATTAGCAATAAGGTAATTTCTTCAATTGTGTATGTCAGCTAATATGAATTAGAGCATTAGGTAAGTGTTTGTACAAGTGTAGAGAAAGTCATATGAGTGCAACACATCAGATCTTTCTTTTCTGTTGGAGACAAAGGCAGAGTATGCTCCTTTTATCACTGATATTGTAGCTAAAGGTTTATAAGTATGTTTGTATATTTGTTTAGTGTCCTGATGAGCTTTCTTGACACGAAATATTGTCACTTGTCTATTAGATTTGTGATAGGAGCTAATGTTTGACCGTCGAGACAGGGGACGAAGGGGAGGTTGCACTCTGGTCTTGAACCTAATTAACCGGTGAAAATATTTCTAAGGAGTTGCTCTGGTCTAGATCACAGGCACAAGAAGAAAGAGGAGCCCCATGAAATTATCATTTCAGGAGCAGAGCCAGCTCACGGAGGGTGCTACTAGCGGTTTTTAATGTTCCCTATATTTCCTGGCAAGGAGAGGAAACTACTGTAGAAAGGGTGGGAGAAAGCAAAGGCAAATATTATAACCGTAATATTCCAACCATTTGCATGTTTTAAACCGACGACAAAACCATAGTGTCTGTAGTATGCCTTCTGTTTTCTTGTGTGCTGCGTGTTGTAATGCAGACATTATTTTCACACTGTACCGCCGCCTTTAAAATGTATACCACGTAGCACACCAGTTGGCATCGTCACTTCTGTGCGTATCACCCGTTCCAATAACATGGCCTCAGGCACTGAGCAGGTTCCTGGAGATGCTGCGGTAGAAATCGCTCGTATGCAAAAAGAATCAACATTTTTCGACCCATTCTACCAGTTTACGGGGTTTTGTATTGATTTATTTGTTTTAGATACAGTTAAAGTGTCAAAATGATACACATACATTATACAACCGGAAAACAAACAATGAAAGCGATTAATAGCTATTCAGGTTCACAAAACAAGGCCTTCGGAAACGAATTTAGTGTGTTCGGAATGAAATAAGCCAAGATGCGAGCATGGTATACCCTAGTTGTCAGTAACAGCTCTATAAACTGGATGAGGAATTTAAAGTTATAACTATATAGGCAGGTAACACGTGCTAATAACTCTCACAACCTTAATAAATAACTGAGTAGATTAAACTGCTATTCCGTTGGAGGAAGTTAATTTAAAAAAAAAAAAAAAAAAAAAACACCACTCTCAGTCCAATTCCAAACGTTTTAGTGAATCGATGTACCTATGTGTGTTTTACATTTTGCAAACATGTCTACTCTTACGGGGGTTTTACGGCTGATTTTCTTGATATATACAAAATAATATACAGGATGGAAGTGAAATGATCCGCCAGACTTTAACAGCAAATTTCTCATGTTATGAATAACAAGAAAGTCGAATACCAAAAGGTTGAAAAGTTTATAGTTTTCTAGAAAGAAATATTTTTTTCACAAAAAATTTGTCATCACCTGACTGAATTATTATTGACTGAAGGTTCTTGATTTGTGGCTGTATTCATAGAAAATTGAGTAAATAACCATTTTTTCTTTGGCTTATTTCAATAGATTCAATGGTTTTTGTGTAAATTAAATTTAAAAGAACCCACAATTTGTTGACTTTTTGTTGCAAAATAACATAATTCATTATTAGTCATCTGTTCGTTGTTCTTCTGTCCTGCTTGCCGTCTCCAGTCTTTTCATTGATTTCATATATTGTTTCATCATTTCTATCAGGAGTAGAAGTACCTGGTCTTTGCCTCTTCCTTTTCTTCCATTTCTTCATTTTCCTCCGGTATCTCCTCTTCCTGGTATCTTTTCAATGTTGCTTCCAGCTTTTGACGTATTTTCTCTGTCGTTCCAATTAGGTTTACATCCACTGGTTGAATGCTTTACTTCCTGTTGATGTCCCTCCATTGCTTATGTAGAAATTACTACAGTCATTGCATGTAAATGTACGCAATCTATTTTTGATCGTATAATATCCCAAATCCTCTTACCTTGTAATGCTAGCTGCTGTTCCCGCAGAATTTCCTGATTTTTAATACATTCAAATGAAACATGGTTCATGACTACTATTGCTTTTTCTTTTTCCAATACTCTTTAATTACTTGTTGTACCTTTTCTTGTTAAAAATCCTTCATGCGCAAACGCTTTAGTATATTTGGAAAAACTTCATAAACTCGGTTTGATAGCTATATAGTATGTTTTGTAACTCTATGACTCGACTCGACTTACTGGCAGGCTGAGTTTCAGCCCGATGGTATTTTGCTACGTACCTACCCTTAATAGGGTTTAACCTATTGAGTGGTTAAGAATGACGTTGTTAAATTTTGGTTAAGGCTTATTTATTAAGGAGGCTATTTGCCCCTTTACTGATGTCTCGCAGAAGTCAGCAATGTCTGCATTCTGTGGATATAAACATTTTTTTATAAAGTTTTAAGATCTTTTAGATCTTTTTAAATTTTGAATTTTGATGGTGGTTTGCATTTTGAGCCGAATAGCTCTTTGTTGGGATTATTTTTTTTGTAGTTTAGCTTTTGCTGCTGATGGGTAAACTACTTTGTTATGGGATATACCCGCATGCCATGCGGGGAACCCTGTACGACCTGAAGCGGCGTGTTGTGGGGTCATAATCCCCTAGAGATCTAACCAGGGCGCTTTCAAGTGTTGGTAACTTGTACAATTTTGCAGCCCGGCGCCTAATTTCATCCTCCACGTATGGAAGAGATGAGGCTTCGTGAAGTAGTCTCACGGGGAAGGATAAGGGGACAGAGTAGATGGACCGAAGTCCCCTGTTCTGCGCCCTCTGGAGCCACAGGAGCCAAATACCCGCTGCCATGCCCCACACTTCACAGGCGTAAAGCATGAGGGGGATAATCAGAGCTCGGAATAGGTGTAATTTCAGGCAGACTGGCATCTCAGACGTCAGCATAGGGTACAGTGAGGCAATAGCCCCCTGCGTCCGCGCCGATAGGTCTCTAATATGCCCTCGGAATGTTAGACTCCTATCCAGTTTGACTCCCAGATAGGTGATGGAGTCTCTCCATTGGATCCTTTGACCCCGAAGTTGGAAAGTGGGGCAGTCTGCAGGTGTGGGACATCTCATGAAGAGGATGGCATGGCTCTTGTCTGGATTAAAAGACATTCGCCATCGCCGACACCAGTCGTGGACGAGGCGGAGGTGTCTTTGTATGGGGTTGAAGGCTCTGAGGGTGTGTTTGTTGGTGCAGTATAGTAATACGTCGTCTGCGTATTGAGCTATACTGACCTGTGGTCCTGTTGGGAAGTCTGCCATAAAGACACTAAAGAGAGCAGGGGACAGAACAGAGCCTTCGGGGACTCCGCCTCTTATTGGCCTAATTTCCCAATAAATTATTTACCTTTGGTGGTAGTATTGCATTATACGTGCTGAGCAATCCCTAGCGGGAACGGTTTCGCGGCGTGCGGTTGGCGGGTAACTGTATCGGCGATCCAGAAACAGAAAGTCCGTAGTAAATGTGTATGGTTTGTCGGGTAATTATGTATAACACACATAACATAAATACTTAAACAGAAAAGTACATTACTTATAGGTACATATCAAACCAGGAGATGTTGGAACTGCATCACTTCATTCTTCAAGTATTTTGGTACCTGCATAGAAAATTACCCATTACATAGTGGGTAGGAAAGTATTGCATTCTAACAAAAAATTCGATATCGAGAATCCCTGAATAAAAATGAGGTATTTTAGGAAAAGGGCAGTGGTATGCCCTCTGTGTGTGTGTGTTTTCTGTGTGTGTGTGTGTGTGTGTGTGTGTGTGTGTGTGTGTGTGTGTGTGTGTGTGTGCGCGCGCGCGCGCGCGCGCCTGTGAAATTTCTTCGTCCCAAACTATCCCTTGCATGAAAAAATTTTAATTATTTAATTTCGCAAAAATAGCTCTAATTATTTTGATTAAAATACCTACCACATGTTTAAGTTATTTTCATGAGAAATGAAACGCATCTACCTATATCTTTAATTTCAGCCTCTTCGTTCTGTATGGCTTTTTGATAACCGTCTCCACAGATTCCTTATTATTGACTTGAATGGTTCCAAATATATTTTTTTCTTAAATGGGCAGTTACTATCTACTAACACTAACACCAATGGGTCAAAGCGGGGATCGAACCGAGACTTTCCGAATTCGCCTCTCGCTGGGAAAAATGGGTAGAGAAAGTGAGGTAAATGTAATGCATCAGATTATTTTCTATGTTTCTGTCTCGCATATCCTTAATTAACCAGTAATGCATAATGTTGTCATTTGGCAACAGAGATGTTTAGTCAAAGTTTTAGAATATTGTAACAGTGTTTTTTGTCATTTTCATATTATATTGGTATTTAACAATAAAATAATAGTTATTTATATTATAAGTGGCTTAAATATACTATTATTTGTGAGTAAGATGTTTAGTATACGAGCGCAATTGTTCTAATTTCTCATGAGCAAATAACTGTTTGAGCCACGTGTAATACGAGATAACATTTTATCTTATCCTAATATTAACCGAAATAATCTTATATTTTATTAATACTCGTGATTACGAGGAATTGAATTTTAGTCGTGACGCAGTTACCGCAGTTTCAATTCTCCCTGTTTAAACTCCACCAAATAGATCAATAAATGAATAAAAATAGATATTCCCGAAGAAGACTCAGATTATGCTGAAAAGACTATTAGTTTGTTACTCGGCAAGCCGAAGGAATTATATACAAGAAATTTTCATTATTTAAAGACTGGAAAGCTGCCAAAGGAGTTAAAATAATTTCCGAAGATGTGTTGCTGGCATGTTAATGTTTACAATAAGGTAGAGGAATCTATTTAATAAAACTACAATTTGACTTTTCTATGATTAATAAATAAAATTACAATGAAATAAAGCACTTTATTTCACGATGATACATGAAATGTATGCATGAAGTCTATAGGATAAGATAAGAGTATTGGTGGCTACTTATGTCATAAATGTATCTGTTTATTTCAGTATTATTGTGGTCTCCTTTTTTTTTTTTTTTTTTTTTTTCTTTTTCAAAAATCAAAACTGTAGTGTAATGTAACCTAGTTATCATCCTCGCATACGATGTCACTAGTTATTTTACGTGGGCCCTCCCCGTCCTTTAATACCAGCACATTCTGCTTTGACTGAATGACCAATCCATTTTGTCTGGCCTTTAACAATCATGTCTATTATGTCACTTCCTTTAAGGTGCCTGTGACAGGGATACCTAAAAAGGTTCTGGAATTAGAAGAGCAAAATAATTCATGCAATACAGGGTTAAGCCTGCAAAGGTTCAACTTAAACCCCTTTTCTCCACAGCCGCAGATTACGTACTAAGCAGCACTGGGCATTTTAAAAACGAATGTCATTAATTCCGAATCCTTTTCTTTCTATCCATCGAATTCTATTGGAATGACTCTGAGCAAGCCCAAGTGTGTCATTAAACCCGTCGCTAATGTTTTAATAGAGAAACGGAGCACTGTATCCTTAATTACCTACAATTACACCTTGTAGATAGAACTTCATGCTAAGATCATTGCAGTCGACTATGAAACTCTCATTACGACACACATAAAGCTACAGTGTGCTTAATGGTTTTAATGCTCTGTGGAGTCGCGATATTCTTCAACCAGAACGACGAATAAACACATATCTTTATTTTCATCTGAGGTCATCACATTACGTGCACTTGTTTAATAGACGCAGGTTTAAATCCTGCTTTCTGCACTTTTAATTTTCAGTCGCGCAAATAATATTACTGGTAAGCGTAAGAAACATTAAATAAACACATTTAATGTTGTTAGTTAATGATTATGTTTCTTTATTAAACATTCTCAGTTGTGTTTTACTTATCCCTTAGGTAGCAGTGTTACAAAGTTCTACTTTTAGAATTATAGGTCATTTTAACGTCTACGAAATAAGTTTTAACCTAGACAATACAATTTTATCGCCAGCTGCTGAAGCTCGCCCTGTTTTTTACTATTTGTGCTATGTCATGATGTAGCGCTTAAACGCTGCCATAATGAGCCCATTATATCCACCTTCTCATAACGATACTGCTAGCCACCAATCAAAGGTGCACCCGTTCATAACGATACTGCTATCCCCAATCAAAGGTACGCCTGTTCATAACGATACTGCTATCCACCAATCAAAGGGGCACCTCTTCGTAGCGATACTATCCACTAATCAAAGGTGCACCTGTTCATAACGATACTGTTATCCACCAATCAAAGGTGCATCTGTTCATAACGATACTGCTATCCACCAATCAAAGGTGCACCTGTTCATAACGATACTGCTATCCACCAATCAAATGTGCACCTGTTTATAACGATACTGCTAGCCACCAATCAAAGGTGCACCTGTTCATAACGATACTGCTAGCCACCAATCAAAGGTGCACCTGTTCATAACGATACTGCTATCCACTAATCAAAGGTCCACCTGTTCATAACGATACTGTTATTCACCAATCAAAGGTGCATCTGTTCATAACGATACTGCTATCCACCAATCAAAGGTGCACCTGTTCATAACGATACTGCTATCCAACAATCAAGAAGTACACCTGTTTATAACAATACTGCTATCCACCAATCAAAGGTGCACCTGTTCATAACGATACTGCTATCCACTAGTCAAATCTTAAAGTAGATACCTATAACTAAAAATTCAGGGGACCGATTATCTGACCAAGGTTGACAAAATTAAGGGGACCTATTTGTGAATTTTCTAAAAATACACTATTTTGCTATCTTTCAGAACTTATGTCGGTATAAAGAAATTGCACACATATCTGAGTTATTTCTGGATTATGCATTTTAAAAAAACATTTCGGCTATTTTATTAAAAAAGACATCTTACGATGCAATTTTTGTACATTTTAAACAACGCTTCAAGTATATATTCCTTAGCTAGAAAGCAAATTTTCCAAGAATTATGCATTTTAAATATGTAATTTTTGTTCAAAAATTCGAATCTTGCAAAGTTTGTGAGCTTGATGGCATAGGACATTTGCAGCACACTAATAACTATACAGTAGTTCTCGTGGAATTGTATTGGAGAAACTGCGAAGTTCTACTCTAAATTGTAACGTAAGGAGCATTTTAAATTTTGAAAAATGTGTAAAATATTACAATCAAGAAAACACATAGGAAAACTCACTTGTATTACCTAGCCGGACATTTTGGCTAAATGTTTTTCAGTAGCATACATTTTTATTTGAAATGTATAATTTAGAAATTGGTTAACATAGACACCAGAATTTGTAAAACAGCTCTAGAATGTTGGATAAGAACTGTAAGAAATACTTAAAAAAAGATCTCAAATGCTACACTCGGCTCAGGATTATTTAAATTGTCAATAAGTCCCTCATGTTCACTCCTATATCAAAATTATTTATACCGAAACGTTCCTAAAGCATCGGAGCTAATGACAGATTTAATGCCCAATTTGTAATTTTTGAACACTTTTATCCAATTTAATTCCAAACATAATACGCAGTAGTACTCATTTAGAAAACTACAACGCATTCTACTGTATATAGAAGGACTATCGCAGTTAAAATAAGAAACGAAAGAGGCGCTAGTAGCTAATCCTAATTTTGTAACGTGTTGTCCAAAATATTTTATCTACTTTAAGAGTGTTTTACATATGTTACGTATTTAATATACTTAATATTTAATTCATCATTTTTTATTTATTTCATTATTTATTTATTCATTCCATTACTTTATTATTTATTTACTTATTTATTTATTGTGGACACGATATGTTTAGAGAAAGAGTAATGTAAGCTTTGGAAAAAAATGAAGATACTATACTTACATTGACAAACATTGTTGTATTCTAGAATTTTGGATACTAGATTCACCTCTGAATTTAAAGTACAAATGAGTGAAGAAGGCGACTTTTCACTGTTCATCAGGACAAATATTAAGAGCAGTTCAAGATGCAACTATTAGTATAATTCCAGAAAAGGCAAGGAAAATTTATTTAAGTAGTTCAATTACAAGTAAAATTGTTAAAACAACAAAAAGAACAACAAAAAACAATAGTACCAGTAATAGAGAAAACATGCCTCCAATAAGTATTACAAATTGTAATGGCTATAATATTACAATGACTATCAATTGTGGGAGAAAGTTTTTGTTTCAATGCAAATTATTATCAAGAAAAATAAGATGTAAATGATCATGATTAAAGCGTATTTTACGTTATGTTGAACCTGTATTTTATGTTTTGATAGCGTGTTTTGTTAGAGTATAAAGTATACCTTTTGTTGTCTAGTAACTACGAACTAAAGCATCACTGATTATTATATAGTAGATAAGTGAGCAGAGTTAAGGTTTATTTTGAAAATGTAGATTCTCTGTGAAGTTGTAGACGTGCGTCTGTCGTTGGGAAGTTTATTGCTTGCTCATTCTGGGACAAAAGAAGTTGCTACAGAAGCTAAAGTTTGCACTAAGCCGGTGGACAGTGATTTTCTGCCAGCTTATTACAGCAGCGCCTTGCAAGGTCTTATTCATCCCGTCTTTACCAGTAGAGAAAAATGAAACTTCACTTTTCTTTCGTTCTTATATCCCATTTGTCCCTTTTTTTACGCTCTGTTTTTTGTGCCGCTGTTATAACGTTTGTTACGGCAGCAATAATGACCAGCGGAATGAAGCTCCAGGATTGGCTTGACGTCCGAGCATGCGCAAAGTACTTCCTGTGGCGAGGGACCGCACTGCTATACATTCAAGCGAAGGGCTAAGATGGCGGAGAAGAGAGTGGCAAGTGGAAAAGGGATAATAATTGTGCGAGGGGATCAGAATAGACAAGGAACTTGGAAAGAGCAATTGATGATAATTAAGAGAACAATGACATGACGGGGCACGGCTTAGTCCTAATTTATGTTAACGTGAGGACCTTCAGCATTGTCTAACAATGCATAATTATTCACGCTACGATGACTGTACAAGACTAAACTCGGAGTTTATATGCAGCTAAATTTACCAAAGGTATAACTGATGTTTAGGATGAGGAATTTATGCTTTAATAATATCTTTAATAAGAATGCATTTATGTATTGAAAATTTCCATAATATGCACATTAGCCCCTATGAAAAGTATTAAGCCATACTGACATAAAATAAAAACTTAAAATACTATCTACTCTCTGTGAATAAAAGTGTGGTGGAAATCACATCAATTGTTTAACTCATCAAAATGTATATTTTAATATTGAAGTGTTAGGTATAAACTACACTTACGAGCACACTACTAAACTGAATGACCTAAAATTTCAACTGAATAACGATTATGAACCTGCAGGGATATCTTCGGAATTGAAATTTTAAACTATTAGTGGCTGAATAGCTTAAACTGGTTTCCTTAGTTACTTTGCTTTTGTATAACTCTTGAGAGATAGGTACCTACTATGACAGACACAACATTTAATGGCAGCTGATACCTGACCTACTATTCTCTTTGCTGTTGTGCAAATATTTTTGTGGGTGCAAATAACATTTATATCACCGGCTTCACAGCGGGTTTAACTACACAACATCACAAGGCGTGGCAAGCCTCTGATTGGACTGAGGCGCCCGCCATTAAATATTGTGTCAACATAAACAATAATATTTAAACTAATATTGAATAATGTATGTAACTAGCCCAAATACACGGCGTTGCCCATGGTTTGACGACTTTATCCCTGAAGCTAAACTTACGCTGGACAGAATAAAGATCGCAAAATAAACAAAATAAATAATAAAAACACCCGGCAAACACTATGCAAACACATTGTTTAAAATCCAAAATGCCACAGGAAGGAAAGCAACCAGAGAAACCTGTGAGGATGTAAGACGTTGAATTTCTATGTTAATCAAATTCTTTGTAAAAGAGAGAGTAGAGAAAGAAATACGATTGTGTTTCGTAAAAGGAACGTGAGTGGAGATAGCCGTGTGAATGTAATTCGTTGCATTTCAGTTTCAAACATATGGAAAATTGCATGAATTATTTGTAGAAGAGGGAGTAGAGAAAGAAGTATGATTGTGTATATTAAAAGGGCGTAGAGAAAATCATGTGAGTATTTGTTGCATTTCTATTTCAGTCATAGAAAATTGTATGAATGGTTTGTTGAAGAGCGAATAGAGAAAGAAATGTGAGAAAAAGGCTCTAACGATTTTGATTAAAATGCTATAAGATATTTTATGACAAATTAAATATATATTTTGAATTTTCTGACTGTAGCCTATAGTCATGTTTACTTTTGACGACTTTCGAATGACACGTAAACCGTAAGGGATAGACAAAATCTTACTATACAAAAATGTAGATCTAGTTAAAATACACAATTGATATCCGAATGAATTTGTTTGTGGAGTGAACCATTTCGGAGATATTCCTTGTTATTCGTAACTTTCCAATACTTATATCTTTCTCAAATGGAAGGTTGCAATTCATTTTTTATCTCCTGGCCTTGCAAAGAGAACTGAATTTCAAAGCCTTCATATAGCGACCAGGTGTAAAAGATTTCACTATCGCTCAAAGGCTGCTGTATTCCCTATTCCCCTTGCACCTACAGGAAAAATACTAATTAAGTTATTTCTGCAAATGTTTATCTCAACTAATATGAAGATAGAGGAATACGAGTTCATAAGAATAGTTAGTAGAAGAGTAGAAAAAGTCATATGAATGCAAATCATCAGATTTTTGTACAGTTTCAGATTTGCCACTTGGAACGTTCTATATATACTAGTGTTGCAAAAAGAGACTCGCGAGTCATTTGAACTTGTAGAGCCGCTCGTCGATTGTTTTTACATGCTACTGAGTAATGTAACGCGTGTTGCATTTCCTGGTAATCCACAGAAGGAAGGCTTTTTCTCAACCCCCTTCGAGTTCTATTATCGAATACTATTTAAATGTAGCACTTATGAAAGCTAGGATTGAGTCTGTTTTTTTTTTTTTTTTTTTTTCTTTTTTTTTAAAGGGAAACTGCAGAAATTTTGGGAGGGAGGATCAAGTGTTTTGCTAACCACGGTGTGGTATGTTTCAGTGGGTCCGGCGAACATGACGCTGGTGGACAAGGACGGCAAGAAGAAACACACGAGGCCGACGTTTAGCGGTCAACAAATCTTTGCGCTCGAGAAGACGTTCGAGCAAACCAAATACCTCGCGGGTCCTGAGAGGGCAAAACTGGCCTACGCTTTGGGGATGACGGAGTCACAAGTCAAGGTCTGTACTCAATATACCTATTACCTTTACATTAATGAAAAAATAGCCCTGAATTCTTCCTCCCTATTGAGAAGTCACTTGATCAAGTGAAAGATATATTTTAGTTTTTATGAGCTTGGCATTCAGGGTTGGATCAGAAATGTTCAGTCTGTTTACTATAAAATGTCAGAAATTCACTTCAGCATGAACACAACCTTTGGCCTAATAAGACTATCCGTCACGAAACAATACGGTTGCGCATAAGCGAAAACTCTGCAACGTAGTAGTCACATCATAGTAGTGCCATCATAACAGGTTTCAAGCTAAAATAAAATAATGTCCCAAAATGCACAAACCAAAACTAAGATTTATGTAAAATTCTACAAGTAGAAAACTTTATAAATTATAATATTAATAAGGGCTTTCACATTGAAATATGTATATTGAGCTGCAACCAACAGTAATCTGCTAAATGAAATATTATTATTTTTAAATTAACGTTTACGCATATAAATCCACACATTCCATATCACGTCTACACTGCTTCCACTACTTCCTTAAAATAAACTTATCCCTCTTTTCTTAAAATGCACCTGTATAACATAGTGTACATGCTACACGAATGACTGAACCACGCAGACCAGATCAGAAATGATCTACACTAACTGGAAGGAAAGTGGTATGTCGTTTATTTCCGGGACAAATTACCACACTGGTTGTGTTTATAGCCTCTATCGTAGGACTGTCCAACCTTCTCTCTTTGCAGAACCTCACGCAGTGAGCGACAATGCCTCACTCCACTCCTCAGTCGGAGGGACAGACAGTATGCAGTGACAGACACAAATGGGTGACTCCATGGAAGTTTCTAAGTCATACCTTGAATTTTTTGGGAATGTCCTCAGAAGACTTCTTCACCCTGGATGATTTCTGCATAAATAGTAAACCGTAAGAGACAGACAAAGGTTTACTAAATAGAAAATATGGATCTCTTTAACACACAATTTATGTCAAACACTTTTTTTTTTTTCTTTTGAGTGAACCATTTACGAGATATTGTTTCTTATTTGTTTGAATTTGCCAATACTTATACTTTTCTCAGATAGGAATGTTATTCGTTTTTTCGTTCCTTGGCCTTGCAAAGACAACGGAATTTTAACGGCGTCGCGCATAGCAACCAGCAACATTTCACTATCGCTTAAAGCCTACCGTATTCCCTTATTCCCCTTGCACCTACAAGAAAATTAGCAACAACGTAATTTGTGAAAATACTTATGTCGAAAAAAAGTAGTACATAGAGAAATAAGCATTTGCAAGAATAGTGTGTATAAGAGTGAGTATAGCTCTGTATATATTTGCGAACAGGATTTCTCCAAATTGAACTACATTAAAAGTCTGTATCGCAATATCTTACGTTACGCGACGATCACTTGATGAATCTTCTAAAGTTATGCCAAATATTGACAGACTTCTTAAACGTAAGCAGTACCAAGGAAGTCACTAATGAAAAGATGTGTAGCGCACAAGATTTGAAAGTGATTTCCTAAATCAAAGGCAACGTACTTACCACCAACGCGCCACTGCAACACAAGGCACGGTAGGGGGTTAAAGAGAGGCAAAGCCCACGCATGTTGGAAGGAGGTAAACCCACACTCCTCTCTTTCGCAAACGTTGGACATCTGCTCTATCGTTTCTTTCTGTAGCAGTTTGTACTTTTGCAAACGCCGTCTTAAAGTTCTTCGAGTAACAAAATGTGACAAAAGCAACTGCAACTTAAACCCCATGACGGTCATAGTAGCATGCATCCAAATCAATCAGAGACAATCTGTTCCAGAGAGTTTGTGAGTGGACTTACTTGCTGTTTAAGTGAAATTTCATTATTTCTTGTCTCTATTGTGCAAAACCTTTAGACTTCTGACTCTGAAGGAGAATTCAGCGAAAAAGAATAAGAGAAGATACGTATTTTTAACATATACCTACTATAACCATTTCTCTGCTAGTAGCGCCATTGGTTTCTGTATTTCACTGACTGATGTGTAATGAAAACTGAAAAAGATACTATAAACCAAAATAAGAAAACTAAAATATTCGTCACTTGACTCGTTGTTCCTACAAGCTCCTCGGGTTCACTTCAGCTACCGAAATTTAATCAAGAAAAAATAAAGGGCAACTACTAAAAAGGGATACTTTTAATTTCGAAAGCTGTGTTTACTGTAAAAAGCATTTGGTAGGGGCTTCCAGAAAAAAGTCTACATCTGATTCCCCTTCTGTACCTTCGGTTTGTGCAGGTAATTTTAGTAGAAAAAAGAACCTCCCTAACTGGTTGAAAGTGGTACAGCTGCGGTGTTGGTGTTTAAGAGGACCTACTACAAACAAACCCAGTTCCGTTAGCACCCTCAGCACCACCCATGCAACCCCATACACACATGAAACAGGGGAAGGGGTAGTATAAGAGTGTATATAATAAACAGCGGAATTCGCAGCTATTTGTTAATGTTTGGAGTTCATAGAGGAACTTCATTGCTAGTGGATCGCAATTGTAAAGCCTTTAGAGGCTCTTCAGCTCCCCTGCAAATATCCATTAGTCATAGGGAAACACTGAACCATAAAATTATCATTACAATAATTTGTGCAGCAAGTAGTTGTGAATTGTTGCACACTGTGACGGTGTCGACCCAGTTTCTGTCGTGGCAGAGAGATGACGATGCGGTTCAACGTTTGCAGTAATCGTAATTCAATCAATGATTGTTTTATACCCAAAGAACAGGGCTAGCATATGAACCACTTAACTTAAAATATTGTTTATCGTCTGGTGTTTTATTCGTCCTCGACCATACCCCAGTTCATCATCCCTTCGTAGTAAAGCATTTTGACTATGCAGTTTTTTCTCATCAAATGTCCCGGACAACTTGTTTCCTCTTCCTTTCAGCTTTATTTATTCCTTGCCCAGTCTATCTAACTCAGCTTTTTCTCAGTGAGTTTTATACAGGAGGTTTCAAATACCTATGATGATACAAAATGTAGAGCTGAGAAGTAAAAGAGGAGGGAAATAAAAATGTGCAGTAAACATAGGTCTGCAAATGCACACTGAATAACAAGGGGCCACTATCGCATTGATATTGCAGATCAAGCTGAGATATTTTAGTGCAAATAGATCGAAAATAAAAATACACAACAACTGCAAAGACACTTTTATTTAATTAATCACGAGACAACTCCAGCATTCAAGTGTAGGTAAAAACAAACGCACAAGGTCCAATGAACTTTGGTCCACACATTAATCCTTCCACAAGTTCATACATACTGTGCAATACCGTTCACAAACTTCACTGTTGTTAAAAAATGGTATGAACTACAATGACATTTTCATGGTGTTCCAAAATTAGAATAAAAGGAGTGTACCTCAAAAGCTTCAGTATGCAATAAACATGGTCGGTAAATTAACCGACGTGAGATAAAGGACGTTTTCTGACCAAAACCCAACATACATCATCTCTACAGTTTCTAAAATATGCTAAAACCGATTGCAAATGAAGATTTAGAACAATTCAATGAACTACGGGTCTTCCAGTTTCCTTTCGGTTACTCTAACTGCAGGACATTACATTCCCCTACCTTCTGCCTTTCTACTTTTCCAGCCTTGTACTACCACGACTTGTGTGAAAGAACTATTTTACCAGATAATCCATGCATCGATAAGAAAATCCTTAGAGTTGAAGTATCAACCTTCTAAAGCAGTGAATCCCATATGAATATCTCTCTAAAAACAATTCATTTCCAAATGAATATTTATTGGATCTTGCGTAGCTGTTTCTTTGAAAGTTGTGTTTGTCTCGTGACTGATATATTAAATAAAGGCGAGGCTGAACCAGCAAAAAGTTAGCATAATCTCATAAACATAACCGGTTAGTTTGGGAGCCATATTTATTGAAACGTTTTGTGCTTTTCTCGGTTCTCATTTTGAACCATCACGTTAAAGAAAATCCACGCCCATTATCAACGTAGTAAATGTCTTGTATAGGTTTCCATGGTTCTCATGATTGTTTACCCCAAAACGACTCTTCTGCTTATTGTTTTTCACATGTGTATCACAAAATTCGGAAGATTTATAGGAGTGTTACCGTGTATTGAAGCTTGAAAACTGGGCATCAAATACATCGGTACTGTAACGTTAATCTACACTCTTCGACTGGAGCGTGTTTTTGTTTTCTTTAACTATATAATTAAACTGAATGCATTGGATTATTTTTAATGGTTCCATTCCTAGAACCATCCCAAAATAACGCTTCGGTTATTTATTTATATTTTTTACCACTAGTTCCAAAATGAGTCACGGCCAAAGAGGATACCCAAAAACGTTTAAAAATGCGTAACATATGTCAACAGAAAGAGGACATTCCAAATTTTTTCAAAAATTAAGTACCTTAAACAGTTCCTGAAGCCACAAGTATCAAATATGGTATTTCTTTGACATATTTGTTTAGTTATGTCTTGACAGGCATATGAGAAGTTATTTTTTTGAAGAAGTGTTGATTTTTGAAAGTTGAGAGCCTGAAGACGTCTGTTTTCTGTGAATGGCTCATTGCAGTATTTCTTCTATCCTAGACACAAAGCGCTAGAGAAGACATGGTGCACCCTTTCATCAAATAAAGCTAAGCTTGAAACAAAACTGTTGGAATCATCGTGATATCCTTTCGCAAGTTTCGTATCAGGTCAAAGAGATTATAATTTTCTTCATTAATCTGGGGAAAACGCAGTTAAAGATGGGTACTTGGCATGGAAATCTGAACAAACTTTATATTTCAACCGGAAATAAAGGCATCGCGTTGCTGATAGCGCGCGCAATTGGCTCCAACAGAAACCTAACCTCACTCCCACATCGCCTTTTCATATGTAAATTGTTATGGAGCTGTTTAGAGTGCGGCAGGAGGTTTTAACCCACCCAATTGCTTTGTGTCTTGATTAGATTCAGTCCGCAGAGCTTCCGTGCGATGCGCGGGGGTTGGGAAACAGAGAGATTTTTACATCTACTATCTTTTTGGAATGAGGGGAATAGACGGAAGAGAAAATAAGAGATTTAGTTGCGGCCTTCAAGCTTAGGGAAAATTATGCAGTCGAAAGCTTACTCATTTTCTGCTGCATACATTAAACTTAATATATTTTCTAACTCTTGATTCTCTCGTTTATGTTCGTCTAAAAGCGTAAATCCCTCCATGTGATTCATAACTACTCGTCCCTTTTGGGGCAATGCACGAAAAGTTGAACACAGAAATTGGAGGTTCTTTAAGGGAATATTGCTTTTGAAGTTTTAAATGAAACTAAATGCACTATTTTCAGACGGCCGAGGCCAACACGGATCGGAGTCTATGGTAAAATCCGTATATAGGTCCTCCCATTTCACCGCCATCTTCACTATCACCTTACAATCGCGGACTCCACTCTCGGGGTGCCTAACCTCAGAAGTAGGTCCAGTTGGTGGAAAGACGACGACAATATTTTCAGATATATTAAATACATATTACAAGGTCTATTTAATATATTTTTTGTTCTCTAAGTTAAGCCAATGGATGTTGCAGTTTCACACGAGTTTCTCTGCTCACAGTTTCTCATAATTCCTTATATATTCTAATATTCATACAGAAAATGATTCTTCTATCCAATTCATTACGTATTTTACATAAGAATAATTTCAAATTAAGCAATTAGTGCTTAGTTACAAAACATGTGAAAACAACATTCAAATCTTTAGCTGTGGTCACCAGCTTTTGTTATGGATAGAACAGTTTCAAGCTATACCTTGAGATAGCGCATTTCATAAGTATAAACATGTGACACAGAATATTTCGAAATCAGTCAAAAATCAATTCTCTCTTATAGTTTACCGGTTATACAAAATTATACAAAATACATTCAGAGTATGGTAATTTCAAAGGCAGTTCACAGAAAACTCAAGATGGGTACATCTTCTTACTGACGCAAATAGGATCTAAAGCAAGTATTTTTCATCAAAATCATTGAACACATTTTTAAGAAAATAAAAATAAAGAAAATGTTTCAATGAAAAGAGTAGTTTTGAAGGCAAGAATTTTCTTTATTTTCTCTTTTCTTTCTTTAACTTCACACGTTAGTTTGTTAGAAGATATCTCTTGAACTTAAAAAGTTTGGTCATTCGCTTTTTAGTTATGCTGTTCTCACACACACACACACACACACACACACACACACACACACACACACACACACACACACACACACACACACACACACACACACACACACACACACACACACACACATACAGAGAGAGAGAGACAGAGAAAGAGGTGCATATCATCCAATTTAAAACCTTTTCTTAGTGGAATACAGAGATTTGCTTACCTCTCACAGGTGAACGGTCACAGAAAGTAAAAAGAAACCTTTATTTTCTGAAATTTAACTGCAAAACCTTTGTCTGCACCCATTTATGTCAATAATATGCAAAATCTAGCCCAGTAGTGGTATAGTTTCACGCATGGTTTCACATCCTGTTCTCTTAATATTGGTGATATTGTTTTCCACTTGTGGACGATATACAGCAAGGACCCTTAGTTCACCAACAGGCGCTACAAGGTGGTTAAGTTGTACCTCCTTACTCCCTCCGATATAAGAGCGAGAGTCTGTCCAAAGTGTAAGATTCGCTGCACATGTTTTCGTGCCTTTTTGGAGGGATTTTAGAAAGCGAACTAAATGTCGGCTATATATGCTGAATAATTTTTCATCACTATCAGCTAATCACATGATTAAAACGCCATACTTTGTAGCGTCACTGGTATTAAACGATCTTTGCTGTTTTGATCTTCAAGTTGCTGCTTTGTGATTAACAATGTTTCTCTTTAACAAATAAAGCAGTAAAGTTCCATTGTTATTTAGCCTTAAAATATTTTAAAACTGCTTTATCAATATAATAAGTTGTGTGGTTTTAAACTCAATATTGTGTTCAAACTTTGAAATATGAAATACAATAACTTATATGAAACAAACTAATTGGAAACCAAAAAAGAAACTACCCATAAGAAGTTATACCTTTTGAAATTGTAAATAAATACCTACTTGTAAGGTCACCAAAGTTTGCTTTATGCTTCCGATTATAGTGGCGTTTGATATTGTAACACCTTATATTTACAAATTGAAATCTGCATATTAAAAAGCAAACTTTTCTGTTTTTTGTAACTTACAGAGAATTCTCTCTGCCACTTTTCATGAAACAAACGTCCCGACGAAACACGCCACTGAATGAGGCATGTCATAAGCTCAACAGCAAAAAGGAGGGATGGCCGGTGGAGTGAGGCAAGAACGCCTTTCGGTTGAGCTGATTTTGCCCTTGCTTGGTCTAAAGAGTTGTGCAGTATTGCACTGCTCCTCGAGATAGCGTCCCACTAACCTTCTGACAGAAATACCAAGTAAATGCCTTCAGTACGTAATGTAATTGTTTGCAACTTCTTAAAACTTATTTTCCAACCTTTTTCGAGTGCAAACGGTTATCTGATAATGGATTCTAAAATGGATAAATGTATGAAACTAACGTACTTACATTTGAAGTTATTTTAGATGTGTAGATAAAAATGCAAAATGCATTTAATAGTTATGGTACAGAAGCTGTACAGATATACCATAAACTAGTAAACATTAAAGTCAGTGAACTAATTTTCCGAGGTGAAATCCGCTAATATGATTTTAGATTATAAATGAAATAATATCCGTTACACAGTAATAGGTACTTACTTGTAACAGTGGCATATTAGTATTTACTGCTACAGTAATAATAGCTACAAACTAAGACAGTAATAGCTAAACTTACAACGGAATTAAATTTGTCAGTTTCCTTAAAGACAAATCGACGTTGTATCCAAGATAATTAAACCTGTTTACTCTGTCGAGGGCTCTGAACTTAAACTAATGCCGGCGCTACCTTTAAACCGTGTAGAAACTTTGGCAAAAGTCCACATTTCTGCAAACCAAAACAAGTGACAGGCGACATATCTCGGTAAAAACAGAGTGGGTGTCATTGTTATCTATCTGTGCCCCTTCTTTCTTCTCTTTATTCTTCTTCGCGTCTAATTTTTTTTGTTCGTCTCTGCGACTTGACTCGGCATATTTACATTTTTATTGAAACTCAGCGGGGATTTGCATGTAAGCCAACGTGCTGCGGCCGGAGAAAACAACACTTTCTGAAATGCCACGCTATAGATAGAAAATACCTTCTAGTGAACATGCAATGCGTTTCTGTCATTCTCCCAGAAAATGTTGAATTATAGCTACTGCATATTCATACAGTAGCTAAAGTAATTTGACAGCAATTAGGTATAGTTAATGATTTGAAATGTAGAAACTAAGCAGGAGTTTTGTTAAGAAAAACTGAACAAGGTGGCACCGTGGTAACGTGTGTGACTCGCACTTGGGAGGTCATGGATTCGATCCCCGGGGGTTTCCGTGGTTTCTCCTTGTCACGAGAATGCTGGCACGGCTTTCCTGTCAGCAATTCCCGTTTCCCTCATTCCTCTTTCATCTATTTCAGGCTTGTAGGACCAGGCGACGGTGGTCGGCAGGTTGCGTCAGGACGGTGGCTTGCTCACTGTAACATTTCATCTGCACCGTTATACCGGGACGGTCCGATCTGCCGTCTCCGCTGGCCCGGTCGGGGTGGAGGCCTGTAAGGGCAATGACGGGAGGAGCTGGATGACTTCCCTGGCGTCATCTGGAGCTGTGACAGCGGGTGCCATCTTCGTCGCGCGGCCTCCCAGGCTCCTGGGGGTGAAGGATCTTCCAGCGCGGGGAGGGCCGTCGTCGGATGCAACGAAACGATAGGGAACCCGTCCACGCTTGTGCCTGTCGTTCATCCGGGTCTAGTCGAGTCTCTCTTCTCATCCCTCCCTCCCCGGGGTCACAGTACAAGCACTAAGGGCTCTAAGAGCTTATGTATGGTATTCCTGCTCCGTTCTACGCATATTTACCTTTACCTTTGTTACGGAAAACTAAGTTCAAATAATCACCCAAAGTTTCAACGGCTTCCGAAGAGGCTCACACTCTTGCCTGCAAAGGTAGTTTTGATGGGGAAACCTGATAGTAGAAAGAAATATAAGAGTTAGAATGACACAATGTGACTGAAAAATTCAATTCCACAGATTTGAACCCCATTGAACATTCCAATACGACATTAAATTTCCCAACTGACTCATATTTTTGTAACAAGGCGTTCTAAGTTTCATTTTGAAATGACGTACCTCAATGCCGACTCACAATATCGTCTTTTAAGCCCCAGCTTCAAAGTTAACTACTGTTAGATCAATCAATGATAATGATTCTTTCACGCAGATGTTCAATGCCGTAGCCAGAATATCATCTGAAATAAGATTTGTTGCATACTATACCTAGCTCTAAACATTGTAAGGCTGAATATTATAGTTATTATGGTTACTGCCATTTTTACTTTCTCTACTACGTATAGTGAAGTAGAGGAAGTATTGTATTCTACCCAGAAATTCGATGCCGATATTTCACCGGAAATATATCTTTTTGAGGCCCCTGAATCCAAAAAAAGGAATTTTTAGAAAAAGGTTCGTGTGTGTGTGTGTGTGTGTGTGTGTGTGTGTGTGTGTGTGTGTGTGTGTGTGTGTGTGTTTGTGTGTGTGTGTCTTTGTGTCAGTCTCTGGACAGCATAACTCAAAAACGAAAAGTCGGTTAAAAGTCAAAGTTGATATTTAAGTTTAATGTCTTTGAAGGGTGTTACACGAAGATGTTGAAGAAAATTGCTCCACCCTAAACTACCCTTTACATGGAAAATTTGTATTTCCTTGAAAATGGTTCTAACGATTTTGATTAAAATGCCATATGTTTGAGATATTTTTATGGCAAATGAAATGTATACCTTGAATTTTCAGGCTATAGCCCATGTAGTCCTGTTTACGCTGGATGAGTTTTGCATAATTGGTAGACCGTAAGAGATAGACGAAATCTTACTGTACAGAAAATGTAGATCTGGCTAAAACACACAATTTATATCCAAATAACTTTTTTTGTAGAGTGGACCATTTCGAAGATATTCCTTGTTATTTGTGTGAGTTTTGGAGAACTTATATTTCTGTCGAATGGAACATCGTTATTCATTTTTAAAGTTAATCGTGCAAAGAGAAGGAATTTGAAAGCTTTAAAAGATTTGACTATCGCTCAAAGTTTACTGTATTCCCATATTCTCCTTGTACCTACAAGGAAATAAACAATAAGATAATTTCTGCAAATGTTTATTTCAACTAACACGAAGAAGATATAGGAATAAGAATTTGTAAGACTGGTTGGTACAAGAGTAGCGAAAGTCATGTGAGTGCAACACATCAGATGTTTAAAGTTTTGTAGCCTTATAATCTGCTATTGTTACTCACAGCTTAATTATTTTGTGTTGTTAAGTTGTCATGCCTTAGTGGTTACTCCCACAGTTCACTTCCTTCCTTACCTTGAAGTGGTAAGGGTGCAATTAATCGTGGTCTACTTTCTTTAGGCTTCTGGCTGCCATCCTTTTTATGCTAAATAACTGCGATTTAAGGTGATAGTATCTCAAACATTGTTTAATTTAATATTATTTTAATGCAACTAAATATTTTAAATGTTGATACTAATGGTTAGTTAACTGGGATATTTATATATTACCTATACCTAAACCAGTTAAGGGGATTTAGGTTGTGCAGGCATGGGGAAGAGGGGTGCCATCGAGTATTTACCTTCTCCACTTGCTGGTACAATTTGAAAGACTAACCGGTTCTCTGAGGTAGACAGACGTGGCCTGGAATATAATCACTGTGAGGCAGTGGAGTGTGTTAAAAGTACGATGTAACGGAAGTGACTCATTGAGTCAATTCTCCCCATCTATGAGGTGTAAAAACAAGAGTAATGGTAAGGGAAGAGCGAGACAATAGGCTGATGTTACATGCTAAGTATGGTGGAAAGTACTGCTTCGGCCATACGTTAACCAGGGATTGTACATGGTGAGTGTAATAAATGTGTCCAATGCAATTATTGTCAATAATGAACCGTTTCGCCAAAAATAAAATGATTATTTTGTCAAATATTCCAGCCATCTAGCTTCTTTACGAATGGATATATTGCGTGAACAATGTTATAATGCCCTTTTACCTTCATTTGAATGAATTTAGCTACAATTTAATATTAAAATGCCATTTCTATGAGAAATGTGGCAACTCCGCTTCGCGTATTCTCACCTTAGTTGAACGGCCGTCTGGAAGAGATTGGGGGACGCATCGCCTGGTGCTATCTACTCAAACTGAGAGGGAGGGAAGAGGAGGCAAGAAATTCATGCACCAGGTATGAACATTGGTGGGCGGGGTGGTAACTTAGCTTTCATTTATGACAAGGAGATAATTGGCTTTATTTGAGTCCGGTAACGTGCAAAAGAAAGCAATTGTTTTAGGAAAATGAGAAAGGCTTAAATTTGTGTATTAAAAGCAACTGTATTGTTTAGCTCACAATGGATAATAATGGGAAAATCTGTATCCCTTTATGTCATTATTTTAACACTAAAATATGTGGTTTCGATTGTTTTATTTTTCTGCTTCCTTAACTATGGAAAACTGAATCTTCGTTATTATTTGAACAAATACATCATTTCAGTAACATTTCCACCTGTCAGGCATAACATTTCAATTTGTGTGGATTTGTCCGAATAATGGCAGCTTCAGCGGTACGGTAAACGCACTGAAGAGCGTTTTGTTTACATCTGAGGCAGCACTGGCCTCGAAGCACACGCCAATCAGGTGTTCTGTTTACATCCGAGGCAGCACTGGTCTGAAAGCACACACCGGTCGGGTACAATACTGGTCGCTGGCACGGTTTTCACAACATAAGGACCAAAACGTATGAAGTTTGCACAAAACAATGCCTGTTTAAGGGATTATTGCAAATCACTAAGAGCAGCATTCGAAGCTCCCAGTTCAAGAAACATTCCTCCACGAAAGTCAGGCACTGTTTAAAATAGTTCTTTAACAGGTATAAGAGCTCTGTAGCCGTTACTTCCTTCAGTTTGAAGCGATTCATTTTTGGTGGACAATAGCAAAGTTCAAAATGAGTAGTGAAGCTTTTGAGACACTTGGTCTGTGAGTTAAAATTTTGTATAATGCTACTATTTAGTTGTTTGAGTGTTAAGACTGTTAGCGTTTATAACGCATTTATAGCATTTGCCATAACTTTGGTAGAACGTCCTGGCAAAGTGAAGTTTGGCAACTACGCGGTTGCACCGTATTGGTTCTCGCAAAGCGCCAGGAAGTTTGAATTGCACTATAGTCGTGTTGTTTACATTACAGTTAGCGTTTACACATGAATACCAACGTGTCCACACTGACTATACATTTCGTGTTGCATGAAGGTTAACTGCCTCAATGGAGATAATTTGATGTTGCCCGCTAATGTACTGTAGATAAAAATGTGTGCTTTATTAAACCCAGGTCTCTCCTTACGATGCTTGCTTGTTCAGACTGTAGTCGCCAGCTGAAGTAGACGACCAACTTAAACGTAGCAAGATGTAGCGACTGTACACTCCATAGCCGCGTTGTTCCACTTCCCTCCCCTTTTTTTACCGCTTTCATTTTTTACCTTCCTCTCCCCACCTCTCTTCATCCCTCTGACGCCCTGGAGGCTTTATTCAATTATCTGCCTAATCCTCCAATTATAACGAGAGACGGAGCGTAGAGCCGTATACGTCCGCCCGCCGACAGATGGCAGTAGCAAACAAGTGACTGACGAAACTCGGGATGGGGTCGTCATGGCAACGCCCCGGTGCTGGAGAGAGGGGTGATGGCGACGTCGGAATAATTCATTAAGCTGAAATAACTCCTGTGTTTACAACCCTGCAAGTGACTGAATGGAAAGGGAAGACAAGGACTCCCCCCACAAACATCTACCCTCAGACTACAAGAAACTGAATTAGCGATATGAATGTCCAAGTTACTATCTTCCGAAATCCTCCAGTTATAATAGATTTCCCGTTTCCTTCTTTCCTCGCCCACACCCGACCCTACAGATAAAAGACACGCTGAAATTATTGCGACATGTTTTAAATGGTTCTTTTATCAGCCACCAAGATACGAGTTTGGTAACTGCGAAGATTTACTGACATCTTGGGGTACCTCGATAGCAAGTAGTTCCACACGTTTTTCGGCATCTTTGCCCATTCCTCCATCCTATGTTTCAAAATCAATATATCTCCTCTTTCCGAATTTTTTTCAATCACAGCATTGGAGTTCTGAAACACGCGTGCAGTAGTGTTTTCAGGAAAAGAAAAACTACTTTCTCTTGGATTAGGATTAAGTCTGTGATTTTGGAAATGAATCAAATTGAAAATTTCAATGCCATAACCGCAATCTGAACCAACGAACTTCGATTTGTTTATTCCCTTACTTCGTAGTAGGCAGAATATATGTGAAATTATAAGGGCAGACAAAGTTCTGAGTGTGATACATCAAATTTTCATTACTGGTTATCTTTTTATTTTATACTTTAAACCTTAATTTACTGTCCTTTTGTTACATACTTTCAATTGACATCTTAATTGTTGCATAAAAATAGTTCGTATTTTTTTTTCAGAAGAAAATGCAAAATTATATCCTTCAGCTGTTATTTAAACTTGTATGCCTGCTAAATTCTGACGGTGATGTTCAGTTTCTGTTAAGGAGATGCTACACTGAGAACATGGTTTTCTAAAATTTTCAGCCAGTTTAGCTGAAAATGATTATTTCATATTGTATTATATAAACACTATCTGGTTTTAAATTTCAATGTGATATGTTGTGTAGTTCCCTAGTTATTAAATTGTTATTATTTATGCCAAATGCTTCACACGATGCAATTTTCAAAACAGTATTTTTAAAAAATTCGATGCCATCTATCTGAATATAACGTACAGATTTGTTGGATATCTTGTTTTATTAGCCTTAGAAGAAAATTGTTAAACTCTGCCACTTCAAATTTCTAGTTCTTTTTAAGTTTTATATAGCTTTAAAGATTATAACTTAAAATCCGTTCAAAATGGGAAAACACATTTACAAGACGCATTTAATTGCTTTTGTTTTGGAAATCTGCATGACAAATTTCAGAATAATTGTGTGAAAAGTGCATCGTGTGGGACGTTTTGAAAAAGTGAATGTTCTGGAAAAAAGTAATTTCCAAAAACCTCGCATTTTACAATGAAAAACTTTTCATGTTTGATTTTTAACCTACATTGTATAGATATCTATATGTATAAAAGGCCGAAGTACATTATGAATTTGTGTCTCTTAAGTATTTTTTAAATCATGGAATACAAATGTCATTTTTTACAGATTTATAAATGTTGGTATAGCATCCCCTTAACAGAACTTCATTATCAGCTTAGCATACTCCTTGAATGTCTCGTATTCCCAACCTATACTAATGCTTTCTTGATTTCTTTTATTATTGGTCAATGACGGCGTTAAATAGAATGAAACTGAGGCTTCTTTTATTGTTCCTGTTCCAACTGAAGCCTTGATATTCGTCTTGTCCATACAGGTATTCTAGGGGACTGATGATACAAGTTGACGAGTATACGATACATAAATCGCTGATTTGACCTTGTGACAGAGTAAGGAGATAGTTCAAAGGGTTAGTTAGCCTAAACGCATTTCATTGCAGTCTATGGTCCCATAGTCCAATCGTGATTGACATGAAGGTATAGAAAAAGAAGCTTTTATAGAACCATTTTCAGAATAGATATGAAAATAAATTACATTGGGTAGAGCAAATCATGTTACTATAAGCTACCACATTTTTATAACTAGCCTATTTATATTGTATTGCTATTCCATGTAAGTTAGCTTGGAAGCCCACACGGTTCTTCCTCGTGAAATCTACCACTGTCTTGCGGTTGTCTTAGGAACGGCATTAGAAACACATAATCTTGCCAGGCGTCTGCTAATTTAACCACTAAGCACCCTAATTGTGCAGACTTGGGCTTCTTGGGAGAGAGCGAAGCAATTGAGCAAACACGCTTAGTAAAGGGTGAATAGTCCTTATAGGCTAAGGACAATTATCTATGTAGAGGTAGATAATCAATGCTTGGATTTGAATTTGGAGGAAACATTTCTGTAATACTTTTAGTGGGTTTTACCAGTAGCAAACAATAATTAGTATTTATATTAATCGTTCCATCTTAGTCACTGACAGAAAAGTAATTCTTCTGGGAAAGTTTACAACAAATGATGACTGAAACATGTGTTCACAGTGATTCAAACGCCTCCATCTTAGCGTCTGTAAGATTTAACTTGTCATATCCAAAAAAGAAAGAGACAGAAATACACTCTTGTTCTCTCTCTCCCTCTCTTTTTTATGGTGATGATGTGCATTTTGAAAGTGCATGCAGCTTGGGGGTGGGGTATGCTTTCCAAACATTCACACAGAGCAGGTAGAGTACCCTAAGGAAAAGGACAAAACCAAATTGGACAAGTTAAACCTCAAGGACAATAGTCATCCAGACAAGTGTAAGAACAATCGTATGTCAAATATAGGTAATTAAAAAGAGCATTATTGAAAATGTCAAACATATCTGTCTATCGTGGGTTAAGAGTCATGCTGGAATTGTTGGAAACAGGAGAGCTGGTCAGATCTCAAAACTTTCTGCGAAATCTAACATAAAATTCAGCTGTCTGTTATGCCCGAATTCATGTTCCGTGTCTAAAGAAATAAATAGTAGAATAACCTCTAGTTAAACAACCTAAAAGACAGCTAACAAATTCATTTTTCCCTTTAGTTTTTTCAAGTATTTTACACAAAATTCTAACTCAATTTACTACTGAACAAGAAGATGCGTTTCATTAGGACATTTTTACCTATGTAAAACTAATTATTCACTGTCATTGACCAAATTATTCACTAGATGTATTGCACCTATGTTTTATATATTTTATTTAACCATTTAACGATTACTAACAACTTAGTTTATTTGTTTGATTGATTGTATATACCCAGGTGTTTATAACCCTAACATGCCATTTCGTGTAATAGGGTTCAAATAAGTCTTTTGGAGAATAGATAATAATAAGACAGTGTAGCACATACAGTGCAAAAATTGAAAGAAGAAACTATACAATTAATGTTTGTTAAATTGGTTCAATCAGTGATGGTTTTTTGCACTGCAAAGCCAACCTCTGTAGCTCCCTGTTCTCTTTCACATATTAAAGATTTATATTCAGAAATCTCTAGCACTTTGAACTGTTTTTCAATGATCATTGCTTTCAGCAATCGCTTCATCAGACATTCTTTAACCTGGTAGGCCATACTGGACGATGGATGAAATGGGTGAAACTATACTCAGTCCGAGGTCAATAGGGCTTAAATTTACCCGATGTTCGTCTTCTCCGAAAAAGGGAGAACCCCGGAAAAAGCCTTTTTCCGGGTAACTCACCCCAACCGAGATTGTCGGTCTGGGTGGCTCAGTTGGTTAGGCATTGACCTGCTGACCCCAAGCTTGCGGGTTCAAACCGACCCAGCACGATGGTTATTAAGCGACGGCCCATGTCAACATATTTACTGGCACGAAAAAGAACTCCTGCAGGAGGAAATTCCAGCACACCGGAAGCGCTGACTGGCAATTGACAACGTCGTTAAGAAACCGAGATTCGAACCGTGGTACGATTAATATTCTCCTTAATAAGACAGGGCTCTTATTTATCCCACTTTCACGCTTTAAAGTCACCTTAAGCCATACACGCTGATAAAATGCAAATTTTTGCCAGCAATAATCTCTCTTGCATCTTTATCTGATGGCAGAGGCGCGTCATACAAGAGTTTTTAATGGGAACGCGTAGTTCACATTCCAGATAGAGATCTGCGGTCTCCCGGATGACTTATGCGAAACAGAAAGGGTCAACTTGTAACCACATGTAAGCTTATTGAAAAGGGGAATCTCCCCCTCGGCCTTCATAATATGCCTTAAGCTCGGTTCATCGCGCGCTTTTGTTACGGCGTCGGCAAGGCATAGCTAATCCCTCTCCGTGACCGCACTGTAAGCCATTGTTGGCTGTAGGGAAAAGCGCAGCGCCAGATGGACCCCAAGGTTGGTAGCACTGCCGACGTCAATCACGGCCTTATTGTCGCAGTGCTTGACGTTTTGACGCGCCGTGACTGAAGTAGCAGGCTGGCAAATTTCATTTAATCACGTTAAATGATTCCAATATAAACGGAAGAGGCTAAGTGCGGGGTCCCCCCTTTGTTGAAATAACTTGTGTGACACTGTCCGAAAACTGTAACGTATATGTGGAGGGGAAAGACCTTTCAATGGCTACATTCTAATCCAATTTAGCACTGTTCCTATTGTAACAGTGTTTTCTTTAAAGGGACCAATTTCTCAAGTTTGGAAATTCTATAGGCATGTCTTAAGCAATTACTTTATTTTGTACTTTCTCTCCAGTAAGCAGAGGTAGTATTGTGTTCCACCCAAAAGGTCGATACCAAGTTCTCATCAGAAATGTATGTTTTGACACCCCCTACATAAATTAAAATAAAACTGAAGCATTTTAGGAGAAAGAAGCATGTGCTTTGTGTGTGTGTGGGTGTGTGTGTGTATGTGTGTGTGTATGTGTGTGTGTGTGTGTATGTGTGTGAGAGAGAGAGACTGTCTTTGGACAGCGTGACTCAAAAACGAAAAGTCGGTTAAAAACTAAAGCTCGTATTTAAGTTTTAATATATTTCAAGGATACGGCACGAAGATTTTGATAAAAACTCCTCCACCTTAAACCACCCTTTACATGGACAATGAAAATGTATCTGACGAAGTTTAACATTTTTATGGCAAATGAAGGGCACATTTTCAATTTTCTGGCTATATTAAAAAATTATTTTGTTGTTTAACGACGCTGTCAATTGCCAGGATCACATCAGTGTCACCGGTGTGTCGTAATTTTGTTTCGCAGGAGTTCTTTTACATGCCAGTACATCTACTGACATGGAGCTGTCGTTTTTAAGCACACTTAAAAACCATCGGCCTGGGCCAGGTTTCAACCCGCGACCTTGGGATCAGTAGGCCAGTGTCTAACCAACTGTGCCAACCAGACCGACTCTCTGGCTATAGCCTATGTAGTCCTGTTTACTCTTGATTACTTTTGAATAACCTGTAAACCGTAAGAGATAGACCAAATCTTACTATAAAAATATAGACCTCGTTAAAATACATAATTTATGTCCAAATGAATTTTTTTTGGAGTGAACCATTTCAGAGATATTGTTATTTGTGTGACTTTTAGAATACTTAAGCTTTCGTTAAAGCGAAGATCGTTATTCATTTTTTATATCTTAGCCGTGCAAATAGAATGGAATCTCAAAGCTTTAAAAGAATTGACTATTGCTCAAAGCCTACTTGACCTATAAGGAAATAAGCAATAAGATAATTTCTGCAAATATTTATCTCAACACGAAGAAGATATAGGAATAAGAGTTTGTAAGAATGGTTATTACGAGAGCAGAGATATTTATGTGAGTGCAACACAACAGATTTGTTCTATGTATGTACGTTTATACTGAATATTCTTGGAGTAACATTTTAATCCTCTTCATTCTGAATCACTTTTGCATAACTGGTAAGCCGAAAGAGATAGACAAAATCTTACTGCACAAAAAATGTAGATCTTTTTAAGGTACACAATTTATGTCAAATACATTATTTTTTGAGTTTCCCTGTTTGGATTTTTCAATATTTGCACTTTTCTTATCGGAAATGGTGATGCAAAGAGAGTGGAATTTCAATGGCACATATAGCGACCAACTCTTAAAAAGTGTGACTATCCCTTATAGCAACTGCACTCCCCTGTACCCATTGTTCGTGCCTAGGTACAACGAAATACAAAATAAAACCAGAACATTTAACATATCTTTACATTTTATTTGTTTTGAAGGTATCTTAAACACATGGCATTTTAATCAAGGTGCCATTTTTGAGAAAGTCAAAGTTTTCGGAAATGTTCTATGGAGGAACTTTCTTGAGTATCTTCGTGTCGCATACTTGGAGGATGGAGATTTAAATATCAAGTTTGGTATTTAACCGACTTTTCATTTTGGAGTTATGTTTTTCACACACACACACACACACACACACACACACACACACACACACACACACACACACACACACACACACACGCACGCACATGCACACGCACACGCACACACACACATGCACACGCACACGCACACACCAAATGGATTTTTTTTTCTAAAAAATGCCTTTTTCTTTTTCTTCTTTTTTGATGGGAGTACTCAGTAGCTCTCAAACGTCATTTCCAGTAAAATCTCGATATCAAATTTTTGGCTGCAATGCAACAGGTACTTTCTCTATACTATGTACCAAAGTGGTAGAGAAGGTAATAAGCTCTCGTAACAATAAAGAGCAGAATGCATATAAACACAAAGAAAAGTGAGTATGGAAAGTAATGGAAACGTCATCATACTATAACTACAAACACTAGTACTGTTCTCCCTCCCTCCCCCCTCCCCCTCTCTCTCTCTCTATTTGTATAAGAGCAATACCCAGAAGAGTTTTCGTGATCCAACAATAATATAAAGCACAGAATGTGATAAACTCATCTTACTGGAAGGGGTTTATAGAAGTGTCGTATATTTTGAGTGAAGGAGTGAATCCCAGTTACTGGGGCTACATTCTCTGGTCCTTAACGCTATCTAGAATCGGAAATCGATGTTAACACAGCAGAGTTCCTTGCTAACCAGCAAGTCTTCCCTTGTTTCACTGAACAGCCTGGAAACCGCTGTACATAAACCTTGCTCTTCCTCAAAGTTACCATAGCTATCAGTCTATAAACTTAACAAGGAAGAGATCTAGTTCTCGAGAAGAATACCTTTTGTGGTCTTCCTCGCCTGCCAGATAAATACCAACTCCGCAATACCAACTATAATTGTTGAACATTCTTCATTGTTTAGTGGTGAAAATTTCCTAAAATAACATTTCTAGTTTTTATAGTCTTATTAAAAATTGAACCTTCTCTAATTTGATATATGTCATGACTTTCATTTACAGTCGGGTTATAGATTGCGAACTGCGTATTACTCTTTGTACCTAGATATTTCGGCATTTTTTCGCAGCGCACCAGTTGTGAATGACTCGCTCAAGGTTAAGTTCATTAGTTATATTATACTGCAGGCCTGTGTGACTCGCGATCTTCATTTTTTTTACTTGTTAAGCATACAGTTATTAGTGCAAGGCCATGAGAAGTCTGCACTCAGTGAGCACCAGTTGCCCACCCCTGTTATACCGTGTCAATTGCTGCTTTCAGTTTGTGAGCTGTAAAGACTAGAGTTTGTTTATTGTACGTCCCAAAAGTGAAGTTGTTCAAAACATGAGTTGTGTGTAAATTACATTATATTGTAGTTATTGGTCCACCGAAATGCCTACAGGAAAAGTCAAACTTGGACAAAAATATTTGTATCTGCAATGCGTACTGTAACAAGTGAGAACACTAGTTATTTATAATCACACATTGTTTGTCTTCTAATCGGGTAGCGCATCGCTAACGTTACACCATTGCACAGACTCAGAGTAACCGTCGAATCGTATCAGAACTCATACTGAACTATATTCGCCACTATTTACAGTCATTATCCATTAAACGCTTCGTAAACGCCTGTCTGACTCGGCGCTCAGTAGTCCCTTTAGATAGGTCCTGCACACAATGGGAAAGTCTATAGAAGTGGAATACTCGCGAATGCCACAAGGCAAACGGTCTGGTACCCAGAACAGCACATAATACTGATTGTAGAATCAGACTTAAAAAGCCAATGCCATAGCCGGATTTGAACCACGGATCTTCGGCTTACCGTATCGCTGCTCTGACCAACTGAGTCATCGAAACATCAAACCATGCAAGCAATCTTCTTCAATTCTCCCCGGTAAATCTCAAGGAGATCTCAAATTAATTGTGAGATAACTAGGGCTCGGAAGTTTATGCACTAAAAAGCTGTGAAATATGCATGCAAATATGTTCTAAAAACTTTAAAATATACTAATAAATAGGCCTTAAAATATACTTTTGTAATTTAGTTAACTTAATTACACAATTACCGCTTCCGTAGCGCAGTTGTTAGCGTGCTTGCCTCTGGCGCGGAGGACCCGGGTTCGATCCCCGGTACCAGCATGGGGAGGTGTGGCACGGGGTGCACTCAGCCTCGTTAGGTCCCGGGGAACCAATTGAGGAGCTACTTGATGGAGAAGTAGCGACCCCAGGTCGAGAAGGCCGTATAACCGGTCGGGAGGGCTCGGGGCGCTGACCATGTCCCACCCTCCAGTATTGCACCCCACCAATGACACCTAAAGTGGGCAGAGGTGGGGGACGCAGCGGCTGGGCGGCACGCCTTGGTCCTTCATGGGCTGTTGCGCTAGGGGTTTTAATTATACAATATTTACATTTTACAGTAAATATACTTTATATCAATAATATCTTTTTCACTATAAAAAAGGGAGAAAAAATTCAACTTAAAGTTGTTGACAAGTATAACCTTCTGATTCACTGTCCCAAAGAAGGGACAAATTGCAGTTTGCAACAGCCACGTGACGGAGGTTTTCAAATTTAAAAGAACGCCAGTTGTATCTAAAGATGAATGAGAAACTTCTCTCTACATCGCTGTATGATACTGGCGCTTACTTAAACATGATGGGTGGTATATTTATGAAGAAAGTTTCTCAAATTAGGAGTGTTAAGTTTCCAAAGCGGTGCGCCTGATGTTAAAAAGTGCTTCACATTAATCGGAAGAAAATTAGTCTAGTTTGTTTCCTAAACATTGCGCAAATTGCTTTTGCTTAGGCTCTTTTTTTCGCGTTTTCTCTAGTATTTACAAGCGGCTTAGATCGGAGTTGCAGCATTTCTAATGTTCCATGGAAAAAAAGACCGTTTTATGTCGTAAAACATTAAAATGGTGGAAATATGATGCTCTTACAGAAAATCCAAAACATGCATTTATATGCAACGTCAAATTGGGTTTAATAAGCTTTTAAACTGATGATTCGTTCACATCATTTACCAGAGTTGTAATTATAACAAAGGAAAACATTTATGCAAATTCATGATCTTCGGCCCCTAAAGATACCATACCCCAATAGTAACTTACAATCTCCTAAGTACTTTGGGTTTCAGATAACCTATTATTCAGTCAATCAATTATAATCATACTGAAAAATTCAATGTCACAGCGGGGATGAACTACGATTCTTCAGATTACCGGGAAAACTACGTGGTGCCGGCATATTGCCACGGTAGCTCACTTGGTGAGAGAGCGTCATAAGTGGTTAAGTTCCAAGCTCTACCATTGAAATTTTCTGTGTGATTTTTATCTTGCCAATCTTAGTCAACATAGGACATGTGTGACAAAAAAAAAAAAAAAAAAAAAAAATAAATAAATAAATATTATATTTTGAACTGTTGTTATCGTCAATAGCAGCTACAATTTTCACATAATATGAACTTTGTATTCAATTCAAGAGCAATATAATTTGCGTGATTGGTGGTCCGAAAAGTAAGGAACAGTTGACGGCAGAGATTCTACACCTGTGTGGACACCATTGATGAGGGACTAAAATCGTCATATTCACATCATTATCATTAGGTTGGGTTCCAATGGCCGTAAATAGGACCTATGTCAGTCCAAGTGACGATCAGAAACGTTCGTTTCTTATATTCTGGTACCATCAGGCACTCATTTCACTTTTGCTTCATCGTTTTCACCATTATCCTCATCTTCTACACATGTGACATGCAACACCGTGTGCAGAGTAGATAGAAGATTAATTACGAACTCACTAACCCGAAACGTAAATTGGCATATCCATAGTCATATTATAAAAACATTCCGTCATCCATGACGAACTGAGAGGTTTTTCACCAACACTTTTATTATGAAAATCTCTTCGATTATGTAAATTTCTATAAGAATCGCATACTTCAACCTCCATAATTCCACATATAAATACTTTACATTAGAGCGTGATGTCGACTACATGAATTTTCTTGAATTCATAATGAAAAATCTGATGTGTTGCACTCACATGGCTTTCTCTACTCTTGTACTAACCATTCTTACAAACTCTTATTCCTATATCTTCTTCGTGTTAGTTGAGATAAACATTTTCAGAAATTATCTTGTTACTTATCTTCTTGTAGTTACAAGGAAAATGTGGGAATATAGTACACTTTGAGCGATAGTCAAATCTTTTAAAGCTCTCAAATTTTGTTCTCTGCATGGTTAACAAATAAAAAAATGAATAACGATGTTCCATTTGACAGAAGTATGTTCTCCAAAACTCACACAAATAATAAGGAATATCTCCGAAATGGTTCAATCTACAAAAAATTTATTTCGACATAAATTATGTGTTTTAGTAAGTTCTACATTTTTGTATAATAAGATTTGGTCTATCTCTTACGGTTTCCAGTTATGCAAAAGTCATCCAGAGTAAATAGGACTACGTGACCTACAGTCAGAAAATTCAAGATATACATTTCATTTGTCATAAAAATATGTCAAGCATATGGCATTTTTATCATAATGATTAGAGCTATTTTCAAGAAAATCAAAGTTTTTCACGTAAAAGGTAGTTTAGGATGGAGGAATTTTGTTCAAGATCTTCGTGTCCCATCCTTGAAAGACGTTAAACTTAAATACCAAGTTTCGTTTTTAACCGACTTTTCGCCTTGGCCTTGTATATCTCCTGTCTTGTTCATCTTCCTATTGGATTATTTTCATCACCACCACCATCATCATCATCATCATCATCATCATCATCACCACCAGTCTTGGGCAATTTCTAACTGTTTAACTTGTGAACATATTTCTAAGTACTCGCAGTGACTTCTTTATGTAACATACCTTTGGTTTGGCTTACTTGGTAGGTGCACATGGTTTCTTCTATTGTACTACATCTCTTTCTACTAACACTACATCAGGTCAAAGATGAAATTTTGCCCTCTCTGTTTTCATTAAATTAGTGGCAATTCGGTGTGTAATCTATAATTGCATTGTAAATGCAATAAAACTAAACCCCTAGCACAACAGCCCATGAAGGGCCAAGGCTTGCCGCTCAGCCGCTGCGTCCCTCACCTCTGCCCACTACAGGCGTCATTGGTGGGGTGGAGTACTGGAGATTGGGACAGGGCAATAGCAACATAGGGAGGTGAAAGCTGGACTATGAATAGGACAAATAGGAAAGGAATTGAAGCAGCAGAAATGAAGTTCCTTGGAGCAGTAGCTGGATATACCCTTCTATACAAAGAAATACATATATGCAACTTTATCTAAATGAAAAATTAATGAAAATAAAAATAACTTGAATCAATACATATTAGCCCTTAAATGGTAATATCCGTCTCTGAGACGGATTACAAAATCCCCAACGAATAACGGGCAAATGTGCAATGTTAGTTTGATCTAATATTTCAGCTATGCTTCAATTGAAAGTTGAACTTTGAATTGTGTGAACGTCACTGTTTTAGTTCCGCAATGGTTGTTTTTTTTATAAGTGTGCACACGTAAGTCACATTATCTCACAGGCGGATATTACTGTAAAGGTACCTAATATTTGATTATGTAATTTTTTGCATCATTTCTTGCAACACATGAGGTAATCGGAATCAAAATATTAGTATTAATAATTCATCAAACTTTTAAATTATTGGAACTACTAAATTAGACATAAAATGCAAACTTTTGTCATCTTAGTCTCTCAGACGCATGTTACTGTTAGCGTCATTTTCTCACGAGGGCTAACATATACTTTTGTAATTTCTGCATAACTGAGTGTAACATATGATGCAAACGGAATCAAAATATTGGTATTAATGATTCATCAAGTTTCTAAATTTTTAGATTCACTAAAGTAGACAATGTAAGATATTACGGATATTACCGTTAACGCCATATTTTCACACGTTCCCATTTAAGGATTCAGGATGAAAGAGAGAATACTAAAAATTGTATTAAATTATAAACCTAGGGGATATCGCCAAGTAGGAAGACCGAGGAAAAGATTGAGTGATATGTTTAATTGAGGACAGAACAGGTCGTCAGGCCTATGCCTTGTGGAAGAAAAAGAATTAATGTGAATAAGAGCATCACTTGTTTTGATTCTCCGGCAATTGGAAACAAACAACGACCAACATTGATTTCATAAATACGCGTTTCACAATCTGGGATACGATAATTATCGAGTAATTAGGCTAAAATTGGTTATCTGTACTTCTACATTAATACTATAAAGACGGAAAATGTAAATGTGTATCTTAAATTAATCATTTCAATCTCGTCCTTGTCAAAGGCCAATTCTTCTTTTGTCTTGAGGCAGTTTCTTGAGTAAGTTCGCTGAAATCATTGTATCTGGCAAAACAGAGGCTGACTTCACTAAACGAGATGGACAGAATGGAAATTGATGTATAGTGACAGAAATCAAGGGAAATTGTTTCTTACCTATAGACTTAAAAATAAAGAACAAAGAGCAAAAAATTAAATTATGTTGTTCAACGACGCTGTCAACAGAGATCAAGAGAATTTAAGGTGTGTCAATGTAACATAGTGTAATGTGAAGTAATGTGAACGCCGGCCGAAGGTATTGATGGCTGGAGCAACAGCAAAGGCTCGGGGCCAGACTGGCGGTGCGCTCAAGATCAGGCTAACTGGCGCGACTGTTGTGAACACGTGACAACAATCAGTGCGATAGAACAAAAGGATGTTTTCGAGATTATTCGAGAAGTGCCGGCGGCCGGCGTAGTCGTAGAAGTTCGAGAAAGGTCCGTGTTGCGCCAGCCTGGTTATATGAGGAGGCAAAGCAACGAATACATTAGTGAATTAAAGAGAAAACAGCTTATTGGAATACCCCCTAAACCAACTATGACATTTCCTCCCATTATGGCTATGGTTATATTTGGTGATATTTCATCTGTTACGTTGCATTAGTACCGCCAACTGTTCGTAAAATATAACTATGGTAAAGCTACAGCCGTAGTTGGTATAATTGTATCTGTTATGTTGCTGCAGAAGCCCTTGTTTTTGAATCCGTTGCAGGAAAGGCAACCGATAGATTTTAAAACAAGGTTCTGTTTAGATGCCGTATTATTCTGTGGACGCCATTGTATTGCTCTTGTGTGCGTTATTTTGTCTTGAATTGTTTTAAAGCATTATATGCAGTTATACTTACTGTTGTTATTTCTATATTCGCTACACAGTAGTACATCTCGTATATATTACGATATTTAGCGTTCGGAAATAATTTTATCCAAAAGTGTTATTGCAGAACAAGATTTGCCGAAGGTGAGTGCGTTCACCATGTGTTGTGTGGTAAAGGTGTTCAAGCATTATTATCGTTTGAAAGATGTTTCCTTAACCCTGTGATATATGATGTTAGAAATAATGCTTTTATTATGTAGGTTGGCAGTGCTGCTTTTTGGGCTAATGTCATCTGCGGTTTAGTGTAATGTCGGCCATATTGAATTCGGGAGTTTTTAGTTTTAGTGTGTGTGTGTGTGTGTGTGTGTGCGTGCGTGTGCGTGTGCGTGTGTGTGTATGTGTCAGCTGCAGGTGTACCGCTGCATCGAAAGGAAGATAGCGGAGCAGTTAATGAGTGTCTAGTGATTGCATCGTCCAAGTCAGCTATGAGAGACAGAGAAGGTGAAGAAAGACAGAAAGGAGTGAGTCAAGGTTACAAGAAGAAAACAGTTGTCAGTTGTACTATTACGAAAACTATAGACTGTGTTAACGTCAGTAAAAGAGAACTGTGTATTTGTGCAAATATTTTGGAAGAAAATAAATTGAGAAAAAAGTAATTGCACTGGACTTTTGTCATTTTGTCACAATATTATGAGGGAAAATAGTCATCAAAAGCTGTGACTTCTGTAGCAGTATTCTGTGCATTGAATGTTTACTTAGAAAGGTCACTGAGCTGTGTAGTAAACTGGATCACAAAAGACCTGTCTGAATATTGGGAATTCTGTGGGATTAAGGATAACTGGACGAATGGTTTTATTATTCAGGAGCAAGCACGTCTAAGAAAAAGTGCAAACATGGCATACAAGACGAATGCTGATGTGTTGCTTGGATGTAAAATTGAAACATCACTAAAACTGGAAGGGTAGAGTTTGCTCGCCCGTTCCCCGCCCGCCCATCCGCCCGCCCGCGCCCGCCGCGGCTTGTGATAAATCTTGTTTGGACTACGGACGTGCCGCCTCCCTCGGATGGCGCTATAAATATTGTTACACAAGTCTGCCGTGCCCACCCGCTAAAATATCTTATGGGATACATGAAAAATAAAAACCACGCAGTGACAGTTTCGGGATTAAAAACAGTTTCGATGAAAAAGTGAGATTGTTTCACATTCTGTACATATATACACAACATACATAACCTTCCTCCGGCAGGCACATAGAGAGGTCCGGTATATATAAACCTTGACAAATGAGGATCGCACTGTGCTGTCACGTGATAATGATTGAGGACCATGGAACCCGTAGCGTAAACCTCCCCACGTGATGAGGCCAAGCCGTGGGGTGGGAGAATGTATTGCCATGGTTTCTATGAAGAGATGAAAGCTCCGTAACAGCCCTCTGTATAATACACACACATTTATCAATGTTGCGATGCGAGGGAGGGGAAACTGTGACATCACTATGACCACAGTTTGGCGGTTTTTACCAACACTTTTCATGACAAGAGAGACCCGCTACCACGTGACAGAGAGAGAGAAGCCTGAAATTTTCCACGGTAATCCCACAAACCAGTGAGATGAAAGATAAAAGTGGAGAGGGGATGAGATAGAGGAAAAACCGGTGGAGATTTACGCGCTGATGGAGACGTGATTAAGATGTGATAAATTGTTCACTCTTTTTACTTTTAAAAATGTTTGTTCTTCATCCATAGAGGTCCATTGCAAAAGACTGCAGTACACCAGCATATTCTTTACCTTACTTTACTTCACACACTAGTGTTCCAGTTAATCCTTTAGCAGACGCGCCTAATTTCTGACGTTACACGGGGCGCGGAGTATTTGTACACATCTACCACATTAACCTACCCTCCTATATTACGTAGGTACTTTTAAGGCCTAGGTCGCTAGCATTTTCATACCCTTAAACTTAACAATATTTTGATTAACAAACCCCTAGTGCAGGTTGGCCCCGTAGCACAATTGGTGGAGTACCTGCCTGCTGTTGTCCCGGATTCGATTCCCGGCAGGGGGGTACGAATTTTGCTCCAGCCAGGATTATTCCTCATCCTTCCCTGAATCTCTCGACTAACACCTAGGCGGGACCCGCATGTGGTGTGCGTGGTGGACAAAGCGGCGTCTGAGCGGGTTTTCTCCGGGCTCTCCGGTTTCCCCCGCCAATTGCTCCATTATCACACTTCCAATCATCCATTTCGGCTTCATTTCATGTCATCCTCTTCCTCACTATCATACCTGGTGCTGACACCTGCTTCCAGGTCTTCAATGTCTGGTCCATAGGTCCCTCTGACCCTAGTAAGTCCTAGGGAGAGTAAGTACTACATAAGGGGAGGGTAATTAGGGAAAGAAAGAACAAACCCCTAGCGCAATAGTCCTGACAGGTAAAGGCTTACCGCCCAGCCACTGCGTTCCCCACCACTGCCTACTACAGAGCTCATGAGTGGGGTGCAGTACTGGAAGGTGGGGGTGGTCAGCGGTTATGCGGCCTTCTCAACTTGGGGTCGCTACTTCTTTATCAAGTAACTCCTCAATTGGCACCTCCGGCAGGCTGAGTGCACCCCGTGTCAGACCTCCCAGCGGGGGAAAAATCCCCATGTGGGTATCGGGGATCGAACCCGGTTCCTCCACTACGGAGGCGGTCATTTTGATTAATACAGACATAAAATATAATCAAACCTGGATACTTGTTGATTTTTAGCTCATCAATAATTGTCCTCTTATGTATATAGCATACATTATAATTTAAAATAATAAAGCACTAGAATCAGTCCAACTTTCGTTGTAATGACGATCTAAGATATGCAGAAAGTCACTGAATCTTAATACACATTCCGTGAGATAAACAGAGTAGGCCGTGCTCAAATCAATAATTACACATAGCAATCATTGTGGCTAACTTGAAACAAGTGTGTTAATTCTGAATAGAAGAAAATTGGAAGATAGGCTGTACTTCTCTCATACCTTAATATAACGTGGATTTATTTTGTGTAATTCATAGACCAATGTAAATATTGCTGAGCAATCTATACATGTACAAATGTCTCTCTTTAAAATATTATGATCATATTTATTATCATTATTTATTATTTGCTTGGGAAAAAACAAGATGAAGTTCAAAAAACTTAGCTATAAAATGGCAAACATTTGATATATTTAGGTTCCCTTTTCTCATAAACCAGTAACAGCAGAGAATTTAAATTCTTACTACATATGAATACATTTTGTCTCATATCACTGACTTAAAGGAACTAAGTTGGCAATGGTACACCTGGTTCTAATTTTTTGTCTGTAAAAAGGATAAAACTACACTTTTTAAGTAATATCCTCCATTTTTTCAAATGTATTACACTTAAAAATATAACTATATTTCAAGGAGTGTAATAGATTATCTCACACAAGTGTGCAAAATTTGAGTTTTTGTATCTTTTATAGTTTTATATAAATATGTTTGGTGACCACCTCCGTAGTGCAGTTGGTAGCGCACCTGCCTCTGGTGCGGAGAACCCAAGTTCGATCCCCGGTACCGGCATGGGATTTTTCCTCCCATAGGAGGTCTGGTACGGGGTGCACTCAGCCTCGTTAGGTCCCGGAGAGCGCTATCCTGGTAGAAAGGTATCGTCCCTAAAAGGTCAAGTAGTCGCCTTACTGTCGGGGGAGTCGGCGTGCTGACCCCCTCCACCCCAATCTGCACTACTCCGTGGCCTTGGCTGCGGCTGGAGGACGCAGCAGCCGGGCGATGAGGGTAACCTCTGCATAGGGGAGACGCCCTAGGGATTATGTTTGGAAAAATATTTTTGAGATAATTAACTTTAAAGGTATGGATACCCTGGTGCATTACAAGGAAGTAGGCGTTAACTGCTTCCCATGCCGCCTCCTGATTTGGAGTTCGGCGTCTTTTGACTCTTTATATGAAGCTTGTGCCCTTTTAACAGATAACCATGTTAAAAAATCTCCGAGAAAACAGGCATAGCAATCCAAGTTGAGTCGCACATTTAGAAGATTTTAAAGGGTTATTGTTTCAAATAACTTATATATAAATTGCAAAAATATTTTCCGTTAAAAATAGAAAATGCCAATCCTTGTCATTTTAAACTACCCATTTCCCATAAGCTATCAATTGTTTAAACATACCGGTTCGGAATTTTCAAGAAACTCTCTCACCAAAGCACCTTTCGAAAATGACTAATTGATTAAAATGTTACAAATTCGTGGCAAATTAAATGTAGGTATTGTATTCTGGGTTTAGTTTGAATTATACTAATTAAATTGTGTACAGTTTTAACTGGAAAAGTATAAGAAACAGATACAATTTCCTACGCAAAAAATTTCGCGTTCATTAAAATATAATATTGGTATAAAATAGAAGTGTGCGTAGTGTTAACCGTTTTCGATCAGTTCTATCTGCACGCTTTTCCAAATACCATATTATATAGTGACATTGCTTCGAGCTTCGTGTGGCGGCATACCATACTGAATACTCCTTGGATGACGTCACGTTGCCAAGGAGGCAGAGAGAGAGAGAAACTTTGAAAAGTTTGGAATGTAATTGAGCTTTCGAATCCTGTTTAGTGGTTGAGAATTTAATATGGGAAAGGAAGTTCGTGAATTTGTGTATGTGAGGCCGTATCTGTTATAAAAACAGAGAAGATGATGGGCATGTTTAAACATTTACAACCGGAAGAACATAGTGCCACGACTATATATTTTAATGCTGCTTCTTATGGTGCAAGAAAACACTATTGCATAATTTGAAACTATTTCTGAGTAAATTGATAAAATAATGTGGATATAAGAATAGTATTCACATCATTAGTGTAATATATTTGACGAATATACGCGAATTATAATGGGTATAAAAGTTGGAGTGTTTTCGCTGGATCTATATATGACATCCCTATGATTACACTTTGTCTATTTCAACACAGCTTTTACACCTAGCGTTTTGCAAAAGTTTGCACCTGTATTTAATGGAAATCGGTCGAATTTTTTTCATGGAACACAGGACTTCCTCTAGTTAACATAAATAACAGTATAGAAGTAAAAACGCTCATTAAAGGAGCATAAAATATTTGCCACTGTCAATCAATGTCGAGATTCACAAAAATAAAACGAATTTAATGCGAACAGGAAACTGCATATTGACTTATTTTTATAGCATACAAAAGCAATATATTAAACGTCATTTGGATAAACATTGTGACGTGAAAAATTCAGCATAAAAAGCAAATATAAAATGTTTTATAAATTAGACAAACATTTTGCTGTAACAGACAAATTGTTATTTAAAACAAAATGGAAAAAATAAACCTAATTAAATCATAAATGTATAATGAATTACATGATTGAATTAAAGCAGTAGGTAAACATTTTGAATAACAACAAATTGCTTTTAAACTTTGCACGCAAAATTAAATAAAAATGACAAATGTGATAACTAGCTATTAGTGCAAACGTTTTGCATTTGTGTGTTGGAAAATGATGCTATAACATGTAGTACCATCGTAAAAAGTATAGTTACAACTGATGTTAATGTGCAATGGTGTTTTTATCCTCGTTTGCAGGAATTGTGCAAGAAACTTCGATAGCTCAACTTTGTGTCTGGATATAAAGATTATATTTAAATTTTGATGCATTAGTATTTCCACAGACACACAAATACACAGACAGACAGAGAGAGAGAGAGAGAGAGAGAGAGAGAGAGAGAGGGGGGGGGGGAGAAATGCGCGCGCACAACACATGGACCTTTTTCTAAAAATGTTTTTTGTTTTATTCAGGGGCTCTCGAAACATATATTTCTGGTGAAATCCTGACATCTAAATTTTGGGTCGAATACCATACTTGGGGAAGGGTAATGTGGAAATGATGGAGCTGAGCAGATTATAAAGCACATTTTAAAAATACACGACTAAAACAAATTAATTATTGGAAACAAATAATATGCTCAACGGTAATGAAGAGTAATCTATTACAGACCATAGAGCCCAGAATATTAAAACTTGATAAGTTTTAACGCCCTCTGTTCAATACTGGTTCAAACTAACGTATACTCAAAGAAGGTAGGACTCCTTATCAACCTCCTCTATGTATCTAAAACTTAGTGAACCTATTAATTCCATTATATTTCTAATACCATTAGAGCAGATATTCTGACAAATGGTACCTACCTTAACATGTATCTATTCGCTTCGGTGTGTTGTCTTTTTCTCTTCGTCTAACAGTTTTTTCACAGATCAATCACATAATTTACTACCTTATAATTTTTCTTATTAAGAGCAGCATATGTTTGGGTTGGTTAGTACCTCTAAATAAGCGTGAGAAGGCATGATGCAGCATGGGCCGGTCTCGCGATAACGAACGGTGTACTGGAACCGAGTTCCAATGTTTTCTGCAAAGTCGGTGAATTCACAATGCCTAGGCCAGTAGATCACGCATTGAGGTTTGAAGCATATGATAGACGTTTATTTTGCGGCGCAATTACAACCATACAAAAAACACCAGTTAGTAAACATTGTGATTAGTTTGTGGAAAGACTGTATACGAAGAGGAAAAATCTGATGTGTTGGACTCACATGACTTTCTCTACTCTTGTACTAACCATTCTTACAAACTCTTATTACTATACCTTCTTTGTGTTAGTTGAGATAAACATATGTACAAATTATCTTATTGCTTATTTCCTTGTAGGTACAAGGGGAATATTAGAATACAGTAGGCTTTGTGCGATAGTCAAATCTTTTAAAGCTTTGAGATTCAGTTTTCTTTGCTCGGTTAACATATAAAAAATTAACAAACATGTTCCATTTCACGAAGGTTTTCCGAAACTGACACAAATAACAAAGAATATCTTCGAAATGGTTTACTCTACACGTCATGAAGAATTGTAGGTCGTGTTAAACATAAAATAGAACTACTTTTGTGCTTCAGTTTTAGAAGACAAATAAAGTGTTTGTCATAATATTTTAATTTTTAATTATGTCAAAAAGTTAAGATAATGTTTCATAAATGGTTTGAAAGGTAATATTGTAAATTTTTTGCATTTTACAATTAAGTGTATTTCAATATGTACCGCATTTGTGGTTACATTAGAATATTTAACTTCAAAATCTAAGAATTCTTTTATAGATACCCTGTATAATTGCATTATGTGGCTAGCTACTGGTTTAAGGCACAGATGAACCGAAAAGTCGTTTCACTAAGAATGAACAGCTGGTGAAATAAGTGACGTAATATTCCAGAGCTTTTATTCCGGAGCATTAAAAGTGGCCGCAAAAAATAAACGGCTTAAAACCGCCTTTTGGTTTTATCCATTTCCGTTTGGCGCTTGCTAAGATCGTATTACGGGGTGAGTGGGGTGATGGTAGCACGCAATCTTCACGCCCCTCACCCCGAACAATGGCGGACAAATGGCGGGAGGGATATCTCTTGTTAACAAAAGGAAGGAAGAGTTAGGTTAATCCCATTACAACAATGGAGGGCGGCTATAAAAGTGTTTGATGGCTCACTGCAGGGGCTCTTTGATTCGCGTTGATGAAGCTCCGTTAAGTGATATCTATCGTTTAATGCCCAGAGTTAAACTGTGAAGCTCATAGCGGTTTAAGGCAATGGGGGAAATATGATTTGATACCAACAGGCTTCTCCATGGGACATCTAAACTTTGTTTTTAGTAATAATACAGAGCGTCGGGGAACTCTCTCCGCACCTATACCCAGTTCCTCTTATAGAGGTTGCCAACTTTCGCTAATGAAAATAAAGGAGAGGTGTTGGGTACATGTCTAAAGAATTCTGTAATTAGACACATTTTACGAATAAATTATATATTACTGTAAAGAAATTGATTTGTATTTTCCTATCTAAACCTCATTATCTCATTATTTGTACAGTTTATCAACAGAATGTGCCTCTTTTCCTATCGCTTCATCTGTTTTTACGAAAGTGAAACAGTTTTACATGAATATATAAAACTTAGAGCTATACTTTTATGAGATCTGTGCTGCTTCCCTTATTGTTCATTAGAGAAAATATTTTTGTTCCTGCATTTGATCTTGTCTTCGACTTTTATTTATGCATACGTTTCCTTTTTTCTTTTTACTGTCTTTGTCACGTAGATGGTACGTAGGGAAGGTACTGCATCCCATCCAAAAAGTTGGACATCGAGATTTCACCAGAATTAGATGTTTTGAGGCCCTCTGATTCTTTTTAAAATCATTTTTAGAAAAAAGAATTGCTCGCAGGTGGTGCGACTGTGAGGAGCATAACCCCAAAACGAATAGTCAGTTAAACACCAAACTTGGCAGGTATACAAGAAGATCTTTAAAAAAATCCCCCAACCTCAGACCAAATTCAAAGTTTTTACCAAAAATGACTTAAGATTTTAATTATAATACCATAAGATAGAAAGTCGCGGAGACGATTAGGCAAGTCAACCTTGAAGATCTTTAGGAGTCACGAGAAGAGGGCAAGTCCCAACAATTTCCAAATTGAAACTCCCAGGTGGTGGCTAGTATGTACAACCTGCCTCTCACTCACCGCCTGTCTTAGCTATCCCACCCCACCTACGACCTGCCGAATGCGAGCCACAGACGAAACTGCTTGAATATCCTTCTAAGATGCTGAACTAAGTATTAAGTTTGGTTTTTAACCGACTTTTGGTTTTTGAGTTATGTTGTTCACAGGCAGACAGACACACAGACACATATGCACACACACGCACATACATACGTACATACACACACATGCACACGAATATATTTTTCTAGAAATCTTTTTGGGGGTTCAGGGAGCCTCAAAAATGTATTTCAGCTGAAATCTGGGTATAGAATTTTGGATGGAATACAATACTACCTGTGTTTACTTTAAGTTCAAGTGGAGAAAGCCATCAGATATTGTAGTAAAGGACAGCAAATAGAGAAACATGTGAATGAAACTTATGGTTTTGAATAATATGACTCAGTATATTTCGTATTTTTCCCCGTTTATTAGAATACTAAACTGCTCACGTTTGGTAGAAATCAGTAATTGCTTAGTCATTTTATCTCAGAATAGTTTTCACGAGTTCAAAAGAGGCTGGAGATGTATCACTATTGATTTAATATTCAAAACAAATGTTCCTTATGGCTGCGTCCTTCTTTCTTCTAGAACAAAACTCGGCTGTTGGAACAGGCAGAAGTAAAGGACAAAAGTGTCTCGATTGTTAAGGGAAGAGTAAAACGTAAAGACTATTGTACTAAAACTGGATTGTACCCTGAGAACATAGACGCTGTCTCTAGCGCTGCGATTCTCATTTTCCCGCAACAATGTTTTTAATTAGCGAGACTGCCGCCAGGGGGCAGCACTGAGGAAACACCAGCAGAGCTGAAACCGTCGGTGGGTGGAGGAAGGCAGGAAAAAAGTAAGAAAGGGAGCAGAACGTGAATCATAATAATGATAATAAAAAATAAAATAACGAGATTTCTCCGAGATGAGAAGTAAAAGAGGAGATATTAAGCCGCGAAGTCTCATTATCTTAAAGTGAGCTTTTATCTTTTTATATAATAAAGGACAGGCGAAGCGCTAAGTAAGAAGCATTTCCCCCCTCTTCCTTTTTGAATTTTAATGCCCAACCTCCATAGCCGAGACCCATCTCAAGGTAAAATCATGAACAAACTTTTTAAAGAAAAAAACTTTTTTAACCTCTCCCTGTTTTCAACGCATGGGATATATGATGATTACTTCCAGTAAAGGGTTATGACCCATTAGGTTAAACACTTATCATTATACACTTAGATGGCCCACACAAGAGGTATATCTTAGCGTAAGAAAAACTTACCTTGTTGAAGTAGATAAAAGTAAATGACAGAATAATCTTTTGTGAGAGGAGTTTGTAGTAGAAGATGTATAAAATTAAACAACAGTGGTCAGAAAATGTCATGTGAATGTGACAATTGTGGTGGTGCGATCTCGCTGCTCGGCTAGCCATCGGGTCCTTATTTTTATTCCGCCGTAACTAAGAGAGCGTAGGTGCAGAGGAATTAATTGGCGAATACTTAAATGAAAACACAATATGTCTGATCTTATTACACAACGTTGTATTTTCTGCATTTTCCTTATATAAGTCACAGAATGTCGAATAATAAAATATCGTGCTTTTAAGCACCTCTTGTAAGTTTCACAAACAGCTGTGATAACCCAGTATTAGGGTAATAAAACACTCTGTATATTTAAAGCCCTATTTAGTAATATTTCCTGTATGGAAGACTTACACCCCCTAGGGCTTACAAGCCCATCACTAGAGTCAGACGCTTGTCGGGGAGCAGACGAACCTATGGACTGGACAGAGTGAAAACCTGGAAGCGAGTGATCAGCCCAGCACCAGATATGAAAGTGAGAGAAATGATGATACGAAATGCAGGCGAAATGGATGAATGGAAAAGTTATGTTGGAGCTGTTGGTGAAATGAGTGGCGGTAGAAACCGGAGAACCCGGAGCAACCCCGTCCAGGCGCCGCTTCGTCCACCACAAATACCACATGCGAGTCCCTGGGATCGAATTCGGGCCGCCTTGGTGATAAGGAGCGGTCTAACCGCTCGGCCACGGTGTCACCCCTCTTCTTCAATAAGGCAACATTCCAAAAGGTTCGTCTACTCAGGAAAAGTCTATACTTGTTATTACTTTGTAACTAAGTGAAGCAACAAGCGGTATGCGCTTATTCATTGTTTTAGAGTTTGAAGCCACAGACATGCAATCCGAAATAATCATGTTATCAGCGACAGCTATCCCAAACTTTTACAATTTGAGAAAGAGAGAAAGAGGTGCTCCACCTTGCACAAATGTAACACTTCCACACCATAAACAAACACAAATACACGCCATGACAATTCGTGTGAAGAAAAAATAATCACATGCACATACAGAATCAACAATTTAACAGTTCAAACATGACAAAAATTACCAAATTTTGTGTTTTTATGAGGCGAAGGAGCCGAAGCTCCGCGCCTCCCTTCCTAAAACCATGAAAGGCGGCAACCGAGTGGGTCTTTCCATTAAGCCAATCCGAAGAAGGCCCCCCCCCCCCAGTGTTACACAGGGGACGGAAGTGGATACTCCGCTTAGGAGAAGCCGTCCGGGAAGACTACCTATAATCTAGGTAAGGCCGTCGGATATCTAGCTTACCGATTATTAGCTCTGTAGCTAAGGCTGAGGCTTCTTCCAACCCCGACTTGACGAGTCAGGACGTTCTCAATCCCAACGAGTATCGGGAACCACTGCTCGCCCGAGACCAACCCAATCCGAACAACTTCCACACAAGAGGGGCTCAGATATTCGGTCCAGACTACTTCTGGTAACCTCAGAAGTACCACGAGTGCTAGGGGTACGCAGCGCGCACTTCACAGCAACTAAAGGAGTCTGAACCCCTGGGGAATGACATTTAATTATTGCCACCTTTCACCTGGTTTTCGTTGAGGATTCGGAACACCAGTTCGGTAAATAATCAACTTATAGTATCATTTCTCAGTGTAGACGAACTACTTTCTCTGATGTCCATGTAGGGTCCAGTAGAGTAGATTAGCTGATGAGGAGAATTTGGACACGGAAGCACATAGGAAGTCTATTGTATCTAATGAATCTTACAGAGGAAGGGGTGAAGCGAAGGACGCTAAAAGTGACATCCGCGGCGGAAGGCTTGGAACAGGCGGGGTGCCTAACGACTCACGATGTAATATACCAACACCGGCGGAGTCACCCACTCATCCCGCTGCGATTTTGTCTCACACCGGACGCAAATAAAGAGAGTCACTCAGAGCAAAATCCACCGCCGTCCCCTCGCCTGATCCTCCAACCCTAAATCATAACAGGGTAACGGGGTCAGGAAAATTTGCGACATTGCAGCAACCACACAGACACTTGCCTACTGACCTGGAAAAATCGTTAAAAAAATTAGTGGTCGGTCCAATGACAAACCCACACGTTATTATTAGAGCCTTATGTTCATTTACATTTAGGGCTAATATTTTCATCGAAACAAAGTAAAATCGACCGCGTCGTAGTCGAGTGGTTAGCATTTTAGCTTCTCAACGAAGAGGTCATGGATTGGAAGGTATATCCGTTGAATCTCAAAGTTTGAGTGTGGGAGTGAATGGAAGAGTATTTAAGAGTAAAAAGTAATAAAAACTCATGTTAATAAGCGCACAGGTCTGTAAATAGAAACACCACGAAATTTTTATTTCGGCATCCTCCGATATGTTCTCGGAAGTTACAGGGGGCAGTACAAATTAAACTGAAAATAAATGAAAGCTTAGTGGACAATCTCAAGTTGAGGTCACAATACTTGACAGTCTCCCAGGGACCCGCATGTGGTATTCGTGGTGGACGAAGTGGCGTCAGGGCGGGTTTTCTCCGGGTGCTCCGGTTTCCCCCGACATCTCATTCCACCGGTGCTCCATCTTCATGTATCATCAGTGTCACCGCCTGCGGTGCCGTAGTAGTAAAAGCGGGCGTTAAACACTACAACAACAACAATACTTGACAGTCAACAGATAGGTTATGGGGAACTATTGTATTGTACCTATAAATTTAATGTGGAGATTTCACCCCAAATGCATGTTTTGAGACCCCTGCATAAAAAAGGACCATAAGTGTATTTGTGTGCGAGTGTATACGTGTGTATATGTGTGAACAGGTTACCATACATAATAAATGTGAAACTTATGTTCAGCATCTCCCCAAACAGGCAACACCAATATTTGTAAGAAAATCTCACGCGCAAACATTGCTTCACATTTATTGTTTCTCGAAACACGAGCGTAAAATGGAAAACTCAGTTTATTTAAGGGACAAATTTTATGGCAATCATTTCCGAGGGATCCGTTGATAGTTTGAATTGTTCAATATTTTTAACATTATTTAAATTTCTGTCTTTATTCGGTTGTTTCTCATGAAACCATAGGAAGAGTATGGAAATTCTAGGCCAGCGTATAGTGACCCGGTTTTTAAATCCTCACTATCGCCTAGGTTGCCTCTATTTCCTTTGTACCGCAAAGAAATGTGTAAAAAGGTGCTTCTGCAAAGGTTTATCTCGTTTGTAATGAAATAGAATTAAGTTTTCGTAGGAAAGTTTGTAATGTAGAAGTCATATTTGAGTAAACTCTAACTAGAGAATGTAATGTTAAAAATAGTGCAACCAATTTCTGTCTGAAAGCAAGATTTTCCGGTCCAATATCGATATGAAATCTGGGTAAAATGCAATACCTTCTCTATCTTATAACTTTGCTCCGGTAAAAGTATTTTTCCGCGCTCCAGTTCCTTCCACTTCCCCGAACTGGCAAATCTACAGCTTCGAATGGCAATGTACTGATGTATTTTTAGATGTGGCGAATGACTTCGCAAGGATCTGCGCGAGTGACGTAATGCAAATTGATGGTGGTGTTTCCTACTTGAAATAAACAACAGACTGCCGATGGTACAGTGGGCACTGTACTCAATCACACACTGTTCCGGAATGTTTACTGCACGAAAGTCGGAGAGATACTAGCCTGCAACCTCTATGGTCTTATAAATACAAACACTGCGCAATTTCTAGCCATTCGCCACGTCTAAAAATTCCCCTTTACCTACAAGCCCGTGCAATGCAACGTCAGGCAATAAAAGATATATACCTAAACACATTTCATGATTGTCATCTTGAAAGACACGTTTAAAATTTAAGGATATCTACTTATTGATAGGACAAATTTAATTCATCCCAGATGCATTAAATCTGTTGCACAATGTTTTATTCACACGGTTATGAAATTGTAAACTTCACAATTATTTTCAAACATATTAAAATACATTATCACGTTAAGTAGCTATTTTGCATAGCACAAGAACCGATTCCACAAAAGCAGCCAATAAGAGGTGACTAGTGCACGTGATAGATGAGGAGTAAAGTTATGTTGGATAGATCTACAGAGACGTTTTTAGACGTGGCGAATGACCTTACTAGGATCTGCGCGAGTGACATTATGCAAATTGATGGTGGGGGTAACGTCCTCTTTCCTTTCCAAGACACTGTTGGTAATGTAGTATAAGGTTCTACAAATACAAAAATGAACTCGACCACATATCTATGCGCAACTTCAAGTCATTTGCTATGTCTAAAAGTACCTCTGTACGTGGTAGACAGAGTGTAGAGGTTTTCGACATCATGGCGCTCAGGTGCTTTTATGGAAACGAAGCTTAAATAGATCATAGTACTGCGCTTGAGAACAACACAAAATATCACAACATAAAGGTCACGCTGTTATACGTTGCTAAGCCAATAAAAGCTGCAATGCTTTTCAATAGCTGGAGCTCAGTCCTGCAAAAGTCAGTAAAACGGCCATAAAGTTGACGGATTTGAAGGCAGTTTGTACAAATATCATTGCATTAATGGTGATTTTAATAGTCACCACTACACTTCAATTTAATGCGGAGAAATAAAACCTAATGGCTAGTTTGCCGCCACCCTGTCTTCCTCATATCAGGGGTTACCAAGCTTTTCATTACGGGCCACATGAAACATCGCAAAATGAATCGTGGACAAAGCCACATAAGTGGAAGATAGGAAGCGGGCATATTACGTTAGTTTAAAACAATATTTTGCTGAACAAAAATCTAAATTCTGTACAAATTCCCCCCCCCCCCCCACACACACACACAAGATCTATTCCGTCTCAAACATCATCTATCGCAATCTCGGTTTTCCTATTGATCTTCTACCTCTTGGACTCCAAAGGCAAACATGTTTTGTTATTCTGCTGCGAGTCATTCCTTGAATATGTCTATATCACCGTTGTTACAAAAGTTCAGCTTTATTTGTAAACTATGGATTTATAAATATTAGACATAGACTAGCCATATATTCCATACTTTGTTCTAAGATAATACGTAAAGTATTTATCTGACCTATAGAAGATAGATTCCTACATAAACCTCCTTAGATTTATAGTTGTTCTGTTATATCTGTGTTGTGTATATCATCTATTAAAGTATATCTAGGTGTCTGTCTTAAAAAGTTCATCTCTGCAGACATGAATTTTCCATTCTTTGTTGTTTTTAGGACCCAATTCTCACTGGTGTGTGTTAGAAATGGAAGAGCTAGAAGTTGTAAAATCTTAAAACTATCTCTATTCTCGTTTTGTTCAAATCTCACAATACAAATAAAAAAAATGGAAAGTACTTCACAAAACAATAAAACAAATGCATCTTCAATTTAACTGCATATCTATTTGTGACTCTAATTGTAGTAATTAAAACTTAATATTTTGAGGCAGCAAGGGCCTTGATTAATTTTCGCGTTTTTCTTATTTTGCAAAATTAAGGTTCTATGTGTAGTACCAGAGATAAAACTATTGAAATTTAGCTAGTTTTGTTATAAATAGTAATTTCATTGTGCTAAATTAAATATCTTAAGTAATTAAATGTATTAACTTGATCAATTATGCTGGTCTGGGTGGTTCAGTTGGTTAGACGCTGGCCTACTGATCCCAAGGTCGCGGGTTCAAAACCGGCCCGGACCGATGGTTTTTAAGTGTGCTTAAAAACGACAGCTCCATGTCAGTAGATTTACTGGCATATAAAAGAACTCTTGCGGGACGAAATTCCGGCACATCGGTGACGCTGATGTAATACCGGCAATTGACAGCTTCGTTAAACAACAAAATATATATTTTTTTTTTTTTAATTTGGTAAATCATACTTCCATTTAACTCTATTTTCGTTGTAATTAGGTATCTTCCTGTAAAAGTCAGCACTTCGTATTTAGCTGTGACTAGTTTTAAATTATGATATAGATATATTATAAAGGTAAGTGTAAATACTTAACAAAAGATTAGTCGTTCATAGTCCCAGGGCAGTGTAACTCAAAGGTGATACGAAAGTTGTTGCATGAAGTATTTTACGTTAATGGCTCTTCATATTCAATAGTTGTTCCATTATTGCAGACAATTGTGGTTCTAATTGTATGCTGCCTATCATTAAAACAGACTCTTAATGTTCATCAATCATAGCAGACCTATATTTGAATTTCACATATTTTATTTCTGAAAGCGTCTTGTTGCAGATATATGTATACAAGATGTTAGGGTATGGGTGCAGATATTTTTATAATTGGTACCTTAATATGTATCCACTACACTGTATTAGTTATTTTTTTCTGTTCTTCTAACAGTTTTCCCAGAAACTACTCACAGAATTTACTACCTGATGTGTTTTGCATGGTGCAACTGCTGAAAAATGAACAACGCCTGTCGTATAGACTACTGGCCTAGGTATTATAAGGTGTTTGGCTTTGCAGAAAGTATTAGAACTCGGTTCCGGTACACCATTCGTTATCACGAGACCGATCCACCCTGTGACATGTCTTCTATGCCACCCCTACTTAGACATGGGAAAGAGGGGTGACAGCAGTGCAATCGAGTATTTACCCTCTCCACTTAGTGACACAATTTGAAGCACTGACCGGTTCTCTGAGATAGACAGGCAATAGCGGGAGCCTGTTAGCTAATCGCTCTGAGGCAGTTGACGGGGTTAAAGCTACGATGTAGAAGTGACACAATGTGTCGGTTCTCCCCATCAGTATACCTACTATACCAATCTGAAAACATGCTACTCTTAATAATTAAAACTATAAGTTCTCAATTAAAGCAAATATTGGCGTCATATTGTTCATTAAACTGTTCTCAATTAGTATCAAAATATTTGCACTTATGCTCAGGCCAGTATGTTGATGCAAATATTGATATTAGTCTTCCAAGCGAAGAAATTTGTCACTCTGTAGACAGTTTTAAAGATCAACCAAATCAACTTCCTTGTACATATTTGTCTTTCGGTAGCTCATTGCACTATGAATTAAAAATCTTAGCACTTCATTTTGTACAATTGTTCAAAATTTGTGAATCAACTAATCTATTACAGACATGTTCGTTTATTTTATTTATCATATTTTTTCAAGTTTTTTGGCGGGCCATATAAAAGCAGCTCATGAGATAAGTTCGGCCCAGTGCCATAGTTTGGCAAACCCTGCTCTACAAAGCCAGGTTTGCTGGAGTATCCTTTGAGGCAACATTAGTAAAAGAAATGCCTTAAAATCTAAGTGGATTGTTTAAGTGAATGGATTCCCGATGATATGAACACAGTGGATACAAATCCCACCTTGTGTCCGCAGTAGTGTTTGCTTCATACGAACTGCGTGGGAGGAAAAGGAAGAAATTATATGGTTTAATCTCACTAGGTATTCCCCTCCCACTGCCCAATCCAGGGCTTGTTACGAGTCCTGAGGGAACAGTTGAAGCGCCGCCAAGATCATAAAAAGAAAGCAAGGGAAAAAAGAAAGCATAGAACGAAAAGAATGGGAAGGAGCGGAAGGAAAAGAAAGTAAGATGAAGCGAATAATCATAAAAATGGCAGAAGATGGAATCCTTATTCGGCCATTTTCTTCATCACTAAAAGAAGACGTCTTATTCGCCGGATGAACACAACAAAGACCACCATGGGAGCAAGCGTCTCGTTTGCAACAAAAATCAAACTCTACTCCGCTGGGAGTGCCTTACCAGCAGAACATGGTTGCATATCAACCCGTTTCATGATTTGTCATACTTAAATTATATTGCACAACTACCGTGTCCCTCTCACTCGTACAATGTGGTTGTAAGGAATATATTTGATATCAACAACTCCAGCGTTTTCTGAGAAAGATAACGGCTAGAGTTTCAACATTTCAACAATAACTTTGCCGGCTCTCACAGGCGGGGCCGCTGGAGCGTGTCTTTGGGGCTCCGCGGAGCAGAGGGTCCGGGTTTGAATCCGGCCTCGGGCATGGATGTTTGTGTGTATCTGTATGTACGGAAGTATGACTGAGAAAGTAAGTGTGTATGAATTTAATAAAAATATATCACCCGGGTGGCCCTTAAGAACCAAATGCCCACCTCTGTAGCGTGGTGATAGCGCGTCTGCCTCACGTTCAAGAGGTTGGGAGTTCGAATCTCGCTTAGGGTGAGTTATCCGGATGTTATCACAATGTTATTTGTCACACTGCCGTGTTTCAACATCTTTGGTGTCCTCCCGACTAATGAATATTTGCGTGGTTGCCATACGCCTCGTTCCCGGTTCCGACACTCCTTTGATGCACAACAAGGTCACTAGAGGCGGGCATGTACACAACTTATTTCCCCCAATTTTCTCCGAATCCCATGAAGTTTGCGTCTTCCTAAATAATTTAGTTATTTTGTTTACATCTTCTGAAATTCGATTTTACCACATTTTCGGATTGCCGGACAAACAAAATAATGTTTTCACGACAGCTCAGTGAACAATTACAGTAAGTAGAGTTACCAACATACAACTTTTATTTATAACCGTTAAATATCAATAAATCACACAACAAAGATGATGCTTTTATTTGTAAGGTTCTATTAACACGAGACTAACATTCTGGGGCAATTATCCTCTTGTATTTGCCATACTAAATACAATACAGCAATTGACAGCAAAGAAAAAGCATACACACCACTGTGGGTTAAACCCCATTCGGGTATCAATGAAAATATGTAACTATATCTCATCAATTGTATCCACATACATTTTCAATAGATCTACTTCACTTGGTTAAAAATAAAGTCAAAAGCTCTTGGAACAAATATTGGAAAAATTCAGTGCTAATTAAAGGCAAATATTAGTTTTTATTACATCCTGATGTGCCCAAAAAAACAATGGTACGAGTATACATAAGCCTGAAGGAAAACGATAACAACTGTAGTCGCTTAAAGTTCAACATTTTGCTTCGCTAAACATCTTTGTATAATCCATATTAAAGAGCCTCCTTTCTGTGATAACTGTGAAGGACATATTGATCACATATTCTTTGCATGCAAGAAAAGTTGGACAACAATACATTTCCAGGACCAGATAGTAAAAGTACCTACCGCTGTCAAGAGTGCTGATTTTATACTGCCCAGAGTATGAGAATATTAGGGTGTACCAAGGGACACCCGTGGTAATAAATAGCAACATTGTGACCTGATTTCAACAACAGAACAGAATATTACAGGCAAGTTTAAAAATACGTACCTTATCGGAAATCAAAAATAATACGTACAAATAGAGCTGAACTCCAGGTGAAGTTTGCACGTCGTCTAAGAATGTTCTAGCACAAGAAGTAGCCAATAAGAGAAAAAATATTTAGGTAATCTGTGCACCTGAACCTAACTTTCTTAGCGTCGAAAATATGTTTTGATGAGCAGCATGAGACTTCTTTTCCCCACATCACATGACGTGATGTGGGGAAATAACTTAATTTTAACAGAACTATTTAATATTTTGATCGTGCACAACTATTTTTAAAATCGTAATTCTTGGCGCCTGCCTGAAAATTTCCAGCTAATAAGCTATAAATTTGCTCCAAGGAAGATTTCGAATATTGAACAATGCAAGGGGTAAAAAAAGAGAGAGAATTGGAAAAACTGGGAGTTCAAAGTTCAGAGTGGTACTTAATCTAATTCAGGAACGATTGAATACCTTTGTGGCTTTAAAACACTTGAGATAACAATAGAGAGCAAGAAAGTAAAAGTTAAATGTATAATAAAAATATAAAAAGCAAAAAATTGAAATTGTGTAGATTTTGATATTATTTCATAGAAGCATTAGTTGCTGTGATATATAATTTGAGAAGGTATATGACATAAAATGTGTGCTTTAATGAGTTATATATTTTTTGTGTGGCAAGATTGTGTGGCTATTTTTCTCAAAAATAGGTTTTCTTTTATATACAGAAAGTATCAAAACATTTCCGGTGAAATTCCGATATCGAACTTCAGGGTGGAATGCAATACTATATCTACCTTATTACAATACTAGCAGAAAAAGTAAAAATATTAAATGGTTCAGTTGAGATTAATTACTTTCCATTAACCACATCTAAAACGTCGAAATATTCAATAAGAAGTATAAAATACATGTTTTTACTCTTCAACTAATTAGAATTAAGAAATGCCTACAGAATAATTTTTAAGCCCAAATTAAAAATTTGGGATCGACACGATACAGTAATGGTAGATATTTGTTATTACTATAATAATAACCGAAGGCGCAACAGCCCTTTCCGTGTCAAGTCCTACTGCCCAGCCGCTGCGTCTCCCACCTCCGCCCACCACAGGCGTCATGTGTGGGATGCAGTACTGGAGGTGGGACGTGGTCAACGCCCCGATCCCTCTCGGCCAGTTATGCGGTCTACGCAACCAGAGCTGCTACTTTTCAATCAAGTAGTTCCACAATTGGCCCCCCAAGGACGTAACTAGGCTGAGTGCATCCCGGACCGGATCTCTAAGCCGGAGATTATCCCCATGTCGGTACCTGGAATCGAACCCGGGTCTCCCGCTTGGTAACCAGCAGCGCTACCACCCCACTAAGGAGAAGACCTGATATTACTATATGAAAATATTGATGTGTTGCACTCTCATGACTTTCTCTACTCTTGTACTAACCATTCTTACAAACTCTTATTCCTATATATTCTTCGTGTTAGTTGAGATAAACATTTGTACAAATTATCTTATTGCTTATGTCCTTGTAGGTGCAGGGGGAATATTAGAATACAGTAGACTTTGAGCGATAGTCAAATGTTTTAAAGCTTTGAGATTCCGTTCTCTTTGCAAGCTTAACACATAAAAAAATGAACAACGATGTTCCACTTCACGGAAGTTTTCGGTTTACCAGTTATGCAAAAGTCGTCCAGAGTAAATACGACTACAGCGGCTGTAGTCAGAAAATTCAAGATATACATTTCATTTTTCATCAAAATATCTCAAACATATGACATTTTAATGAAAATCGTTAGAGCCATTTTCAAGAAAATAAAAATTTTCGAAAATTTTTCCATGTAAAGGGTAGTTTAGGGTGGGGCTATTTTCTTCAAAATCTTCGTGTCGCATTCTTGAAATACATTAAACTTAAATACCAACTTTGGTTTTTAATCGAATTTTCGTTTTTTAGTTATGCTGTCCAAAGACACACAAAGACCTTTTTCTAAAAATGCTTTGTTTTGAATTCAGGGGGGTCTCAAAACATATATTTGCGGTGAAATCTCGACACCGAATTTTTGGGTGGAATACAATACTTCTCCTACTTACCAGTAGAGAAAGTAAAAAGTAATCATGAATAAAAATTAATGTTTTAATAACTATTTTATATAGATGTTAAAATTACTGTATGCACTATATGTCTTATGTTCTGAATGTCTTGTGAAAAAGTAAAACCAATTAGAAGAAAATTGTATATTTTTGGATTTTGACAAATATATTGCCTTAATTGATGATTGATTGATGGACGTTGTTATGTACTTTTAATGTGGATGTTTAGTAGTAGTGTAACCTTATTAAATCAGAGCGTGGTGCTAATTGAGAGTCCTAACGTGGAATATTATAATGCGTGTTTATCACCGCAGCCCTACAATGCTAATGGCTGTAATAGGGGCAGACAGACAACATTATAGGTACCTGCGGCATCATTAATGTATGGTGCGGTTTTTGTTGGCCATATTTTGGTTTTACATTAGAGCCGACAAACATGTGCAGATATCATGTCAGTACAAGCGTCCCCTGCATTCCAATTGAAGTTAATTTGAATGGGTCCATCGCGGATGCAAAACACGCTCAATGAAAATTGGATTGAGTTCAAGTTCATTATCTTTGTGGTATGAAATGTCGCGGTTTCATACCACAGCCATAAACAACGTTCTAGCCATACTTGGCATGCCGCATGTCAAATGTTCACTTTATGGTCTTTATAATTGTCTATCTATTAAATATGAAATACTCTCTCTATTATCCCCAAAATTAAGAATCAATACATTGTATTTTCTATGTCGTTTGTGTTTTAAGTGTACTCGATATTAAAATATTGACAAAGTTCAGCAAAAAGGTTTTTAAATTTTCATTGAAAAAATTCTAAAACTTGTGCAGGTATAAATAAATTACATATCTTCTTCATGTGCTCCTCCTCGTCCTTCTTCTCCTCTTACTTCTTCAGTTGTTTCGTCCTTGCATTCATCTTACTCCCATTTTGTGATGTATCCGATGTCTGTTTAAGCTTAAAAAAAATTATTTTGTTGTTTAACGACGCTGTCAATTGCCAGGATCACATCAGCGTCGCCGGTGTGCCGGAATTTTGTCCCGCAGGAGTTCTTTTACATGCCAGTAAATCTACTGACATGGAGCTGTCGTTTTTAAGCACACTTAAAAACCATCGGCCTGGGCCGGGTTTGAACCCGCGACCTTGGGATCCGTAGGCCAGCGTCTAACCAACTGAGCCACCCAGACCGACTGTTTAAGCTTAACGTATAGTAAGTAGAGAATGCATTCTATTTCGCAGAAGAAACATTCAACGATGCAACATGAGGATTTTCAAAACGATCCCTCTATCCCAAACTATCCTTTACATGGAAATTCTTTTCCAAAAATTAATTGTCTCAAAAAGAGTCTAAACAGTTTTTTAATTCCTTTTTTATGCTCCATTTAAGGAATCTAAAGTCATATTGACGACTTTTTTACCTTTGGAACAATTGGTCAAAGCAATGAAGTCCATTCGTTTGCAGTGGTGTTAATTTTTGAGTGTATCACTTTTGGTTATTTCTTTAAACTCACACCTTAATTACACTCTAATTCTCATTTCTACCCTAGGGAGGATGGGAAATAGTCTAGGCTAAAGATAAATTCCCAAATTTCAGCAGGGAATCGAACCCGGAACCTTTAGATTTCAACGTTAGCAACGTAACCACCAGACTTCAGTCAGAGACAGTTTCGTTTTTCATTAAATTATATCTCTAAGGTATTTTCATGAAAAATAAAATGTACATCTTGAATTTTCTGGGAATAGGTTTGGAATTCCTACTCAGTCTCAAATACTTTTATACGATTATAAAAAGGTAGATCACGTTACAGACATTTTTAATCCACTTTTTGAGCTACTCCTAGTTATTGGTTTGAACTTTGGAATACTTATACTTTTGTCAAATGGGAAGTCGTTATTCATTTTTTCCTCCAGCCATGCAAAGAGAAAGGAACTTCAAAACCATTCAACATTCATTCAAAATGAAGACGATTTCAAGGAAGAGATTCACTCTATATATATTATTTATTTTTTATTATTATTATTATTATTATTATTATTATTATTATTATTATTATTATTATTATTATTATTATTATTATTATTATTATTATTATTATTATTATTATTATTATTATTATTATTATTATTATTATTATTATTATTATTATTATTATTATTATTATCATCATCATCATCATCATTCTTAATATTGTTTTTATTATTACTATTATTATTAATCGAGTAAATATTATGATCATATGTTAATTTAATCGAAATCGTTAGAAACAAACTTTTTCCATATAAAGGATAGTTTGGAATGGGCGTATTTTCTCAAATTCTCTTGCCACATTCTTGAAAAGTGTGTTGGGTAAAGGTTTATGAACGACGACAAATCGATCAGGATAGGTCTGATCCGCAGGAAGCTCATTTAAAGTAAATACAATTGAAAATACTCGTAATTACCCAATGAAAAAGTAATGCCTGGGATCTTAAGATTTTAAATCGACAGAACAAATACAAAGGAAAGAAAATATATGAAGTGAGGTATTCAAATAAATCTCTTTATTCTACCTACTAAAAATTAGACATACCTCATATATACGAATACTGTAGCATTCGTTAAGGAGGTTCTATCTACCTTATTCACAATACATTTTTATTTACAAATTATTTCAGTTTAAACAATAATTACTTAATTATATACGACATGCAGAAAAGTTGCATATAAAACATTTTAGCCTTAAATATTATAAAAGGGTTTAACATTATGATACAAGTTATTTGACAGAAATTGTGTGCTTTAATAAGACGTGTATTTTTTTCTGAAAATTTTACAAGACCAGACCAAAAAGTGCACCGAGGGGAAGATGGGAGGAACTTGTAAGAAATGCAACTACTTAATGTTAGGATATGGAGAAGGAAGGCTTTGGATAGGGATGAATGGAAGCAAAAGCTAAGGGAAGCTGAAGCCCACAGTGGGCTGTAATGCTTAGAAGAAAATATTTTCTTCTGAAGTAAGCTTTTGTTTAGCACTTATGATTTCCAAGTTACACAAAATTATACAAGATCCATAGGGAATAAAGGGGTCTTCACAGCTATTCCCACGGAAATTCAAGAGAACTTATCTTGGGAAAATGAACAATAACGAAGACCTTCCATATAAATAGTGGTTTGTGGGGAATACTTTTTTTTTAATCTTCAAGTGCCGTGCTTAGAAGATCACAATTGAAATATGAAATATCACTTTCTTTAATTGTCCTGTTCAGATACACACATACATTTACACAGCATATGAGCTTTTTAAATGGTAGTTTTGGTTAAGTGTAGATAATATAAAATTATACACTTTATTCCAAGTATTCTGCATAAAACACACAGTATAAAACCAAGGAAGGAAAATAGAAGGAAATTGAAATTTTGGAGACTCCCATTCTACTGATTTTTTGAGAGGGAGAATCACATTGCCATTTAGCGAGAATATGCCACCAGTATAATGAAAACATTGCCTGATTCAAGTAATTTTGACGAGGAAAATTGTGAAAGATATAATATATATATATATATATATATATATATATATATATATATATATATATATATGTATATTTTTTTGTACACTAATTTGCTGCAAAATACGAACTTTTCTTTGAGTATTTTTAAAAATGTATAGTGTGAAGAATTTGAATTAGTATTATTGTTTATTATAAATTAGGCACCCTGGTTTGTAGTGAACTTCAAAAATGTTTTTTCTATGATAACTTCTTTTGTTGAACATTATGTTCCTGGTTCTTTTTCCAATATTTATATCGCTAACACAAATGGGTTATTGAATGAACCTTCATTGCTTCAGGAAGTTAGTTTTATAACGATTTTATAAATTCATAAGCATTTTGAAGATTAACCCTAAGGTAGGTAATCCGTGAGATTTTTTATCCTGCACATAAGCAAGGGGATTATGTAGGACATTTTCGTAAACAATTCACTAAATTTGCAAACGCTGGTAGAATCAAGACACATCTATTTGCAGCTACCATGATAGAAAAACCTTTCTAAACTGCTCTTCCAGTATGACTGCAAAAAACAAGTGCTGCTCTAGCATTCCATTAAAAAAATAATCGAATGCCAAAACGAAATTGGATTTTGTTCACTGTATCACAGGGCCATACCCACCCTACTCAATCATACAAATGAAATGTAGTAACGTTCATATAGAGATAATAAATACTTTATAATGGCGGGCCTCAACTCTGTGTGTATGTATCCGTTATCAAAAACAGTCGATAGGATATAGAGGTATAATATATTGCTCCCAAATTTTACGAATGAAAAACGATTTGGAGCGCAATTTTTTTGCCTGATATATATGTATGAAAGTTAAGTTTGCATGCAATCGAGATTAAAAATAAACAATCCATCAATTTAACGACATCTGAATGTTTATTGCAATTGGAAAATGTCAAGTGTAATTTCATAATCTCGTTCGTTTGTTTGGGAGCGGACGTTGGGCGGGAAAACGAATCGGCAGGGGGCCATGAAGAGAGATTTGAGCGAGCATTATAAAACAAAACTGCATCGCAGTGCGTCACGGTAAATGAATTATTGAAGGCTGCGATGTATCGACGCGGGCGGGGCAGGAGAAAGTGGAATGGGAAGCGAATTATTAATTGTCTCTGTATTCAAAACACCGAACGTTGATACACCCGATCACTGCTGTGCCGGAGTATTAATTGAAAATTTATCGAAGTTTCAATGTCAAAAAGTGTCAGATTCATCACGATTGCTTTTTTTATGCCCTGCGCTTTCTCTCCCCCTCTTTGCCCGTTTTTATAAATAAATCTGCATCATACAAACTACCAAACGAACCGATGAATCCGACCTGCGATCGCCATTTAGGAAAACGCCAGGGCCCCACATTACACAACACTGTGAAGGATAAACAATGACAATTTATCATGTTTCTACGACAAACTTGAGTATTCTGCCCCAGGTAATACCACAGTAAGAGAAATACATTCCTCTTTAGAAGGCTGTGGTAATTGCTCCCTGCTTCACTAAACTTGACAAGTACGACTTTTAGAATTGCGTAAAATTTGACAGATTTAACAATTCCTAAATATTATAATTTGAACGTTATGATAGAATATGTTAAATTGTCACATGTTGAAATCTTGCTTCATAAACGTCACACTATATCTCGAAACCTAAAAGTTCACCTTATTTCACTCCAGATGGCTCTGTAGTACACCAGCAAATATAATACGTACCCAATCTTAAAACTGAACAGTTCACTAATCGAAGATTACTAATTATTGTGTGTTATTAATTATTGTGATACCAAGAATAACATTAAAGGGCAATCCCAAACAAATAAAAAATAACTGTGTTTAAATGACCAAAACAGTCTGCAACCATAGCAAGTAAAATGACTGATTCCCAATTTATCGGCGCTTCCTCACAGGATAATTACTTTTTTTAGTATCCTCCTCGATTGAAGGAATTATACTATTCAGACTCACAAGTGGCACCTTCAGGAATAGACTCAAACTATGGGTCGCAGAGTAGCCAGGATGGGCATTCATCCCGAAGATGATATGAAATAAGGGCGAGGTGGATGAAAGGAAAGTGATGATGGAGCAACTGGTGGAGTGAATGGCGGAGAACCCAGAGAAAACCCGCACAGACGCCGCTTTTCCACCAAAAATTCCATATGCAGTCGCCTGGGATCGAACCCGAGCCACCTTGGTCTGACCAATCAGCCACGGCGGGGCCTCCACAGGATAAATATTACACGTAAATTACTCTAATGTGCACCCTCACATGACTTTCTCTATCCATGGCAAAGTCACACACAAGCTGGACATCAAATCAGGGACTTAACATGGGAAGCCAGTCTTTCTCTGTTAATTTCAAAGAATAGTGTTATAAGTGTATTCTAATAGACTTAAAAAGTAAGTCAGAATACAGCGTTCAAATTTATTTCTATCAGCAATTATTCATTATAATGTTAACATAATTATTTACTGACAGATTTATGAGTAACCTAAACTCTTCTAACTGGTGTTTCATAAAATGTGCAAATGTTAATTTCTAAGACAGATTTGGCAACATCACGTTAACATTAAATTGTGACTAAATTCATTCGAATTACATACATACTTTCCGAGAACGCACATGCGGTGGAATTTTACTAGTTCACTGCGTACTAGTATTATGTATAATCTGTTTAATTTATCCAGTAACTCAAATAGTTTACAAACAACATTAGTTGAAATATGGGCACCATTCGCTGCACGACAGAGTTGTAAGTGAAACTGAACTTCAGCCCACACTGTGACAAGAACATCCGGCATAATACTTGCAATTGTTTGTCTGATTCTTTGTTTTGGAACGTCGATATTCTCAATTATTTCACAGTAGACCTCATTCTTGACATAGCCTCAAAGCCAGAAGTCTGGCTTCTAGTTGGCCATAAAATTGGCCAATTGCCGCCAATCCATCGTTCTAGAAATAGATTACTTAACTCTTCTCAAGCATGGTTTGTTGGAAGATTATTTGCAACCCCGTTTCCACTTGTTCGACTTGAAGAAATAAAAAATTCTGTAGCGTGCCCATGTTCATAATTGTAATTAAAGATTTCTAATAATATTGTGACACCGGCAGGCTCACAACAAAAGACGCTCAAGGTCAAGCTGCCCCACGTTACTGACGCGAGCAAACACGTTACAAAAATCAATGGCAGAACCAAAAGGGGTTTCCGAGATTATTCCCGAAGTGTCCGGCGGTCAGCGTATTTGTAGAAGTTCCAGAAAAGGTGAAGTTCGAGAAAGCTCCGTGTTACGTCATCCTCGCTATATAAGGAGTTGAGGTAACAAGAGTTTTGTGTCAGTCAGTTTTAGTTGTAGCGTTTGTGTGTCAACTGCGTGTTACCGTCAGGAAGATAGCGAAGTAGTTAATGCGTGTCGAGTGATTGTAGAAGACAGCTGTTTGGGAGCCACAGAAAGTGAAGAAAGACAGAAGGGAGTGCGTCAAGGTTACGAGAAGAAAACAGCTGTAATGTCACAAAAAACTGTACTGTCTTAACGTCAGTAAAAGAGAACTGTGTTGTTGTAAATTCAGTTAGAATAAAATAAAGTTATAGAAAAATAGCTGGACTTTTTTCATTGTCACAATATTTTAACACAAAGAAAACAAATTAGAGAACTACACGGGCCATTTGTATACAGAACGTGTTTATGTAATAACTGCAATGCAAAAGTTTGCAATAATGAGTTTATTAAGATAATGGAAAACAATGGCAGAAGAAAAACTGTGAACTGTAACTGTTTGAGTTACTGGATTAATTACTTTCAACCAATTACACATAATAGTTAATTTGCAGTGAACTCGAAAAGCTCTACCATGCACTCTCGGGAATCCCCTGTACATTAAGTGCGACGCTATGGAATGGCATTACCTCAGTTTTTTAACTGCTACACACTAAAAGCGTTGCAATATTAATTGTTGGCAAGGTCGCACATCTACTTTGTTGGGAAGTATCATTAAATGAGCCGAAAGCTTGCATCGCATCGCCTCGCCACCAAATGCAGCTGATAAAAAGAAAGAACAGCGAGATCAGTTGTTATTACAGCCGACGTTCTATGAAGCTGATGAGAAAGTGCTGGAAGAACGCAATAAACCAACACACGTGAAAAAGTTTCTCGCTGAGCTTTATGATATCAAATCCTAGCCGTGTAATGACGTAATAGATTACTTCCCGGACTTTTATTTTTCATCTTTTCCGCTGCCTTGTGGTGCAGTTATTGGAAGCTTTGTTCTGGAAGAAATACAGGCCTGGCTGGAGGACCACTTTTAGGCTTTATTAATCTGACTCTCTTGGAGCCTCGTAAATAGCCCTAAAGGACTGTTCTCGTAAACGTTTTACAGGACGATAATAACTAATTTGACAGGTGATTTTGTCTGATAAGCTACAACAGTAGCAGTAATAAACACAACCTGTATTCAAAACTGAAGATATGGCGATTACCAATTAGTATTCGAAGTTATAACATCTCAATCTACAAGTGATTTAAACGTAAACCGAGTGACAAGGCTCCACGGTGATTAGCTTTGCATTCGGGAGGTCCCGGGTTGTATTCCCATCGGATCGGCGACTCTGGCCATGTTTATTTCGTGATATTCCCTTGCTGGTATGGCTTCTCTTCTATCACGAATTTCCTGTCCTCAGTATTTCCTTTCATCTGTTTCATATCAAACAGTTCAGGGAAGTAGAACCAGGCAACGGCGGTTGGTATGCTGTGGCAGAACGGTGGAATGTGCGCCATAGAAACATTTCCCCTGGTTCTTGACGAAAATGCTGGAGCCCCTTTACTTCTTGAGATATTTCATCTACACCCCAGTATACCCAGGCTAATGTGGGGCTAACCAGCGACAAGGTTAGTGCACGTTGGAATCGTTAATGGCCCCGTACTTGCTAGTGCACATCGTCGTCCTGATCTGGTCACCCTTTGTTTCTTCCCTTCATCCCTTCCGTCCAAGGGGATCACTAGTCTGACAGCCTCTAACTTCTCACTTAAGCGTAAAAGCATTATATTTAAATACATTTAGATTATTAATAATTATTTTAATCAAAATTAAAAACATATAAGCAACACTCAAATTCTTTTCTTAAAAAATTATCATAAACATGCCAAATATCATAAAAATGAAACGTAATGTATTTAAGTTCAGCGTCATCCTAGGAAATGTCAAGCAAAGTTTGAAAAATACTCTCCAATCCCCAACTACACTTTACATGAAGAATTTGTCGACATTTCTTACTTTCTCAAAAATGGCTCTGGCGGCTTTTATTAAAATATCACACTTTTAAAACAATTTCATGACAAATTAAATGTATAAATGCATTTTCTGGGAATAACCCATGAAGTCCTCTTAATTCTCATTGACTTTAGTGTAATTGTTAAACTATAAGAAATAGAAAATCCTTACTACACAACAATGATGATTTCCTTAAAGTACAGAATACAATTTTTTGCGCCGTTATTTCGGAGATAGATTCCTTCATGTTGTGAATTTGCAAATACTCTTATCAAGTGGGAAGTCGATCTACATTTTTCAAAATCTGACCATCTCTTGGCCTACTGAAGCCAACAACGAATGTGTAAAGGTGTAATGAACATTTGTGGCAATTATAGATAGAAAAATAAGATTTTGTAAGAATAGTTTCCAGCAGAGAAGAGTAAATCATGTGAATGAAACATCATATTTTTTGCTTTGTTTGCGAAAATGTAATCAACATGTCAAATAGCCTGTTTGATAAATGGGTATTAGGCTAAGTTCAACATGAAATTGTTTAGCAGTTATTATTATTATTATTATTATTATTATTATTATTATTATTATTATTATTATTATTATTATTATTATTATTATTATTATTATTATTATTATTGTTGTTGTTGTTGTTGTTGTTGTTGTTGTTGTTGTTATTATTATTATTATTATTATTATTATTATTATTATTATTATTATTATTATTATTACTGGAAGAGACTGTGCTTCCCCTCTCGTTCAAGATTACATCTTAATATCTAAAGTTAAAACATAAAGTACGACGTTAAGAAGAAGGAAATGGAACAAAACCACAAAAGGCATAAGAAACCAAAAAGAGGAAGCCATAAATAAGAACAAAAGAGACAGTTAAGAGATAGCGGCTCTGATATGTCGCTCATAAGCCAAAGCTGACCACAGAAAGGTAAGGGAGGCTATAATTCAATATCGTAACACCAGGGGAAAGAAAAGGTTGGCAGAAAGCGTTATGACATGTGGGCAAGGTAGGTAAACAACACCGGTTACCAGAATTGCACACATGGCCATTTCGAGATACCTATACCACCGTACTTCCGGTTTCTTTCTGGGTTTCCTAATTTCAGAATTTATCTTCCATTTATATATCGCCTTTAGTATGTTACCTTTAAAACAACATCCACACTCTCATTCATAATTACAGACTCTAAGAGGATGGGGTATGCCTAGCTAAAGAAAAAGTCCCACCTTCCACCCGGGAATCAAACCCAGAACCTCTGTATTTGAAGGTTAACACGTGATCACCAGATCAGAGGAAGTCCTCAGCTAAAACAATCAAGAATTAACCATTGCCCATTGGGAGCTGTATGAAAGCTCCAAAGCCATCCAAGTTAAATTTCCAGCACAAGTTTTAATAATTTAAAATTAAGAAGCTTCTGACTTAGAGTGACGATAGATTCCAATTCTTTTTTGGCAGCAATTTACTGAAACTCGCCACTTCTTAATGTTATGTCTTCGAAAGAACCTGGAAATATGACATTGTGTTGAGTTTCAGCAAATTGTTAACAAAAAATAACATTACGTCTTTGAATACCATAAGTTTGAGCCAAAACATAAAGTAGGAATGGAGAGCTGAATTAACTTTTTGGGGAAGTAAATTAGAATCGTCTCAAACCATTTGAATGGCTTATCAATAAAAGGTGTTATACATGAAGATCAAATAACTGTCTGTGTATACTGCAGCTCTGAAAGATTCTTCTGCAAGACCAGTAACCAGGATCTACTCCAAATACAAAGCTTATGTGTTGCACTCTAAATTACATGACTTTCTCTACTCACTCTTGTACAAACTATTCTTACGACACTTGCTCTTCTCTCACTTAATGTTAATCGAGAAAAACATTTGCAGACATGTTTTATTATGAGCAATGGCCAAATTATTTAACAGCTGGTCAATATCTGATGGCTTAGAAACTACGTTCTATTTGTATGAAAGGGTATATAATAAAACAAGAATAACGTTGCATTCGAGAAAAGTATAATTTCTAGAAAATTCACACCAATAAACAAGGAATATTTCGGAAATGGTTGACTCCATAAAAAAACTTGACATCAATTGTATGCTTTTTTTTAGGTAGAAAGATTGTATCTCTCTATTATGGTTTACCAGTTACGCAAAAGTCATCCCTAATGAAGAGGACTTCAGAGGCTATTGCCAGAAAATTTAAAATATGTGTTTCATTTGTCATGAAAATGGATTTAGCATATGGTTTTTCAAACAAAATTAATAAGTCAGTTTTTAGAAAATAAAAATTTTCGGAAAGCTTTCTATATGAGTAATTAGTTTGGAATGTGGGATATTTTTTTAATCTTCGTAATGATCCTTGGATGATGCTGAGCTTAAATACTAACTTTGGTGTTTATCAACCTTATGGCAGACATTTTTATGAAAATGTTTTTATGAATTCAGGGAGTCTCAAAACGTGTATTTCCGGTGAAACCTCGGCAACCAATTTTTGGGTGAAATACATTACGCTACTGTATAATATTATTGTCAAAGGAGCACTTTAAATTCTAAAAAGTATTTTAAAATATTGCAACCGGAAAAAAAAAAAAAGAAGTGGATAGTTGAATAGGGCACATTTTTACTTGGGTACTAAACTGTAAATGTTCATTGTTTTTGCCCAATTTTCATCACTCGGAGCCCTTAAATATGAAATGTAGGTGTACTTTTACTAAAGGTAACTATTTTGGAAAGGAGCAATGTCGTCGTCGTCATTCCCCCCCCCCCCCTAGGTTACCACGGTGCAGCATAACCCCAAGTATCTACCTATGTGTTGGCAAGCTCTGGGCAAATATTCTGTTCCCCGAGCCGGTTTTTACTGGAAATACTGGTGGATGGGAGGAAAGCTCCGTCGTGTAAAAAGCCCTCACAGCAGTAAAACAGCTCCCCCCCCCCCTTTCCACCACCCTTTTTATATAAATAACAACAGTGTATATAGAAGCGATAAGAGAGGAACGGGCGAAGTAGACAACGGGAGAGAGATAAATTGTATTGTTTTCCATTTGCAGTGATGAAACTTTAACCCCTCCCTCGTGGAGCCCCCCGCCCGATACACAAGGGCCACAGAGATACGTACGTTTCCAACCGCCCACTGTCAGGAGAAGGCTCACAAATCCACACTCTCTGATCCTGAGTAACTAATGGCAACAGACAGTTTCCCTCGGACACGGTAAACAATACCAAATTTAATTTGAGGTTAAATCCGTCAGGCTTGCTGACACTCGGTTTGAGGAAGTGTTGACGTCGGGATTGTGAAACAAGACACGAACGTATATCAAATCTTCCTTTGTTTCCTCCGGAAAACCGCAAAACGAATCCTAATCTGCCATATAGAAAACGCAAGGCGTCAAATTTGATAGGGCGTGTTACAGTGCCTGAAAACACTATGGCTTCAATTTATGTGGTTTGCAAAATAGGAGTTAGTATTTCTTCCCCTTTTAGTACAAATTTCCTAAGCCATTGAGCTCTTTTCTGTTTTATCTTGCACATTATTTTTATTGTTGTTTTAGTCTCTATCATAAGTGGTGTGTGTGAGTGTGTGCGAGTGTGTGCGTGCACGCGCGTGTGTGTGTGAGTGTGACTAATGCTGCTCGGGAATTGACAATAAAGTCCTCCTTCTAGCTTCCCAATACGTCAGGATACATCTTCAAAGCTTACATGAAAGATGTTCCATATTCATAATTTCTTCTCTGGTACACAGTAGGCAGTTTGTTGAGGTTGAAAGGTCAGTCCTATAGAGATGATTATTCAGACAGTTATCTCCAGTTAGGGGACAAAAAGAGGCAGCTGATTTTCTCGGTAATTTTGGAATTATTTTACGATTTTGTGCAATTTGAAGCCACTTTGAATTCTTATTTTCTTGTGTTATTTTATCCACATAGTTTTAATTACCATTTACTCCACAATGAGAAGGAATCCGTTGTAATACATTTTCCCCAGTTTACCAATTTGTTGAATCATCTTTTAATATTAAACCCCTAGCGCAACAGCCATTGAAGGGCCAAGGCTTGCCTCCCAGCCGCTGTGTCTCCCACCTCTGCCCGTTACAGGCGTCATTGGTGGGGTGCATTGGTGAGGGTGGGACGTGGTCGGCGTGGCCCCTAGCCCTCCCGACCAGTTATGCGGCCGTCACGACCTGGGGCTGCTAGTTCCCCAACAAGTAGCTCCCAAATTGGTCCCCGGGGCGCGGAGGACCCGGGTTCGATCCTCGGTACCAGCATGGGGATTTTCCCCCGCTGGGAGGTCTGACATGGGGTGCACTCAGCCTCGTTAGGTCCTGGGGAACCAATTGGGGAGCTACTTCATAAAAATAAAAACAATTGCAGAGAATTGCAGAAGTGTTATTAGGTATATGCACAGATGGCCGAAATGTAGCACATTCTTCAGTGAATCCAAAAAATAGTCGTAATAAATTAGCGCAAAACAATTTCGTGCACAGAAGGTACAAGTACAGTAAAACCGCGTTTATCCGGACTAACTGGGACAAAAGGCAATCCGGAAAATCATAAATGCTGATAATCCGGGCTATATCGGTAATAAGTAAAACAAAATCCTTAAATAAGCACACTTGCCTTTATGACGATAAAAAGCTATGTCTTGTAACAAAATTATGCACAGTACATAGTAGGTATTGTTTACAAGACATTAAAAAATATAAAAATTTTAAATACATAAAATCACATCATTTCTTAACAAAGAACTGATCCACAGTCTTCTGTTTTACACATGTGTGGCGTTTGAACGAAGTTTAAACTGCATTCTCAAACACTTTGGTAAGACAATAACAATCCGGTTGAAACACACACGATAAACTTAATGACACTTGCCGTTTGAAATCAGTAGGAAACCTTAGGGAGATTGAGGGACGTGTAGTGATAAAGGTCAACGCTTTCTTCCAGGGCTATTTATAGCTGGCGAGACATACCGTGTCAGAACCGTGTGACAGCATTTTACAGTACAGTAAATATTACCATAATCTATTGTACAATTTATGCAGGAACCGTACATTGAATCCAACTAAAAAGCTAATATATGTCGTATTTATAGTCACGTTGTTGCTATCATTGTTAAATTTATTACCTAATGTGAACATTAAATTTAAAATACTTCCTTTACTTAACAGTTTTTTTTTTTTCCGGAAATTTCCCCGAATTGCTAGGAAATGCTGGGAAGGATAGTTATATCTCCCGAATTTCTTTTTCTACATTTTACCTCACATCTCATTTCACTTCACCTTTCATCCTGTCTGGCTATTTCAGGGTTCGAAGTATTGGCGAGAGTTTTGGCATGCATCGCAGGGAATTTGCACTTTGTAAATCCTCGTCCTCCGGATCGGGAGAGGTCTCCGATTTCCGGACTCCCACAGGGTGGAGGGGCTGCCACTGAGGAGTTTCAATTTGTAGCTGTTATGGACCCTTACCCTCCGCTGTAGTCTTTCCTTAGTTTCGACCACTCCTAGAATCCCCTCATCGCTTCTTTCCGAGGTACGGCTCATCCAGAGACTAGGCACGACAGATATAGGTCGAGTCCTTCCCTTAGAATCTGGTCATAGAGTTATAGAGTCATATATCCTTTGTATCCAGTAAAGTCTCTTTATGGAAGAAACTTTCCCGGCTCTGTTTCTCTGTTTTATGTTGGTGGTGTGGTTGGTTACGTGTGCACAATTTCTATTGTGCCATAGGTTTAAATGTTCTTAGAAACCTTAATGGAAACACTTCAGAACTAAGAATTGCATCTATATGTTCCGAAAACGCGCAAGTTCATGGTTTCTTGTTTCAAGCCTCATTATGACGGGCCCGTAAAATTATTATTTGAGTTAAACAAGCCGCACCTTTCACTTGTTTCCTATATAAACTCCGCCAGATGCCTCCACTAGTAAAATCTTGCCGCAAGTGGCGCCCGTGGTTGCGGAAGGCTTCGTTCCATATAAGTACAAGGTTTTAATGTAATAATTAATAACAGGTGCTTTGTTTCTCCTCGGCCTTTATTATTAGGAAATGAAATGTTGGTTAAGTTAAGCCCCGCCGGCGTCGCTGTCCTCCCCTCCATTTTCTGCATGGGGGCGGCAACTACTTGGGTCGAAAGGGGTGGGAAAGGAGGCCCTTAATACTGCAACAAGGTAATCCCTTCGCGAAGCTGGGTGCTCTTCCAGGATGCCTCAAGAAGCCTTCCCTGCTATCCCAAAGCTGCCTTTTCTCCCGAAATGTCCTATCAGATATACCTACCTCTAAGCTTTAATCTGTTCACAAGAGGTTTACCTCTTTTATGTACTCGTATAAACCCCTTCAGATAATGGGATATTCAATGTCTGGCTAAAATTACTCGCAATAACAAGCGTTCATACAGACTTCCACTTTTTAACCTCTGTTGTTGAGTGCAGTTGCTTTAGAATATAAGAAAGTAATTCCGTTTAGGTTGGAGTTGAGCGCACAAACCAGGGAAGTCCATATTTAGTAAAAACAAATTAGGAAAAAGCTTTTTGCTGACTACATTATTTAATTTATATCAGTTATTTCACCACGATGCTATTAGCATATACCCACGCCACTCACTGTTTATTTTACCTAGATCCACCCCTTTCTTTACCATTGAGTAGCAATGATATTCTTTTAACTTACTTAACCTTCTACTTTGAAATACTGGATAGTAACTTTGTGCTTTAGATATCTAGGAATTGCATAATCAGACAAAATATACCTACATGAAAGATTTTCTAAATCTATACTAGACGAAAACGAAGAAGTTGAAAATATTTTAGACCGAATAGATGAAATGTATACATCCAATTAGCTGCGATGAAGTATTGCAAAAACTGAGCAAATGAAGCAATTAAACATCTTCCTGAACTGCCTATCTTAATCAAATATGTTCCTGAATTACTAATATGCGTTATTTTAGATTTACTTAATGTATGATCGAAATTTAGGAACATGCTATAGTATTGGACAGTAACAACATACAAAAATTGATATAATATATATTGTATTATGAATGATTTAGTTTATTTTGTTGAATGAGAAATTGTTCGATTAAATTCATCAATTGTTATAACATTATTGTCCGATTGAATGCCATTATTATTTATAAAATCATTTACTTTAATTTATTAAAGTTATCTGTGCTCACGTCGATTAACCACACGAATCCAGAATGCGTTGAACACAAACTGAATTACAATAAAAAGTTAATTTCAAAAAATCATCAGTGTCACCGCCTGCGGTGCCGTATGTAGTAAAAGCGGGCATTAAACACCAGGCCGCTTTTACTACACACACACACACACACACACACACACACACACACACACACACACACACACACACACACACACACACAGACAGACACACATTTACGATAAACTAGATAAATGAAAACTGGGATTTAATATGGCATTTGAGGCATTTATGATCCAATAATTTAGGCTCGCATTCACATGCACAGTCGGAACTAATCGCCAAGACAGAATGGAAGTACAGTGCAAGAACGACGATCTAGTTTTATAAAAATCATGCCAAGGTACGTCCTAGTGGTATAGACTTGCCATTTCTAAAATCTCACATAACAGTAGGAGTTCTTGCTAGTCTTGTTGCCACCAGCAAATGTAAGATGTAGGATAACTTTCGTGTAATACGTATAGGTAGCGTGCATGCCTACGTGGCATCTGTTCCTCCTGAACCACTTGGGGACACTTTATGACCTCTTACTGGTCCTAGCTACCACTGTCGTCGGCGTTCAAGTGGCACCGACTCCCACATTGTGCTAATTATCATTTCATACAAGTTGTAAAGTGGGAGTCTAAGTCATGATTTCCATGATTTTCTAATCTTCCACTTATTTTGGCGTAAGTGTAAATGGTTTTAAAATTTTATTGAAAATCACCCTGACTAGCACTTTTTTATAATGTTAATGCTAGAGAGATCCTTTGGTGCATTGATCAAAAAATTTAATTGCAGAAAGAGAGAGAAATTTTATGTATGGGCGCTCTTTACCATGCTTCTCAGCGCCCTTTCTATATGGGCATGAAAGAGCACTTGATTTTGCTCAAAGGCCTCTTTATCAGACATGAGGTCCTTCTACGTGCTGTAAATCTACTACACGGGACCAACGGCAGTACTTCCCTTCCGAAGGAAGTCATGCTAACGATGTTTGCAGCCCAAAAATGCACCGCCCTCTGCTGGGTTTGAACCCGCGACCTCAGGAACCAGAAGCTAGCATGTTACCCCTTGACCGCGGAGGAAGGAGAATACGTTCACATTATTGTCTCTGCCAATGTCAAATTCACACGTATCCGTCAGTTTTATACTAATAACACAAAAAGTGGTTCTATCCAAGTTTGCTAAATAATGATTTCAGATTATATAAGAAGTGCTCGACATTTACGATAAGAAATGCCACGAGTGACTGTCAATTTATCTAAAGAATTTGACTCACGAATGCATTTATCAAAACTATTTCACGAATTAAAGGATGATATAGCATATGAAATTGTATTTAAATGATGTATTCTAATTCTAACCTCATAAAAGAAACACACATACATCAGCGCCCATCAGGGTTGCCAACATTTAAAAGTAAAATTATCGTACCAGTCACTCAAATTTATAGATTTGGATTCAAAATTATCGTACATCTTAAACCAAATACTACAACAGTAAAAATATCAGCATAACACTTATGAAAATGTAATATTAATGATGTTTATGATATTCACTTACAAGATTGATGACCTCAACCAGTATTGCAACTTTAGCACTTATGTTTCTCACATTATTTATCTGAAAGTTCAGCTTCAACTGTTGCAGCATTATACATACAAATGTATTGTTGAGACAAACCTTAACATCTTCTCGGTCACTTGGAGATTTTCGGATCTAGCGCATTATTTCAAAACTAAGGCGACAGAATAAGCTCATTTACCGTATATAGTGCCAATCTGCTTCTAACTTTAGTTTTTATTAAGCCCAGTTTAGGAAAAAACCCTTTCACAAGAAGCTTTTCTGTGGGGAAACGAAATCACTGATAATGCAAAGGCTCTTAGTTCTTTGAATTCAGTATTTCCACCAAGGTGGCATGTGTTTAATAGCACTTCAAAACCTATCAGGGTCAGGCATGTTCTTTATTTCACACGGAATATCACTTATTCAGAGTTTTCTCCATTGATCGCCAATGTTCGGAACAGCGCCTTTTTCATTGAGATTACCAGATCTGGGCACACTGGCAAAAAGAGGATAAAGGGTAGAAGGATTAGTACGATATGAAAGGATTGCCTTAGAGGTATGGAGACAGGCCATGAGGGCATTTGGGATAAAATTAGTTTCATTTCGCTGGTGTGACAAACCAGTGAAAATAATATTTCTCCGGTATCAAACACATTCAAATTATCGTACACCCCCATAATTATCGTACGGGTTGTCAACCATGTGTACAAACATTAAAATTATCGTATGCCCCCATAATTATCGTACGAGTTGGCAACCCTGGCGTCCATTGGCACGGCCTACAAGATGCTTACATTGATGTTCCAATTTTTAAGATGTCGGCAATGTTAGAGGTATCTGCTGTTAATTTATAATTTCGTTCAACACAAAATTGTGTGTGCATGTGCGTGCGTGCGCGCGCGCGCGCGCGTGTGTGTGTGTCAGTTTGTGGGCAGCTCAAAACTCAAAAACGAAAAGTCAGTTAAAAACCAAAGTTGGTATTCAAGGTATATGTCTTTCAAGGATGCGACACGAAGATTTTGAAGAAAATTCCTCCACCCCTAAACTACCCTTTACATAGAAAATTTTTCGAAAATTTTGTTTTTATTGAAAATGGTTCTAAGATTTTGTTTGAGATAGTTTTATGACAAATGATATATATTGAATTGTCTGGCTATAGCTTATGCAGTCCTGTTTACTCTGGTTGACTTAAGAATAAATCATAAACTATAAACTATAAGAGATACGCCAAATCTTACTATACAAAAATGTAGAGTTCGTTAAAATACATAATTTATGTCCAAATACTTTTTTTTTTTTTTTTTGAGTGAACCATTTCGGAGATATTCCTTGTTATTTGTGTTACTTTTAAAATATTACGCTTTCCACAAATGGAAGATCGTTATTCATATTTTGTATGTAGCCGTGTAAAGAGAACTAGTCTGAAAGCTTTAAAAGATTTGACTACCCTCATAGACAATTATTCCCATATTCCCCTTGCGCCCACAAGAAAATGAGCAATTAGATAATTTCTGCATATGTTTATCTCGATTAATATGAAGAAGATAGAGGAATAAGAGTTTGTAAGAATAGTTAGTAGAAGAGTAGAGAAAGTCATGTGAGTGCAGCACATCAGATTTTTTAGTTTTGCTGCTCAAACAAACAAACAAACAAACAAACAAACACACACACACACACACACACACACACACACACACACACACACACACACACACACACACACACACACACACACACACACACACACACACACACACACACACACACACACACACACACACACACACACACACACACACACACACACACACACACACACACACACACACACACACACACACACACACACACACACACACACACACACACACACACACACACACACACACACACACACACACACACACACACACACACACACACACACACACACACACACACACACACACACACACACACACACACACACACACACACACACACACACACACACACACACACACACACACACACACACACACACACACACACACACACACACACACACACACACACACACACACACACACACACACACACACACACACACACACACACACACACACACACACACACACACACACACACACACACACACACACACACACACACACACACACACACACACACACACACACACACACACACACACACACACACACACACACACACACACACACACACACACACACACACACACACACACACACACACACACACACACACACACACACACACACACACACACACACACACACACACACACACACACACACACACACACACACACACACACGGCGGCGCCGTGGCCGAGCGGTTAGCGCGCTCGCCTACCACCTAGGCGGCCCGGGTTCGATCCCAGGGACCCGCATGTGGTATTCGTGGTGGACGAAGCGGCGTCAGGGCGGGTTTTCTCCGGGTGCTCCGGTTTCCCCCGCCATCTCACTCCACCGGTGCTCCATCTTCATGTATCATCAGTGTCACCGCCTGCGGTGCCGTAGTAGTAAAAGCGGGCGTTAAACACTACAACAACAACAACACACACGGACATTTTTTTTCAAAATGCTTTTCAGGGTTCAGGGGAAATTTCGGTATCAAAATTTTGGATGGAATGCAACACTTCTTCTACTTGCTGTAATTAAAAATGTATACAAAGAAGCCATGCTGTTTTTCATTGCTAAAGCAGGTATAGTTTACATATGCTTTGCATGGGAAGGAATTCCAGAGCCGATACGCTACATTTCAGAAGAGCGACCGGCCGGCCGGCTGGCGAGAGTAGAACGCCCCCCATCTCTCTCAACATTAACCCTTTTCTTCATCCCTCTCCTTCCATTTTCCTCTCCTCCCACCCTTCCGAACCACATTTTGCAAGCAGCAGCGTCGCAACGCCTAACTAATACCACTTCATTTAGACGATAAGGGACTGCAGACCCCTGGCTTGGTCTTTAGAACAGCCAGCATTATCTCGTCCTCCCCCTACCCCCCTCTCTCCCCATGATTGATGAGCATTACATGCCGGCCTAAATACCGTGTAATTTGCAAATACAACGCATAATTACGCTTGATTACCAGCGCCCTCTATTCGGGACTCACTTTATGATAAAAGATAGAGGAAGACAGACGGAGCAGAAAGAGAGGAGGAGGAAAAGGACGAAGGGAAGAGGATGATTAAAGCAGCGGTGATGTACTGCAGCTCTTACTAACTACCACGAACACGAGAAAACAAAGGAAAAGAGGAAGGGAAGACAGCGTTCAGAAACTCCGCCCTTCGGTCGCCGCCATTAACATGGAGAGGTTTTCTAGCTGCATGTGCTGACATTAGTTTCAGATTTTGTTGACGCAAAACAAGCAATAAAGATGGCAGACACAGCTCTATTTGTCATTGTTAATGTCAAATCTTGTGCTCACACCGACGTTTCCCGGAATATTATTGCTTCACACCTTTGATATAGTGCCCCAAAATCCGTTGTCTCTCAACTTTAGTACAAAACACTTGGCTTTCAAATTTGAAATAATTTAAACACGTTATTTAGTTTCTATTCAGGAAAAATAACCTTCATATAAAATCTTGGGAAAGTAAATTTGACTACGTGGCTATATAAAGTATTACGTTTTCAATGCTGTAACTACAAATTCATTTGTCATATAATCTATGCTCATGAAAGATATAACATTATGACAATGTATTGCAGATTGTCGTTAAACACATTCGAACTTATTATAAATTACTAATTCATAAACAATGCTGATCAGTAAAATAATGTGTAAGTAAAAATAACTTAATTCACAAAATTGTGATATGGAACTCACATATGACTTTTTTATATAACACAATTTCAGTGTTGGTAATTTCATCACCATTGAAAAGCATTGTTCTTTCCGGGGGATACATTTTTAGTTTCTCCACTACGTATAGTAAAGTAGAGAAATTCGATGTGGAGATTTCGCAGGTAATATAGGTTTTGAGACCTCCTGAAACCAAAAAAGGATTTTTAGAAAAATGCATTTCGGAGATATGCCCTGATATTTGTGTGAAGTTTGGAGAACTTATACTTCTGTCAAATGGAGCATCGTTATTCATTTTTAATATGTTAACCGTGTAAAGACAACGGAATTTGAAGGCTTTAAAAGATTTTACTATCCCTCAAAACCTACGGTATTCCCATATTCCCCTTGCACCTACAAAAAATGAGCAATAAAATAATTTCTGCAAATGTTTATCTCAACTAACACGAAGAAGATAGAGATATAAGAGTTTGTAAGAATGGTTAGTACAAGAGTAGAGAAAGTCATGTAAATCCAACACATCAGATTTTTTCCAACGTGCTCCACTGCATGATTTACATAGGTATAACTCTTTTTTTTTTTTTTAAGATTTAAATCGTTTAATCTGGTTTACCATATGCTATCTGGTTTGCAATGAATTAAATTGTTGAAATGATGCTCAAATGAGGCCGGGATCCACAGAGCTCAAAGTTACCCGGCATTTGTCTTCTCAGAATAAGGGAAAACACCGGAAGTAACTGCCCTGTTGAGATTCGAACAAGCGACCTCTTGAATGTGAGGCAGTCACACTACGCCCATACCACATGCATATGGCAGGTAGTTTCTAAATTTAATGAGCGAGTGAATGAGTGAGTGAGTAGTAAGTCGGGTTTAAGGGCCTGTCGAGGAGGTCATTTTGGCCCGTTATAAATTGAAATCTCTAACTATACATATTCAGAGTTATCTGAAGTTACCTAACTATTATCTGTGGTTCTATAACTGGCCAAAGTTTATCGTGTTGGCAAAACACAAAAATGGCTTTAAATATTGTAATTTATTGGTAGTTTCTGCCGCATTTGAATTCCAATTTGAAAGTTCTAGGTTTGTTGTTGGTTGAACTTTGGACATACGTAGATATGCATAGGAGATGATCTTCTGCTTGTTTGGTCCCCACCGGTCAGACCCATATATCATACAAAGGCAGAATCCTCTTAAGAATTTATTTAATTATGTTGGCTCTTAATAAGTGTTAATGATTGCTAATAAATCATTTCATGGCAGCTGAACTCAATTGTGCATGTATTGTTGCAGGTATGGTTCCAAAACAGAAGGACAAAATGGAGGAAGAAGCATGCAGCCGAAATGGCAACTGCAAAGCGCAAGCAGGAAGAGGCTGAAGGCTTGGCCGACGGAGACGCGTCTGATCGAGATGACGACGATCTAGGCCTGAGGGGAGGCAGCAACGCCGCCAAACGTTTAAGGCGGGAGCTACAGGAAGAAGAACTGGCGCGGCAGTGAGATCCAAGGAATCCCTTTGCGAGAACATTGAATGTGCAAAGTGGCAGAACTGAGCAGGACTCTAGTGCCACATGGCCAGTGCAACGCGGTATTAATGTAGATTGACTTGCAAAATACTAGAACTAAAGGCATTTCGCACATCCTTATAAAACGTCCAGTATCGACATTACCACAGGGCGAAGGTATCGATGTTTCGTTATCTGTGGCAGTGAATGAGCCTCATTAGCGTACTGCACACTGTCCATGGTCTAAATCCCGCACAGTCAGCTCATGGCTCTGTGACATCACACAACGCTTCTCTTCTGTTGCTGTTGTGAGAGAACTGTGCTTTGAGAAACCTGGGGAGGAACAAAAGACGTTCTCAAGGGGGCTGTTCCAAGTTGGGACGCTTAATAATTTCAAAACTGAGCACTTTGAGATCACAATTCCCTTCACTCAGTATATTTCTCTTTTATCATTGCGTTTATATCAGTCGTATTAATAACATAAGTTTTGAAGGATTGATAAAAACGTTGAAGCACTGTAAAGGCAGTTATTTGCTTGTTCAAATCGTAAGCATTAGAAGATTTAAACTTCTTGTTCAAGAGACAAAGTTTCGGATACATCCTGATATCGCCACCAATCCCATAGAGTGTAAACTTAGTTCCAATTAGGAAATACTAGACACTTATCAAGAGGCAGACAAATATTAGTTGATCCTTATAAACCGTCCGATGCGCGCCATAAGGTCTAGGATATGCCTAAGTTAATTTACAAAAATTCAATAGCAACGCAATAACGGCTGAAGGCATATGAATATAAGAGATGAGTGTTCTGTGCACTTTTCTTGACGTAATAGAAATTGAACCATTAAGGCTAAATTGTATTAAACAACAGCACTTCATATATATCTACATTATTATCTTAGCTCTCTTCTGTGGAGAACGTTTCCCCATAAATGAGCATGTCATTTGTATAAATAGTAACTGACAGTTGAACAGCTGAAAGTCTGGCCTCTCATACTCCCAAAAGAGCTGAGGTATTGAATAGTCTCTTTTACTTCCTTTTGATAAACGTTTAATAAAAAATGAATTATCATTGAATGTTTAGATAAGCACTTAAGATGAATACAAGGATTCTCAAGAATCCTTGTATTCATTTTAAGTGCATATTGGTAAATATTTAAATCAAATGTCTTTTCTTCGTTGTTTTTACTTCTCTGCCTTTCTTCATTCAAAGTTAAATAAAGTAGATATTTTGGGTTTGGTTTTTATTAAACATTTCGCAACAAATACATAAAATGTAATTCCACAAATATGAGCTTTGGGAAATGTTAATATAGTTTGCGTTCTACAACAAATTATTCGCGACGGCTTCGGAAACTCACCGCGCAGCCGTCACCTTATTTCTAAAGCCCAATTTTCTTCAATCCTTGGGCGGAAGGGCGAATGTTCGGCTGCTGCACTTTATCTTTATTTTACTTTTTATTTATTTTCCAAAGCACTGTCTATGCAGCTACGTAGGGTAGAAAAAAGTGCTCATAAAATCTTCCAGTCAACTTCTTGTGATCTCTTTCTGCTTTCTTATATACCTATGGCTTAAGTATTTTATTAAGCTGATTGTTTTCGTGAATTTCATTGTTTGACAAAATATTTTCTAAATATTAAATTTGCAAATTCATGATGGACAGTGTGCAGTAAAATGTATATATTGCATCTAGACTTGAACCATGAATAAAGGCTCATCATAACAGTGACGAATGTTCAAGAATGCGATGGAACACTTCATCAACGATTGTTCTCAAGTGATACCTAAGAGTTTGCTGCCTTTAAGGCAGGACTTGAGTGTGATATAAAATAAAACAGAGGCTGTAACGGGCTTTTTTATATAAATTAGTGCAATGTGTTTAGAGGTGGATGTCCAAAATAAACAGTATACAACTGCAGAACCTTGTTAACAAAGCAGTGAAACAGAAAATGTCTATAAAGTGCTTTCACTGGAAACGTACACGGGGCAGCATTATATTCTTGTTGCCGATTGTAAATGTCAGGCTGTGGAATTTCGAAAATAACTTCACGGCTCTGAGCTCTAATTTGTGTGTGCATGTCGTCTATGGACAGAACAATGTAACATATGGAAAATAGGCGTATTTTTATTTGAAAGGATATGTACCCAAATAACCTCAGTTTATAAGAAATAAAACCATGACTGCTTTTTCATTTGCTTTAACGCCTGCTTGAAACATGATAGGATAGCAGGATTTTATAATCCGTCGCTCTGCGCATGCGCCATTGACTTGCATTTCATTTTCAGCTCTAAACTCTTTTTCGCTACTGCTTGCAATGATTGTTTGCTCAATGGCAAATGATTAGACAGAGAGTAAACTGTTATTCTTAGCTTTTAAGTAAAAATAAACTTCTAAGTATTCTATTTTTACTCGATCACTGATTTTCACGCACTGTCTATTAGTACAAATCTTCCGCAGTCAGAACAGTAGTTCAAATGGAAGTACAAAACTATATTGAAACTTCCCTTTTATCCACAGTTTAGTAATTTTGCATTCAGAAGTATCACGATAAAATAAGGCTACTTGCTAAGTCACGGAAGTATAGTTCGAGCTCTAGTGCTTTCATTTCTAACGAATATCCCTCATCCCTTATACTGATTATTTTATTCACCGATTACCGATGTCCTTGAATGGCTTCTTTGATATCAACAAATGCCCACGACCCATCGTTCAACGCTTTGTAGCATAATTACAGCTATAGAATTGGTTTAGGAAAAAAAATAGATTTTTCCATGACTTAGTAAGCAGCCCTTGCACAGGAAGAATAAATGAAGATAGCACATGAAATATATACCCCAAAATAGTTGAATCAATCAAACCAAGAGAACCGCAAGTACGTTTTACCTAATTCTGAAGCAAAAGAAGCTGAAAGGAAACAAAAAGAGTTATTTTCCTTATATAAAATTATTCCTGGACACACTAGAACATTTGTGAAGCTTTTCTGTTGTATGCTCTGTCATGTTACTACTTTGGTAGTTCAGGTTTTGAGGCCATACATATTCTGTAAAGAAATTTTAAAATTAATAAACGTTTTATTCTTTGACGTGCATTTAGTTGAGGACGTTAAGGGATTGTCTACGTCTTAGGAGTTGCCAAGTCATACCTATATAATACACTAAGATTGAAGAGAGCTTCATAAAATTCAAGATAAACATTTCGTTCGTTATACCAATATGAACGAAGTGCAGCGGCAAAACATTTGTCCTCTTTAGGTCCTTGGTACCCTGCTTTGTTTGGGTTTAGAGAAAATGAGTGATCGAGTAAAATTCATCAAAACATGCCGAGGTAAACATATTTTTTAGCTTCTGTAACAGGTGCATTAGCCCCCATCTTATAGAAAACTGACAACTGCTATTGATAACGCAAAATCTTGAAGACTGGGCATGAAATTCGATTAATACTGATCCTGCAATGAAATGAATGGAGACGGAGGTAACTTTGAAGGAAGAAGAAAGGAATATCAATAAGTTCAGGCCTGATAAAATTGTATACGATATAAATGTTAACGCGAGTATAAATGGGAGAATATATTTCTCTGTACTTAAAGAATACAATTTACTAAAGGAACCTTATTTGTATATAAGTTGTAACTAACAACTCCATGCTGTTAATTTAATAAAGTAATATTGTATATTGTTATTTGTTCTGATGTAATAGTCAAGTGCAGGAACATTTGCAGGACTATGGCATAAACAAAATTTAATGGCGGGGTGGCTCAAAAAAGCCTTGCTGCGCCTTGTAGTATTGTATAGTCAAATACGTTGTGAAACCACACAATAAAGTCGGTGATAAAAGTAATTTGTGGCCATAAAATTTATTTTCACAGCAGGAAACAGAATAGTAAGATCAGCTATCAGTCGCCATTAAATTTTGCTTCTGCCATGGTTTTCTTTTAAACATCCAAAATGTTATGAACTTATCCATGTGCTTTTGAAAATTGAGCTAGTCATATGCATACGTATTCACTTAATTCTTCTAAAAATGTTTTGTTATGTAATAACATTGTTTACTTTATCAAGTAAAAGCAACGGAAAAAAAAGCACTCAGCACGCCAGTTGCTTAACAGTAACCAACAATACTGCTTTATAATACTGAAAACATTATGTAATACTTGTAATTACACTTCCCAGTCATTTGTCTGGGATTGGGTACAATTCAAGCATATGCATATGCTAGAGAATTTAATATTTTGTTTAGATGCACTAAATTAAATTATACGGGACATAAAGACGGGTACACAAGAAGTGTAAAACTTTGGTACAATTTTAAGAATATTTTCCATCATTGTAAACTGAAATGCTTTCTAAGAATTACTGGCTGCTCTTTTGGTTCTTATGTTGTGTTTGTCAATTGAAGGCCTCGGATAATGGACGTCCACAATTTTTATAATATAAAGATAAAAAAAAACTCCTGGAAACAATTTATTTACAGGTTTCCTCAGAATATACTTTGAACACCTCTTAATCCATTGAAGAATTTTGCCAGTATTTCCTAGTACAGAAGATATTTTCGATGTCGATGTTGACATGCAAAATGAATGACCGAATGACTGTTTCGACAGAGAAATCTCTTCAGGAATACTAACCCTAACTTAATTTTCTAGAGACGTCCCAAAGCTTTATTTACTGTTGAGTCATTCAATCATTGTTTTGAATAATGTGCACATACTTAAAAACCTTTTTGTACAGGTGATTCAATGAACCAAATTTTACAATAATTATACAATAATTTAGCAAACATTATACATAGTTAACAAATATATTAATGTTAACAATGTGCCATTTTATGCTATAGAGAACAAAATTTCATTTCTTTAAAATGTATATTCCACAAATGGCCTCTAGTTCTGCAATGAGAATCTGTCAGTGCATATTCTCAACCTATTATCATTGAAGCAAACTTTTCTCTGTGAATATTGTGTTGAACATCTGCAACGGAGACCCCAAAATTATGCCACAATATATTTTGCTAAAGTTTCATGACATTTGTCTGCTAGCTCGATGGGAATCAAGTTATCTCGAAAAATGTAGACATTGCAGAGCCTCCAAGATCTCCAGATTTGTTTATCTACTATTACTTTCTCTGGGTGTATTTAAATAATCCATAAACCTTTCTATACCTTGACAGATAATATTCACAGAGGACGTTGCTACTTCAGTTGAAATAAAAAATAATTTGAAGGTATACATACGTAATAGGAGATCAGAATGTCGTCGCAGATATGCAGTTAAGACATAATGTTCCTGTGTTACATAGCATATGACATTAATCTCTTATACTTATTAATTAGCATAAATAATATTATTATTTTCCACACAACTGTAAAATTTGGTTTCACTCAATCACGCTGATTGGAATAATTGTGTATTGTGGGTTTCTATAAAATATGAAGTTTTGTATACGTATTTCAATTGTTTAGCGTTCCATAATACTAACAATTTACAGGGTAATTTTTGAAAGAAAAATGTTAAGGTTGAACCAATTGGTCTGTAAAAGTATTGCTGTATTGCCATGATATACTTCAAACACTTCCTTCAAGATCCAACGCAAAACAAATAGTTTTGAGAATTCAATTTGCCCGTAAAACGGGAAATTTGATTACTTAAACTTGAGACTAAAATATAATTTCCTTAAGTGAGCTGACCATATGTTAAAAGCAATAGTGGGCAGTTTCATCATACGAGCCATTCACAGCATTTGAGAGAATTATTTGACTACAGCTATGCAAAGGGAAATAAAGGCATAAAATGTCAACAACAATATAGCAAAAGGCAAAGTTTTCTTTTTCACCTCATTAACAGGTTTCTCTCTACATAGTCAGCAGTGTACGTCAAGGAGACTTCGCTTGAACACCTTTAATTTCACAATGAAATGAAGGAGCTCGATAATCCGCATACTTGTGCAAATCCAGAGAGATGTATATACTATTTTACCTGTGTTATTATTCCCGTAAATACTGGTAAAACAACATTAGATATGAACAAGTGTTTCCAGTGAGCATGTGACAATGAAAGTGACACATAGATATGTATATGTTGTGTAAATGAAAATGAAAGCTAAATACATTAAAATTCTTGTAATAAATACTGTACAATGTATGAGTAACTAATATATAATACATTTATTTGTAATATACTCATGTTGATAAAAGTTATTTTGTGACAATATTCCTTGGATATTTCCTTACTTCCCATAGAGCTTTATTTTCTCCCTGCATTATTCAGAACTCTTTTGAGCTGGCCTGTAGAGCACCTGGCTGCTATGCTAGGGGTCCTGTATTCTGGGAAATTGGGGAATTTTTCTCTAGCTCCAATCTATCCCTAGTCTGGAACTATGGATGAGATTATAAATATGTGTGAGATATAATGCACAAAAAGCCCAATGTTAAACGAGTTAACACCATTGTCAACAGGCAACATGTTCCACAGCAGAGGCTGGTGATAACACCTTAGAGTTAAGAACAGCCAGCCCTCGTAGCCGTGGTCGCTAGAGCGCATGTCTCTGGCGTTCCGCCATGTAGAGGGTTGCATGGGTGTTTGTGTCCTGTGTAAATGTATGCAAAAGCAGAATAAAGTCGGTAAAATAAACCAAGACAACACGGGAAAAAAGGAAGGGACCTAAATGGTGGGAAAAGACTCCTTTAGGCTCTGAGAGAATAATGGAGAAGCATAAAGCAACGTTAAGAGTGGAGAAAAATATAAGTTTCTATGTGTAAGAAGTACTGAAGTTTCATGTCTGAAATAAGAATTACAGTAAGGTTTCAAAGTCTTTAATTTGAGTTCAATGGCCAAAATCTACAAAATTCTTCATTTCATGACAATAAGTGACCATATTTGCTTTTAATAGTTAAATACCCTGCCAAGAGCAGGGTATAGTAGGCAGATACAATAACAGTAATGGTATGTCTACACTGGCGTCATTTAGGTATCCTATTCATCAGCTTTATTCATGAAAACAGTGTTCAATAACATTTTCATATTTTCATCAACAAAATTCCTTATTGATAAACATTTTTGTGAATGGGACTTTTCATTACTTTTGTTATATGTAAAATCTGATAGATGCACATAATTCGATTTCCGTAAAACTGGACAATTTTGCACCACTTTTCGTAGTTTTTTAAAAATACCTCTAAACAAAATGTAGATATAACTTCGAAAAAAAAAATGTTATTCCTATGTATAGTACCTCGCCTTTTAGGGTTAATAGATTCATTTGGAACATATACGAGAAGAGAAAAACAATTGAAAAGTGGTGCATAGTTGATTGTCAGCGTAGGGCATATGTTCACCACATGTCTACTTCCGTTTATATTCCAATAATGCACAGTTACACTATTGTATTTCAATTTGCACATTTACAATCAAAATATAATCATTTCAATGTATTAATCCACTGCATTATATGCCTTTAAGGCCAGTCTCTATTTCAAAGAGTATTTTGACATTTCAAGGACATAAAAGAAATCCACGTCTTGATAGTTTCTTGGACTCAGAACTCACTCCTACTGTATTTACAGCATCATACCAAAGTTCATGTTTCACGGCAAATTACTTCCAGCTCTTACTGGACTTACTTACACTGATTTGGATTGTCTATTCTTGATGCCAATAACTTCACCAGGGTATAGTTCACTCAAATAGTTGACAACTAAATAATCACCACTATTGAAATGTTTTGGATCACACAGAGCTATTTCTTTGACCAGCCGTGTCTACTTTCATTTTCAGTTTCTGGTGACATAATAGTGACATCGGTTTCGTCATCTAATACCATTTCCAAATTGTAACAGCTGTTAGATGTAACTTCTTACTTTTACTCTTTAGTTAGTTTATTTTGTTTCCTTTGTTTCTTTTGTTCCTCTTGTTGGTCATGTAACGAAATGCTTTTTCATGCTTCAATTGGAAGTTTTCTATTCATGCCAAGATGATGTGGAAACTCAACTTTTGTCTTCCTGATGGGGTGTCTAAGACACGTCTCTAAGTAATTTTCATGGACCAAAAAACATCCAATGTTAGTGTTAAATAAAGAAGACAACAGTAATATGACCAAAAATTTGAAGCCAGACTTCCAAGAGGTTGCAATTCATTTATTTAAGCCGTAAATTGTTTTGAGAGAATTCCATCTGCATATTAACAAATATAAATAATGAAAGAGTAGTTATTTGTAAGTGTTACATAGTTTAGAAGTGGACTGAAACATAGTTAAAATTGTTTGTTGCAGAATGGAGAAAAAAATAGTGTTGCAAAGTTGTACCTCATAGTATGCTTGGAGAATTTCGTGCATTCTATTAATTAAATAATTACCCTAAATTATTTTAAATGTATAGAGGCTCCAGTCTATTCTCATACACTCATGTAGAAAATAAAATTAATTTACAAATGGATACCTATTCACCCTCAGTATGGAAAGTTTCAGGATAAAAACAAAATATGAAAAACCCAACTTCGACTGAAATGTCTCTGGGCAAGAGAATACTGAAGAACACTCATAAATTTACACCAGATTGCAGCAAAACTCCGCAGCTTGAAAATGACATGCTGTATTGAAAGACCCATCAACAGGACACGTGTACACAGTATGATAAATGTCTATGGTACAAAGAAGCACTCCAGGTGCAAAAATATCCAGTTTCACGGCATATGATTCGTCAAGCTGAAGTGTGTGTTTTAAATATACCTTTTCTTTTTTGGAAATAAGCTTTTCTCAGTCTATTGTGCTTTACCACCTGTACAAAAGTGTACAAAATTCGTTGCAATTGTAGAGAACTTCACAGGTCATTTACCAATAGTAAAGAAATGATACACATCAAAATTGTCAGAGCTGTTTGTCGAAAATACAAAGTGATGAGCATTCTCCATGGAAAGAGTAGCTTCATATGGATGAATTCTCTTACAAATCTTTATGCTCTACTCTTGGAAGATACTAAACTTGAATACCAAGTAAAAAGTAAAAACGGACAAAAGGACTCTCCTCCCATCAAAAAATTCAATTTTGTCCAAAATTCAATTTAAACTTCTCCTCAAAACATTGGTTTTCTTACAGAAGCTTGGTATCTATCCAAGATCTGGTTTTGGAGTTAAGCTATCCATAGACAAGATCACATGCGCGCGCGGGGACTATTTATAAAAATACTTTTTTACTCATAGAATACCCCAAAACGTATATTTTTCGTGAAATCTCGATATGAAATTTTAGCGTAGAAAACTGTAAGCGAATAACAGCGAATGTCTCGTAAATGGTTGATGCCACAGAAAAGTTAGTTGAAATAACTTGTTATACCACATACATAAAAAGATACCGGTAAAAGCGGGAGAGCAAAAATGAAACAAAAGACTACATAACATCGTGTCAAAACCAGCACTAAAGTACGCTTGCGAAACTTGTGTTCTGTGATCCAAAGAAAAGGCTAGGGCAGAAGCAGCTCAAATGAGATTTCTAAGACCACTATTGGGAGCAACAAGATTAGATCCAATGATGAATACCGATATAGGAGCACAACTCAAGGAGGATAGTATAGTTGAGATTCAACACTATCAGGAATGGAAATGCCATGTTTTAAGGATGCCCCCTTAGAGACCCTTAGAGATATCCAGGCAAAACCTTTTTATCGATTCTCTGGACGAAAAAATGGACTGCAATTGAAGGCATGATTTAGAAGACAATAAAGGAAGCTTATACATGGCACACTAGACTAGACTACCAGATGGCAGGCTGAGAACAGCCCGAGGTGTGTCATTCGTGTACCTGCCCTTTTAGGGCTTAACCACTGTATGACGGGATTAGGATGTTATAGGATGGCTGGTGAAGAATGAGGATTGAGGGTTGTTGGGAGGTAGCATGTGTTTATGCTCCTCGTCGGTTGTTAATTTCAGCATGCAACTACCGTTGGGCACTGCTGATGGGTGGTCCAAATATGGATATTTGGCGAAATTTTTGGACTTCCAAACTACTCTTGGAAGGACTGTAAGGAGTTCAGCTTACGCTGTTGATGGGGTAACTCCTGTGTTACCGGGGGTGCCCGCAAGCCATGCGGGGAACCCGGTGTCGCACAAGCGTGCGTTCTCTGGGGATATAGTCCCCAAAAGACCTAACCAGGGCGCTCCGATGTTGTGGAAACTGGTCGTAGAATTTAGTTGCCCGGCGCCTAATTTCGTCCTCCACGTACGGGAGGGACGAGGCTTCGTGCAGTAGTCTCGTAGGGAATCTGCGGTATACAGAATAGATTACACGAAGACCTCTATTCTGTATACGTTGCAGACGCAGAAGGTGGGTATCTGCAGCCATGCCCCAGATTTCGCAGGCATACAGGAGGATAGGGATAATGAGAGCCCGAAGGAGGCGTAACTTTAAGGGAATTGGCATCCCCGACCGCAGCATAGGGTACAGTGAGGCGATTGCCCCCTGGTCCGCGCTGATAGGTCGTTGATGTGTCCCCGAAAAGTTAGGCCCTTGTCGAGCTTTACTCCCAGGTAGGTAAGGGAATCTACCCACTCAATCCTTCGGCGAAGGTATGTGAATGTGGGGAAGTTGGCGGGAAAGCGGCGTTTGGTGAAAAGTATGGCGCGGCTTTTCTCCGGGTTGATGGACAATCGCCAACGCCTACACCACTCTTGGATGAGGCGGAGGTGTCGCTGTATGGGGAGAAAGGTTTTGCGAGGGTGTTTGTTTGTACAGTATAGCAGCACGTCGTCAGCGTACTGGGCTATGTTAACGTGCTGCTCGGATGGAATGTCGGCCACATAAACGCTGAACAGCGAAGGGGACAATACAGAACCTTCAGGGACTCCGCCTCTGATTGGCCTTCGTGTGGATTTGGTTCCCGCAACTGCGACCACAAAGGATCTATGTTTTAGGAATGAGTGTAGCAGGTGTATTAGGCGTGTGGGTACCTCCAGTTGGATTAGTTTGTGAAGGAAACCGGCATGCCAGGTCGTAGAGAAGGCCTTCTCAACATCTAGAGAAACCGCGGCGGTATAGGCTTTGTCCTGGAAACCCAGGGCGGCTGCCTCCACCACACGCAGCAACTGCTGAGATGTTGAGTGGCCAGGCCGGAACCCAAACTGATGGGGTGGGATGGCTTGAATGTCCCCTACATGGCACACTGTTTAAAAAAACTATATAAATCTCATTTGTTTTAACGAATAACGCTTTAACTACCAAGCGGGATGTCTTAGGCAATCATGTCTGTGGCCGGAATTCGGGAAGTACCTGCGCCGACCAACCTCACTGGGTTTCTTTCTGATTTCCAAGGTAAGTACCACGACCCAAAGTGCCACCTTAAATATGAAACAATGGTAAAAATGAATATAGATGAGAATATCGAATGCTCAGCCATCTATCCACAGAAATTGAAAGTAGGTAAACTGCTCAACATGTGAGAGTCTACCTGCTGCATAAGCAGAAATACAGGATGTTGTGACAGTTGTACGGAGTGACACCTGCACGGAGATAAAATTTGTTGACATTTATACGTAGCCCAAAATAGGTATTCCCGGAAATGTTCAAGCATGTAACATTTAGAAAGTTACAATTGTAGTAATCTGGTGCTGACCGGTACAGTCTCGGCCAATGCAGTTCTCAGAATGTTGACTCGAGAGCTATAAGGGTTGGAGTAATACTATATAGGTCATTTATTCTCTCGGTGGTCCTGTATGCATGTGTGGCCTGGGCTAATGCCTCCAAAACTGCCCTCAAACAACTCCAAACCCTCCAAAACCTCTCCCTCCGGAAAATCCTCTCTGCACCCATCCTAACCACTAACCGAACCCTTCACCAGGAAACCCAGATCCTAACCATTCCCGAGGCAATAGCGAAAAGAGCCACTGCCGCGTGGGCGCGCATCAGAAACCATGACAATTACGTGATTGCCAATATTGGTAAAGGTGAGCCGAAGCATCGGAAACACACTAGAATTAAGATGTTTTAGACGTCGTTCGGCTCACCGACTGGTGTGCGTCCGCGCAAAGAAGGGCCCTAGGCCGCACACACGTTACCTCAGAGGCCTGCATCCCAGGGAACCAGTCAGGAGCTGCAACCTGGTCCGCCCAGGAAAACTGCGGAAAAAACTGTACATAGTAAAGTGTATATAGTGCAGTGTGTGTAAATATGTATATACGAGTGTGTGTGTGTGTGTGTGCGTGTGATGGGACATATGTGTGGTATGCCCAGGAGTGAGTGTGTGTATATATCCGTGTATATAAATTTAAAAAAAAAAAAAAAAAAAAAACTATCAAAAACTGACAAAAAAAAAACTGAGAATACGCCCAAAAACTGTTCTCGGTGGGCTAAGGCTGCCCACTGTATGGGTTTTTTAAAAGATAAAGCAAACCCGAATTCACAATTATTGTAAAATTATAATTAATGTTAATTTTGGCCTGTAAGCCGGGCCCCTTTGTACCGGCACCAGGCAAATGTCTTAGTTAATAAAATAAGTTGAAGTTGAAGTTGGCAGGTAATGATTTGGGGATGGGACTCGCTAAGAAGGGTTCATTACTACAGTTGATATCCTAGTGTCAAGTAGTGTGCGTGCGGAGATACGAAGTTCAGCGGAACCAACAAAGGAAAACTTTTACTTATTTATAACAGGTGTCTTAACGTCATCTAAGGCAATTTGATACTACTTTGTGATGCCCTAACGCACCATTATCTAGAAATTAAATCGCTGATACTTACTGCAAGTATATTGCTAAATGAACCTTTTGCATTCTGCAACTCTAAACATGTTTTGTTTAATTTAAACTTGGTGTTATACAAATACAATTATGCCTGCAAATTTTCATTCGAAAACCGGTTACTAAGTCTTTAGAGGTCATTTGGTACAAGTGTTAACATTCCACTTCTTACTCGTCAGGTAGAGGAAAAGTCTTCGTACAAATATCTCTGCGTAGAAGTGTCACTCCGTGCAAGTGTTCCAACCCCGAGATGCAGAAGCCTAGCACAAAGGTCACTGCGGGAATGTTGAAGCAGCTATCCGCCCATCGCAGCAGCAGTTGCGTAGCACTGTCTCTGTGCACACGTGACTAAAAGTACTCTTTAATTATTTTGTTGTTTAACGACGCTGTCAATAATTGCCAGGATCACATCAGCGTCCCCGGTGTGCGGGAATTTCGTCCCGCAGTTCTTGTACATGCCAGTAAATCTACTGACGTGGATCTGTCATTTTTAAGCATACTTAAAAACAATCGATCTGGACCGTATTTGAACCCGTGACCTTGGGATCAGTAGACCAGCGTCTAACCAAATGAGCCACCCAGATTACCGTTGACAGGTGAGCGAAGCAAGATGGTGTGCTACAGGATGAGACCAGAAGATCTGTCCGATACACACCGAGTCACGTGGTATCTCCTAAGAGATTCGTCGAGATAACCACGTAGTTAAAGCGACGTAAACTCTCTCTTTCTCTCTGCATCTAGCACACACACACACTACAATGAAACTATCTTCATTCAGAAATATTTTTCTATAACTGGTAAACTATAAGAGAATTGAGACGCTTACTACAAGAAAAATGTAAATATCGTTAAATACACACTCGTGAAAAATTTGGACTCACTTTTGCCTCCTACATCAGTCTTTCACATGGCTTTCTTTATCCCCTATAGTTTAAAGGTGGGTATGAAACTTTTCTTACGAACTTTTATTTTCTTACTATTGCACTTTAAATAAGATGCACCTTTACAAAAATAATTGCATTATGCCGATGTCCCACGATCCAATTTCTTGGTCAAAAGCATTGTATACAACAAAAGTGCATCGTGAGACATCGAGAGTTGGGTACAATTTTGTTGCATGCAATTTCTATCCAACACGATTGAGTTGCATCTAATTTTTTCTTCCACAATGCCACATAGTCAGCTGTTCTGTATGTACAGCTCGTGACTCTTTTAATGTGATGGGTATTTAAATAAAACGTTTTAATTTTTTCTGGATTCATAACGATGTTTATTGACCACTAACATCTATTACTGAGGTAGTCATGACATAGCTGCAGTTCATAAATATTAAGAAATCCAGTTAACAGTATGTTTAAATTTTGTTATGAAATGAGATCAAATCTCCTGTCCATCCATACTAATATTAAAACCATTACAATTGTCCCTTACCTCTTTCACGTTTGTCTCAACTTTGTGTCCTGGAGTGTAGTTTTGTCTTCAGTACGATGTAAAAGGTTGAGGAATAAATCTTCGTCAATTCGTAAAAAATTGTGATAGTTTTCCGGGTCCTCTAACCTCAATTCGATCCTACACTTAATACACCAAATGCTAAATTTATTTTTACGTCTGCCATGTTTATTTTTCACGCTACATGAGCTCTCATTTGTTTTGGACCAAATTACATCATAGTGTGGCAGACTATTTTGTGTGCAATTCCTTGCAAACAAATGCTTTGGTCAAAAAAGGTTGGACCGTAGGGCATCGGCTTTAGATATTTTGTTAAAGGGAATAGCGATAGTTAAATGTTTAACTAGCTTGCTTTAAAATTCTTTATTCGCAAGAAACAGCAGAATATGGAAGAGACTTAAAAATAATGATAGTAATGAACAACTCGAACAATTCATAATGGATATTTCAGAAATGGCTTACAGGACAAAAAGGCTTTTAAAGTAAATTGTGTATTTTAAAGAGTTCTATGTAGTACGTTTTTCTCTATGGCTTAATGCTTACCAGTGCAAGGTTATACAAAATTCCGAAAGAAGAGGAATTCACAGGCTACCAGAAAATTCAAGATAAACAGTTTTTTGTCATGTAGCCATTTTCTCAAAAATAGAAAATTTCGTAAAAAGTTTCCATATACATTGTAGTTTCCGATGGGGAATTTTGTTGGAAATCTTCGTGAGGTATTTTTTGGAAGATACTTAATGAATTGTAATACCAAGTTTGGTATTTAACCAACTTTTCGTTTTTGAGTTATCTGTGCTGTTCACAGAGACAGAAGTGTAGACAGTGGCTTTTGTATTCAGGGATTGCTTTTTGGGGGGGTCCAATCTCTGTATCGAGTTTTTGACTGGAATGCAATGGTGTTTCTACTTAAAACAGGTAAGCAGCAGGGAAAGTAACTTTAGTATAGTGGTAACGCTGCTGCTTACTAAGCGGGAGGTCCAGGTTCGATTTCCGATACTAGTGTGAGGATTTTCTCCCGCTGGGAGACCTGGTCCGGGGTGCACTTAGACTCATAAGGTCCGTCAGGGGCCAATTGAGGATCCACTTGAGGGAAGTTCCGAATTTACCGACTAGCTAACCACGCCCCACTCTCCAGAAATAAAAATAATAAAAAAGTAATAAAAATAAAATCTGCATATCTATTGTCCTGGCATCTAGAATCTACACCAGGACGTAGTATCCAGCGATTTTATTTTTATTAAATTTATTATAAATTTATATAATAATTTATATAGTCCGCATTTGTAGGTCAGATAACTACTAGCAAACATAACAAAGAAAATAAAATAGCATTTATCTTGTCATTTATGCTCTTCTTTCCTTCTCTTAGCCGTCTCCAGTGTTCAGTAGAATTCCAGAATTGGCTTCTGTTAATTCCATGGCAAATCTCTAATGTTCATTTGAGTTCTTATAGACCTCCTTAATGTTTCTACAAGTGAAACGCTTTCATCTTCTATTCCTCTGGGGTTCTCGTGGCTATATCCATTTCTCGTGTACTTCACCATTGCTTTTGTGGACAACTTGTTCGTCATTTCTTCAATATTGGGAAATCCTTATCAGATCTTGTGATGTTCCAGACCCTTTTTCCAGCTAAACATTGTCTTCCTTCCTTCCTTCAAAATGTTTGATTTTTATCACAGAGTGCATGCTCAGGTGTGTCCAGCACCTTACACAAATCACACTTGTCGGTTTCTCGTATCCTATTTTATTAAACTAGGTGTTAAAAGGTCCATGTCCTGTGAGAAACTGAATTACATATCTTGTAGGTTTAAGGTGTAACTTCAAACGTTCCTTTATATCTGGATAGACATCGTACATCCCTCGTCCTTGTTCGATGTTTGACCATTCTTTTTGCCACTCTGTTAGAAGCGTGTTCTTAATATTGCGGGTTATAGTGCAATCTATGATATTCCTTATCCGATCAATGCTCCTCTTAGACCCTCCAGAGCTGCACCCTGCTAATGACACCCGTTTTGGGCAGAGAGAGGGACACAGCGGTTGGACTGTTGGCCTTAAACCGGTATCGGACTGTTGCGCCACGGGTTTTGTTTTCTTTTAGAAGAAAAAATAAAAAATTGAACCACTAGTTGCAAGAGATACACAAAAATAATTGATAGTGAGTAGAGAAAGTTATGTAAATATAATACATAAGATTTTTCAAGTTTCAGCCGTGTCAAAGCGACATCTTGAATATTGCCCTAACAGTTTTGTCGCCCCAGGGGGAACGCAGTTTCCTTGTGCGGAAATCCGCCCCTAATGCCGATGAAACTGATGACTAGAGATCAGTTACTTTGGTTTGAGTAATTCCACTTGTCACTGCAAGCTGCTTTCAGTATAAACACAGACTAAGGCATAAATTTTCACTTCAATACGTTCATCGTGACAGAGATACAGATTATTACTCAAATATAGAAGGCATAATAGTCTTAAGTGTACTGATCTGTAAATTTTTCAAAACTCAAAGTACGTATCTTATTATAGTGTCAACGATAAATAAAGTATCGTCTAAGCAAGTAAATGGCGGAAAGTTTTCAGGAGAAAGCATATCTGTAAGTCTCCTGTCCCTCCGATTTTGGAAATAAACACATCTGGAAATATCCTTGCTTTAATCCCTCTCGTTCTCGGCCAGCAGAACGTCCGATAAGTCTTGCTAGAATTTGCAGCGTCATTTCTCTCAGGTAGAGCGGTTTTTTTTTTTTTTTTTGCCTTGAAGTTTAACGTTCTTTAACCTGGTAGTGTCATACCAGACGATGAATGAATGGATGATAGTTACCTGCTCAAATGGGCCCCGGGTCCGTAAGCTTAAAGTTACCTGATATTTGTCTTCTCAGGATAAAGGAAACACCAGAAGACACCTTATCCGGATAATTCACCCAAGCCCAGATTTGAATTCGAGACCTATTCTCTGAATAGCTTCTCTGGAGCGGACTTAAAGCTATAAAAATAGTTGGCTATTTTTTATCATTTTCGATTTAATTTAGGAATGTATATTTTGGCATAAAAGGAGTGGAGTGGAGTGTGGGGTTTAAGGGCCCGTCGACAACTGGGTCATTTGGGCCAGTATTATAACATATACCCACTAAATGATCAAATAATGCTCAGTAATGCATCTGGTATCATCATCATCGCCGCGTTCTTCTTCTTCATCTTCTTCTTCTTCTTCATCTTCTTCCTCTGCACTTCAAGGATTAGGCGTTCCCACTTGTGCCGTCTTAGCATTTTTTCTTTATTCTCATCTTCTGTGGCGTCCGATCTTCTACGTAACATTTAACATAAAACACTACATATACAATTTAAGAAACACAAAATTAGTAATTAACCCAGCTAACTTTACCTAGAGCAAAACTTTAATAATTGATACACAATGTAAGCAGTATCTATAACTGCAATTAGAATCTAAGTGCCTTGCTGTTTGACTGCGAAATCTATGCATACGTGCTGCCCATTTAGCCCATTTCAGAAAATTTCAGAGTTGTTGGTGACAAAAGATTCCTTTGGTATGAGATTAATGGTTACACACCCTTCTTAGTTTTTTCCACACAACAAGATCGTGTCCTGAAAAATTAGAACCCTTAAACCCAATTCAACAGCATTTCACTGGGTAAAAACACATATTACTTTGACTTTTGTGTGGTATTCAGTTCATGTGGGAGGTTTATATTCAAATATAAGGCGTCCAAATGCCACCTATCTTATCGCTTCGGTATTACTTATTATTACATTGTTAACATGTTTGTAAATATCTGTATAGGCAGTTCATTTGATATAAAAGCTCGAAGTGCCAATCTCCTTGAAGGAAGAAAAGAACTGAAATTAACCAACCGGAATGACAGCTGTCCTTTTAAACATGAAATCTAAAATTTTGTTCGAAGAGATTTCATTATAATGCAATGCTAAATACCAACTTGGCAAGACTGAAGAGGAACATTTCCTCTGTCACATTTCAACAACGCCTTTGAATCTAGAAAGAAGTAGATGAAGGATGGCGCTCAGCATGTGTGTCTCGCTTGTTTTCATTCTTCCCACTTTTGATTATTGAGCGGCTGGAGGAACAGATGTTCCCATGTCAACAAGAATATCAAGCAATTCTAACCGTATAAGAGCAAGGACTTTCTTATTCAGGGTGGAAGGGGTATTAGGTATATTCCACGCAAAAGTGGATGACTGGAGGAAAACTTGAAAAGAATCAAGACGATTAGTTTTTACTGTTGTTAGATAGTCTAAGATTCGCGTCAAACCTCCTGCATATGAACTTCAGAGGCTTGACGACTGTAGCAAATCAGAGGGCTGCACGTGGACTAGTCAGAACTAGCTGCGTCTCGCTTAGTAATGTCTAGATTAACGCTGGACATTAGTAGTTTATTACAAGCTTAAAATTTATGTCAGAAATAAACAGAGTGATCGTACAAGCATGCAGGAAAAAGGAGTGTAATTTTAGCTTCAGCCGTTCGGTGATTATTCGCAATTATATTTACGTGTGTTTTGTCAGAACTGAAGCAGACCTTGAACTGTTAAGAGCGTGTGATTAACCTTGGTGAATAACTGTACCGTTATGCTTCCTCCTTTCTGCTAATACACCTCTAATTACTTTGATAGGGGACAGAATATGTTGATAGTCTACAGTTCTATAAACTTGAGAAACTTGTAATATGACGCTAAGTAAAGCAAGTGATTGTGCTAGTGACAGAAGAAGAAAAACATTAGTGTTTTACTTAGTCAAGCACCACAAGTTGTGTGTGTGTGAGTTTTTTAAAAAGGAACTCAAGTGACGAAGAAAGGTGCAACTTGATTTTAAAGTGCCAAGAGTTACTAGTGGAGTATGTGGAATAAATCAATCCATTTGTTTTGCCATTTATTTAGTCAGTTTAACTGATTAGCCAAATTTTACTTAGTTTTGATCTACAGTTCCACTTAATAGCTCTCTGTAAAACGCACAGCGAAACGCTATTCTTTCCCTGCGCGCATGCTACTGTGTCTGTCTCACGCACAAGCACACGATATGGCTACGTTGCAGCGTGTTCCTATTGGCTACTGTCATATTCAGGAAATTTGACGCGGATAATAACTCCATATTCATCTTTCATGCTCAAAAAAAAAAAAACGTTACTGTCCCAGTCTATAGTTCTCGTGGGTGCGGGTAAAACCCATCTAATGCGATAACTTTTGTTGCTTCGGGTTATATAGCGGAAAAGAACACCTTACACACTTAGGCCTGTAGAGAGCTTGTGGGATGAAGTGAAGGACACACAGGAGCCTACTGACCTAGGCAGACAGACCACATAGACACGGGGATGTCCCTAACAATTATAAGCTCGAAGGCACGTGCCACTCCTGGCGCTGCATAGAGAAGGTGATGAACGACTCGTAGACCAAGCAGCCCTCTAGTGTCCACGGGAAGTATTCATTCCTTTGAGCAAGCATCTACATCATCTGTCCGGCACTCCCATACGTCAGGAAACCTAGAAGCACAACAGAAAGATGAAAAGCAAAGGGAATGAAAGGAAAATGATGGAAACTTGGTAGATGAGAGCCCCAGAATTCGCCTACCGACCAGACAAGATCAGGAAAAACCCAAGATCAACGGGAATTGAAGTCGGGAGTCCGCGGGACTACCGAGATATCTCGGACGGTAGTCTTATTTATTTCTTTATATAGAGGACATATCACATTCCACCTAAAAATTTGATACCGAGGTTTCACCAGAATACACACCAAAAATACTAATACTAATCCCTCCCCACCCACCCCCGCCCAAAAAAAAAAAAAGGAATTTTTTAGAAAGGTTCGCGCGCGTGCGTGTTTTACCTATTAACGCAAGAACAACCGAAACGTTTGGTATAAATTTACTTATCATAAAGCTTAGTTCCCACTTAGAAAATAGGTTAAAGATGGGACCTTGACAAGAAGGTACGAAGGTGCGGGTTTGATCTGGGTGCAAAAACTTTTAATATTTTGTTCAGAAAAACATACAAAACCAAAGTTTATATGCAGAAACGTAAGGTATTACGATTAATTGATTCTGAGGGCTATTAGAAACTCTCCCTACATACAAACGTTTTATAATGCTATTTTGGTAAGAAGCAAATGCAAAGTGCACGAAAAACATTCCATTGAAAATACAGCCGAGGATACAATCTGGAATAATACTTCTAAACGTAGCAAAATCATTCAAGAATCTTACAGTTCGGCAATTTTTGCCATTGCCATGTTACAAGCCCATAACACGCGAAGCCTTTGCCGCGATCTGTGGGGGCAACAAAGAATAGCCAGTAGAAGGATCGTTTTCAGTTGAATTAATATTATTAGAGCCATTTTTTTTTCGAAAAAGAAAAATAATATGCATTCGCTTCGTAAAAGGTTTTAAGAATAACGTAGACTTTCTGAAAAACATTCACCATGAATTTTTAAAAAGTACTTGATTTAAACACCACTTTATACATTTATATACAATAAACTGAACAGAAAATCTTAAGAAAAGCAAACTGTGATGTTTAGCACTGTTCTGATATTATTTTTAATTCAAAAGTATTCAGAAAACAAATTAGATATTGTTTGCCTAAGTGAAATTCAGAAGTTCGGCAATGTTTATAACTTACAAACAAACAAAACAAATGTGGTGGCCTGCAAAGGCAAATACCCACTTAGAACTAAAATAAGTGTAACAAGGAACAAGTTAATAAGTTATTTGGACTGCCAAGTGTTGTGTAACAGTGACTTCGACCTAGACTATAAATTAATGTTCCATTATATGCGGAGTAATATTTAAAACTTGGGAAAGAAAGTGAGAAAATACGCCGCAGTAGTGAGATTCTGCGGTTTCTGTGTTACACGGTCGTGAGGCCTTCGCTATGAACAGAACAGAAAACGAAAAATGAGATTTCTAAGGCAAACGATATTTCTGAGACGACTATACTCCACGGCGGGCACCGGCAGGGTTTGCCCGATCGAGCCATGCTCTGGTTCTCTGTTAACTTAGAGCCTCAGCGCGGCTCTCAGTGGCATGCTTTATTTAACACACAACTAACCATACAGCAGGTCAAATTAAACTAAAGTCTATTAATAGTGAACCAATATTCTACATTTATAGCATTACAAAATGCATGTATGTAATTACAGACATATGTATTCCAATTTGTCAGAAAATTTATCATACATAGTTCTACTTGTACTTGCAGTAGAATACCTTCGTTCTGTTGATCTAGTTGATGAATTGAATTATTTTATACCGATATGTATCGCGACTTAATCAGCAAAGCATAAAACAGAAACGGCTTTTCTACATTTAACTGACGAACTCTTAAACGTAACAGGAACAAAATTATATTTCATGATATAAAAACCCAAAACAGAAAATACAATTAGAACAGTTAAAGGTCTAACATATGATAAATTATGAACAAGTAACTCACACGGGAACATTAAATTCCAAATTAAATTAAATGTTTTATTCTTTGTTAGTTTTCTGTTGACCAGCCTATGAATATTTGGGGTCATACTTTGTGCTGCCTTGATTCTAAACACTGTATTGAGATTTTCAACAGAGAGGTTACTTTGGTGTCCGTGTTTTCTCAATTTTAAAAGTACTAGAGCTGCTCACACATGGCGGCGCCGTGGCCGAGCGGTTAGCGCGCTCACCTACCACCGAGGTGGCCCGGGTTCGATCCCAGGGACCCGCATGTGGTGTTCGTGGTGGACGAAGCGGCGTCAGGGCGGGTTTTCTCCGGGTGCTCCGGTTTCCCCCGCCATATCATTCCACCGGTGCTCCATCTTCATTCCATGTGTCATCAGTGTCACCGCCTGCGATGCCGTAGTAGTAAAAGCGGGCGTTAAACACTACAACAACAACTGCTCACACATATAAGTAGTACCGAACATATACAGGATTTTAGCTGCATAAATACGCTGGCGCGGAAATCGCAAACAAGGAAAAGATTGGTAAAAACCAACCAAATCCACCTTGTTAGTCACAATGTAAGTCGATAATTTCTGATTGTAATTCTGTAGAAACCGAATCAACATTTACTGCGAATTGTGTAGTGAATTCTCGTATATTAAATCGTGTTTGTAAACCTTGCAAGTCCTAGAAACCTTCTTCAAATTGTTCAGCGTCAGCTAGTCTTCACCAAGAACGCATATCTATACGATAAATGTGCCAAACGTTGAATCTCACTGCTGTGAAGTGATCGGTTGCTGCTCAGCAAGCAAACTCTTGTCCCCGCTCTAAAGTGTAGAGTCTGTTTAGTCAAGGCATATGGAATTGATTCACAAAGGAAATCTGCACTATCCACAACTAATGACTGTCATAAATCCATCTCCACTCCTCAGAAAAGACAAACCTATATCCCTATATAAATAGCAGCCCAGATTTTAAGGGAGTAACAGTTACATGTTGACTCCTCGTGGAGTCTCAGTTGCCAAAATTCTGAACTCCAGTTCTTTTGTTTCATTAGGTACAAAGGTACACATTAAGATGTTGCAACTCTTCCTGAAAGAACTCAGGAGGAAGAGCCCGTGTTGTAAAGCGATTATGAGGGTTCCTCAAAGGCGGCGGCCGAACTGCACACAGTTGACTAAATAGATTTTACCTGCCGGTGCCTGCTCTACGTGATCATATTCCAAATGAAACATGAACATTTTATTTTTAAACCACACAAGATCTCAATTAATATGAGATACCATACCTCATGGCATCATGAATACCATGAGGTATATCTCATATAAATTGAAATTTCCTTGTGTGGTTTACCGGAAAAAATGCGAATGAGTTGGAGAATTTACTGTCTTGTCGGCATGTCGGTCATGGTGACTTAGTGGTTAGAGCAGCCGGACGGTGACCGGTACATCATTGCTTCAAACCCCGGTCATGGCATTGAATTTTTCAGTCTCACTCTACCCTTTCCGACTTTGGAATATCAATTTCTATTTCTGATATCAACATATCCACATTTTTAATGGATGACAATATCTCTAAGTTAACTTCTAAGCAATAGACGGTGTAAAAATTATTTAAGATTGTTTATTAGCTTTATATAGATGATCTTCCTTTCAAACGAAAGGCACCAATGCTTCTTGCATTCTATGTCCTATACATATGCGTCATATGACAATCCTAGTTTACGTATCAAACTTAAGATATTGAAATAATAGAAGGTGGTGCTCTTACCAGTGCAACCTAAGAAAAGCCTGCTGCACCTCTTCCTTCTGTAAAGAGTAAGCCTTACTATTAGCAGTGAAGATTATCATATTAGACATGTATACAAACGATAGGAAAAAGCAAAGTCGGTATGTAAAGATATGTAAAGATAAAATCTTATCTAGTACAATCACAAAAGTTTCTCTTTCAAATTCCAAAGCAAACATAACATACATTCAATATTCATTACAAGATACAACAAAAAAGTTATTATTTCATCCAGGTTATGTTATTCGCGATGCTTTATGGCTTCAAATTAAGCAATTGGTACTTTGTTCAACTCAACATGTGTAATTGGAGGCACGTAGGAATAAATTTAGAAGTCAAAGTAATGATTTGTTGTGAAGGAAAATAAAAAAGAAGAAAAGGAGGCTTTGAAGGACGCTTTTACATTTCAAATATAATAGCATGAAATACTTCGAGAAGGCTAACACTACGGAAATAATAATAATAATAATAATAATAATAATAATAATAATAATAATAATAATAATAATAATAATAATAATAATAATAATAATAATAATAATAATAATAATAATAATAATAATAATAATAATAATAAAAATAATAAAAATAATAATAATAAAAATAATAATAATAATAATAATAATAATAATAATAATAATAATAATAATAATAATAATAATAATAATAATAATAATAATAATAATAATAATAATAATAATAATAATAATAATAATAATAATAATAATAATAATAATAATAATAATAATAATAATCTATCAACATTTAAATATAAATATTCTTAAGTTCTTTCACGGGTATACTAAGCAGTTTTAGGCAGTTGGGTAGTTTAACTTTTACCCAACATTTATTGTATTTAGAATTTTTCTAAATGTCCTAAAGAACAGCTGAAAGGCTGCTACAGGCAATTCATACTATTCCTCAAGGTTTCTATTTCTAGGTTTTCCTGGGTCGGGTTTTTGCTATGTTAATTTTACACAGCAGAGAACTGTATGCAAACTTGACTGTCACTGTGAAACACCCTGTACCCAAGCACTCAGAATGCAGACAATGAGAGAGCTACTGCGCGAATATACCATGCATCACTCCAACTACCGCCTTCAAATAAAATACAGTTATGTTGGCATTACGCGAAGTGCAGCGGTCCGTGAAAGCTGGATACAGAGCCATTTTGTTAAGTGCTGTAGGGGGAGGGAGGAATGCCCATAGAATAGATCCAAAGTCATAACATTAAGTGATGGGAGGGCTGTGGGATGGAGTTGTCACGTCCGATTGCTATTTCCCACCTATAACAGGAGCGATGTTGATGGAATGGCACTAACACTTTCAGATGCCACACCGAAACGTATATATCACAGCCAGTGAAAAGCTCATGTCGCAGCCTCAACCAAGGCTTTATCTTTCACTGACCTGCTTCTCAATTTAATGTGATTACAGCTTCACACTGAAAAACAGATCCATTTTTATTGGTACACCTTTACAGGTTATGAATTTCTGCGGTTCTGCTTATCGAATTACCACTAAGATTGGAATTTGTGACATTGCTGAGCTTGTAAATTAGCCACTTTAATCTAAGGATTAACTTTTGTAATTTTTATGCCTTTGCCTAGTTTAGATTCATACATGCAGATCACTCACTCTTACACGTGAGGTTTATTGATTACTGGTTGAAATAGCCGGCTTTGCCCGTGGCCTGACGATTTACCCCTACAATTTTTACTTTCTCTACTGGTAAGTAGAAGGAAGTATTGTATTCCACCCAAAAATTCGATGTCGAGATTTCACCGGAACTGTTTTGAGGCCCCCTGAAACAAAAAAAAAAAAAAAAAAAAGCATTTTTAGAAAAACGTCCGTGTGAGTGAGTGAGTGACTGAGTCGGTGAGTGAGTGTGTGTGTGTGTGTGTGTGTGTGTGTGTGTGTGTGTGTGTGTGTGTGTGTGTGTGTGTGTGTGTGTGTGTGTGTGTCAGTCTGTGGACAGCATAACCCAAAAACGAAAAGTAGGTTAAAAACCAAAGTTGGTATTTAAGTTTAATGTCTTTCACAGATGCGACACGAACTTTTGGAAGAAAATAGCCCCATCCTAAACTACCCTTTACATGGAAAATTTTTCGAAAATTTTGATTTTCTTGAAAATGGCTGTAACGATTTTGATTAAAATGTCATATGTTTGAAATATTTTTATGACAAATGAAATGTACATTTTGAATTTTCTGGCTATAGCCTATGTAGTCGTATTTACTCTGGACGACTTTTGTATAACTGGTAAACCGTTAAAGATAGACCAAATCATACTATACAAAAAATGTAGATCTTGCTAAAATACACAATTTATGTCTCAATAAATTGTCTTGTAGGGTGAACCATTTCGGATGCATTCCTTGTTATTTGTGTGAGCTTCGGAAAACTTAAAACTTTTGTGAAATGGAACATCGTTGTTCATTTGTTTCTATGTTAAGCGTGCAAACAGAACGGGATCTCAAAGGTTTAAAGATTTGACTATCGCACAAAGTCTACTGTATTCCAATATTCCCCTTGCACATACAAGGAAATAGCAATAAGATAATTTGTACAAATGTTTATCTTAATTAACACGAAGAAGATATAGAAATAAGAGTTTGTAAGAATGGTTAGTGGAAGAGTAGATAAAGTCATGTGAGTGCAACACATCAGATATTTAGATTAAGGTTGCACTTCCCCAATAGCCTTGTGTCTCTTCGGAGACATTTAAAAAATATTTAGTACGCTTCAACAAAAACACTTGGTTGAAACTCTTCATACTATAAAGAAGAAAAAATAAACTAAATAAATAAAACACTGCAAAACAACTACAAATACTACAGGAAGAAAACTGAGTAGAGAAACCCCTGTAAATATGATGCGTTGCATTTCCATTTCACTCATATAGAGAATGGTGTGAATTATTTGTAGAAGAGGGAGTAGACAAATAAAAGTGATCGTATTTCGTAAAATAAAAGCCAGCTGAGAAAACTATGTGAATGTAATATGTTGCTTTTCTTTCTCAATCAGAGAAAATTTTATGAAATTGTAGTTGAAGGGTCAGTAGAGAAATATGTGTGATTGTGTTTCGTAATAGAAAAGTGAGTAGAAAAAACCGTGTAAATATAATACGTCGCATTTTTATTCCAATTATACAAAATTCTAAATTCTATGTTGAAGGGCAAGTGCACAAGGATATGCGAATGTGTTACGTTAAAGAAAAGTGAGTAGAGAAAACAAGGCGATTGTAATACATTGCCCAGTAAAATGGATATCATAAAAACCTTCTCCATGAAAACACAGATGAGCTAATTTTCATGATGATCGGTCAGGGTTGCCAACTCGTGCGATAATTATGGGGTGTACGATAATTTGAATGTATGATAGTTCGATATCGGCGAAATAAAACTAATTACAAATAGCGACACTACTTTTGCCCTCATTGTCTGTTTCCACCCCATAGCTACTAAGCCTGCTACTCTTTATCTTCTTATTGCCAGTGTGCTCAGGTCTGATAATCTCAATGAAGAAGGAACTGTTCAGAAAATTGATAATCAAGAAAACTCGGAATACGTGATATTCCGTGGGAAATAAAGAACATATCTGAACCTTGCAGTTTCTGGAGTGCTGTTAAACACATGTATGTCACCTTGGTGAAAATACTGACTTCAAAGAACTGGCGGCCTTTGCATTATCAATGGTTTCCTTGCCCCATGGAAACACTTCGTGTGAAAGAGTTTTTTCTAAACTGGTTTTAACAAAACCCAAAGTTAGAAACAGATTGGCACTAGATATGGTAAATGAAGTCATTTTGTCTTCTCAACTTATGAAAGAACGTGGTAGATCTCAAAATCTGCAAGTCAGCGAGAAGATATTAAGGTTCATCTCAACAACAAATTCGTACAATGCTGCAACGGTTGAGGAAGATGAACTTTCAGATGAATAGTGCGAGAAACATAAGTACTAAAGTAATATTTGTTGAGGTCATCGATCTTGTAAGCGGATATAATAAACATCATTACTCTTATATTTTCATAAGTATTATACTGATATTTCTATTGTTGTAGCATTTGGTTTATGATGTGCGATAATTTTTAATCAAAATCTATAATTTTGAGTGGCTGGTACGATAATTTTACTTTTAAATGTTGGCAACCCTGTGATCGGTCAAAGGTGTCGGAGTTTATCAATTTCATATATACCAACATCAATTTTTATATCCTATATATGTGGATATATTAATTTGCTGGAACTACTCGCATTCTACTTATTGTAAAACATTTAGATCAACTCAAAAAACTTTGCGGTAATGTGTACAAAAACCTGGCAAAGTTTCATCGCAATTCCGTACTTTGACACAACAAAATTTCGCTTCTTTCATGCTCCAGCAATAACGGAATAACTTTACTGTGAGTCAGAAAGGGCAGTAATGTAGTCTTCCCAGTATGGTTCAATTTTCTTAGACATAATGAAAGCCACACGTGTCCTACTGCTATGAAAGCAGCGTTTGATCCTCTCACAAACGCCGGACACAGAAATGCAGCAATCACATTCGCAATTTGTTATCAGAGATAGGAAACAACCCTCCAGATTTCTCGAAGACAGAAAGTAAAACTGGAATATTTTATGCCAAATTTTGACGATTTTATTAATCGACATCTTAATTACACAACAATCGCGGTTGTTGATCGCCAGCTGATTCTGATACATATGCTATGTATGCTGATATGTCATGTATGGACACTGGCCAATGTACTAAACTCATTGTTGGGTTGTTGCAGGGTAAAATCCATTCCTGGTTTCTGTGTCTATTCGCTCATGGGTAGATCGATCACTTGTGGCTGATAGTGCTGGTACTGTTTTAAAGAATTACCAAATAGTTTTTACATTAGTCTTGTCCTTGCCTAGTACATACAGAAAACAAAGGTCATTTAAATGGCTAGTCTGTGGATTTAATTACCACACAAATTGCTCCTGATGAATGTGTTGAAACATTGACAAGTGCATTTCGGAAGAAAACAGTGATGTCCCTGAAATGGAACTTCGGTGGAGAGTAAATCTTTGGGCTGCAAAAAGAGACTTTCAGACCCTGGCACTTCATTTAGCAAAACGAACCAATATATCTTAAGGGAAAGAGCTGGAAGGGCGTGGCTGGGACTTTTTATGAAGAACGTCTTTCAGGAAAACCAAAGCTACTTCACACCATGCAACAACAGACTTTGCCATGAAAATAGGGACAAATTCAAGTTTTTGCGGTAAGAAACGAATGAGCCATCTCCAATCATTGCAAATAAATGTGAATTAAAATTGTAAGTTTTAAATTTACACAACCATTAACAGTTTGTATTTGTCAATTCATGTTAATTTTTTCATAAAATTACCCAGAGAAGAATGTATTTGTATACACGATGTGTGAAACTAAGTCTCCTGTTTTCTTTCTTGTTTTTTAAAGGTTCTGTTCAAGGAAATTAAGCAAAGAGAAAAAATATATAATTTCTTTAAATTAATTACCTTATTTTTGTTATCTGCAAAATTCACATAAAATGAAATTGTTGTGTGTTTTAATTCAATGGTTGGATTTTTTTTTTTTTTTTAATTTGCCTTTATTATCGATCAGCGCTGCAGCGCTATACAGATAAGTGAGAATTACAGGGAAATAACTGAATACAAAAACACAAAAAACTTACTACATAAGAACGTGAGTCTGAACAAGAATGACGTCGACCTGTATAGACCCCTCAAGGACAAGCACATGGTGAGAATGGTGTAGATCTCAATCCTCTTCTGCGGTGCCTGGCGGGTTGTCAGGTGGTAGCAGCAGATCTTGCGGCAGACGACTGCGGATGCGGTTTGGAGGCTGCGACCTATGGCCCAAGGAGAACAAAACCGCACCTGGGACCTGGTGAAGACGACCATAGAAGCGATGAGCCTGATGGCGGATGAAGTCCACTATGGAGGAAATTCCAAGTTCACGGTGTAGCTGAGTGTTGCGAACAAACCAGGGAGCGTGAAGAGCGAGGCGTAAAACTTTATTCTGAAAGGACTGCATGGCTGCAATTTTACTAGAAGCTGCGCCACCCCACACAGGGCAAGCATACCTGAGAAGAGGACGAAGTAAAGAGGTGTAAAGTAAAAGCACTGTAGCACTTTTCAGAGAAGATTTACGGTTAATCAGAGGATAAAGCTTGGAGAGTCGGGAATAAGCCAAGTTGAGTTAATGGTTGGATTGAAACACTAGTACTAAAATTCTACAGATGTTCATTTTGAAGTCGTTTGAAAATATTTTAATTTAATACGCAGCTCATTTAAACAGATATTTTTACGCACAACCATTACGATTATCTCTATACCAAATTTAACAATGGAGAAAGTAGCTGGTTCAAATCCCGGATATGGCACTGAGTGTTTCTGATTGATTCTACCTGCCCAATTTAGCCTATACTGGATATGTGTGTAACAATAATTTAACTATCATTGATTAATCTAATATTGGCTAACTATGAAGCCCGGAGCTTAAGTACTTACATACAAGGCTCTAAGTCACTATTGGGGTACGTGATCTCAAAATGATTTTGAGAACGGCTTGTGGTTTAAGGAAAAGTGCAAGTTAGTTAGGGAATTTAATGGTAACTCAGATGGTCAGAGCAACGGCACGAAAAGCTGAAGATGCGTGGTTCAAATCCCGGCTATGGCATGCAATTATTCAATGTGATTCTATTTGTCCAAGGAAGATGTCCATAGGGAAATGAATGTCTAAATAATGCACTAATATTAGCAAATAATGATAAGATCAATTTTTTGTTAACTTTTGCTTTTCCAGCTTTTAAAGGTGTGAAAGAGTGCGTAATAGATTGAAGGAACAAAGTCTATCAGCTCGTTACTTTCTAAGAAACTGGTCTGTGCATACTTAGTGACAGTGTATCACTACTCAGCTAAGCTAAGCGTTGAATTCTCTCATTTTAAAACCTATTCAACTTCAGTCAGCGTGTAACTAATGATTGCAAAGATGCTAATGATACACAAACTATTCCAGGAAGTCATACATCTCGTGCAATGATTCTAATATTCTAAATAAAACTGGAAAAAGCTTTGAGCACTACGTGTTGAAGAGCCTGTAATAACAAATATAAGAGACGACACCATCTTTATGTTTGTTTATTTATCTGTCTGTCTGTCTATTTATTTGTTTGTGTTACAACAAAGCAATGCTCCAATTACAGTAGTCACGTGTAATTTATTTATACAAGTTTGACTAAATACAAAACAAGAATACAAAAAGGAATACAAGGAAACTAAAAATAAATCATCCATTAGACTATTATCGAAGACAACACATTTCAAACTATATAATCAAGCGAGTAAGTGATACAACTGAATAAACAGTAATTAAACGAATTTGAATACAATAGAAAAAGAATACAATAAAGTACTAAGAAACTAAGATTAAAAATGAAATATCTATTACAGTACTATTTAAGGATACCCATCTGTGAAAAAAGGCTAAAAATTTCCAAAATTGCCAAAAAAGGATTTTTGTTTTATCAAATAGTATAAATCATCTGCTTTATTTTGATATGCTTTTTACAGCCTTACGATCTTTTTATCTATGTCATATGGCCGTCTATCTGATTGCCTGTAAGCGTTCGTGTCCATTTAAATCCATACAGTCCATTATTCTTGCTATGACACATTTTTATTTTTAGCACTGTTTGTTCTTTAAAATGCTCTACACGATGCAATTTGCAGTAATTATGCATGAAATTTGGTGTACCTGCTAGGAAATAACATTAAAAAGAAATGATGAGATAATTTTCTCATAAAGCGAATAACTGCTGAGTAATTAAATATTAAAGTTTACATTTCAAAATTTAAATGAAAAAATAATGAATTTCAACTTCAAAAATTTATTTTTATCCAAACTAATAACAAGATTAAGAAATTGTGTCATCAATTTGCTAACATTCTATTACAGGACATAACTGAAAATTATAAAGTTTTTCAAATCAAAATTACATCATGGGGAACCATTTATACAAATATTAAAAAAATAATAAAATATTAATATGTTTACAACTAATCTGCCTAAATGCATGAAATTAAGCACAGTTACTCCTCCCTATACAGTTACTGTTGTGTTAAAATTTCAAATCAATCCAATGAAAACTGTGGATTTTCAAAATTTCACAGATGGGTATCCTTAAGACTAGAATTCCAAATGTTATATTGGTTCTGCAGATAAAAATAAGCGATGCAACTGAAAATTACATGTAAATAAACCAATACCCCATATTTTAGTTGTGAAAAACAAAACTGTTAACGTATAACGCCAGTCAAGCTTTTCACGCCCTTTTCGTCTCAAAGCTGCGTATTACAGATGGCTTTGCATGCATACTCCATCAGATATTTATTCCCAGAAATCATAAAGTCTCTTAAAAGGAGTGTAGGGACACTTTAGCAAACAATCGTCATATACAAGGGCTCATTCACAATGAAAACTAGGAATTAACACTAATGATGTAAGACTAAAGCATAATCCTAACTCGTAACTACATACAGAAACATAAACAGCACCCAATCGTAAGAAAGTGTAACATCTTAGCTAATGTGGCGACTTGCAAAGCGACTACCGACAGTTCACACTACAAAAGAGGTTATTTATGTGTACCAAAATGAGCAGGTGCTAGCTAATCGGTTAGTAGATGATAAACTCACAAAACCATCCTCATTTTCTTTGTTATGATTTTATAGATGTCCCGATGACTGCACATAATCGTATAAAGAAAGGTAGTGAGCGAATCGACTGGTGCGAGTTGGCAGAATGACCACGCCATAAGATGTATGGAGAATCTTTCTCTGAACGGCTAGTTTCTAATGTTTGACGTAAACATAAGTCCGAAATCTTGGAGCAGGCAAACTTACCTATATAATTATATCATAAATGTATGGCAATGTTGAACATCAACATCATCCAATGTGAACGCCTGTATTAATGTAACATGAAATAAACTTCTATAGTTACGTTATGCTTAAATATAGTACAGTCAATTCAAATCCGTAAGCAGTATCAATCGAAGTGAACGATTAAGACAGGTGAATCTTGAGGTGAGAATTGTAAACGCCTTATTGTTGCTTTTATGTGAGCGAAAGACAAATGGGTTTATGTATTTCTATTACTACTTTTAAAAGGAAAGAAGTTGTACATTCTCCAAAGAAGAGATTATTGCAACTTCTCTTTTTGTAGGAACAAAGAATTCCAGATTTTTTAAAATATAAATGTTCATAGTTAATGAAGTGTCATGTTTGATTATCAAATTTTAATAACTCAATTTAAGTTTAGGGTAATGAAGTACTCTAATTGTCATATTAACTCCAGTTTATAACAGAGCTTAAACTTTTTACACAGATAATTCTATTTTAAATTGATGTTTCGGAATTAAAAACTTTTTTCTATACGAGCATTTCTCATGCGTACCAGGTTGTGCTTCCATCATTCAATACTTACAAAGTAAATGTCTTACATTTCAAGAAGATCAGGATCAAAAACCGTGCAACTGGCATTTTTCTAGTTTGATGTGAAAATGTTTGTTGTTAGAGAAGGTACATATTTTGGGAAATTTCATAATTTATAGAATGTCTAGCTTCCTTTTAGCTCACGAATTATGAGTAGTTCTTTCAGCTTGCTTGGGCTTGTAGTCAAGTCACATAATCCAGTGTGCATCTATTCAATCAGCGAAGTTTATAGAACGATACTAAATTGGATTCAAAAGGAGGCAGTATTTAAGAAAATAAGACCAGTTTGCTTTTCCATTGTGTTGCTACAGAGAGTAAATTACTGTTACTTGTTGACTCATCCCTGTATTTGTATGTTCTTTGTATTTTTGCCAACTTCTGCAGTCCATAAGTGATGGTTCTCTTTTTAAGTGATTCTATTTCTCTTCAGCGAGCCTTTCATGTGACAGTGTGCTCTAGCAGAAGTTAAAAATGGTACAAGCAGAAATTGGAACACTATTTGCAGATCAGAAGTCTGGAAACTTGTAAATTGACGAGTTATGTGGAACTTCTAAATGCCGGATTTCGAAACAAGACAATACAAATTAAATAACATTTATGTTGATCTTATTTAGGATACTCCCCTTTTAGTCCTGCTCTTTCTCCCTCTCTCACTCACTTGATAATCTTAATTTCTCTTTTGTAGATTTACTTCTTAATTTATCAAAATTGTGTCAAATACGTTTCAGGCTTTAAGACTGACAATAGTTTAAAATATGTGATTGAGTGTCACTTAAACATTACTCTGAAATTTTATTTGTGATATTTTCGCCCTCTTAATTATTTTCTAAGTGTATTGACTGTAATCTGCATTACTGACTTAAGTAATGTTTGTCATTTACACATCCCAATTTTTATTCAGTTCTTTTTTTAAAATGTTAATTTATAAGTTTCATAAACATAATATTTGTGAAAAGTTTTGTTATTTACATTTCTAAAGGATGAGTAGTAATGAAATTATGAACTTTTCCTTTACTGTAAGAGTACGTAAACGGGTTACGATGAGAAATAGTTTAGATTCGATTGATTCACAATTGTAAGCATGAGGCACAATTTCTACACTGAGAAACATTGGGTTCCACAGGACTCTATATTACATATTTTTCTCTTTATAATTGTCAATGATATATCGGCTGTTACACAAGATAAAATTATTTGTTATGCGATCGGCAATTGTTGTTTTTAAAACTTTTACACTATGGACGATACTTCTTGAAATGGTTCAGGCCTGAAACTTTTGTTTTCAGTTTCTTCACTCTCTTTGGTAGCCTTACAAAGGCTAAATGGCAGGTTTTGACTTAAATGTAATGAGCTTAAAGGATGAACGTATTGATTAAATGTTATAAATCTATCAATTAATTGATTAAGAGCTTTTATCGCTCTTTTAATTCCAATATTTTTAACAGATTTTCATTTCTAAGCCCTCATAACGAATGCATAATGTAGTGAACTTGGGAAGCCGATCCTCACTTTTTATGAATGGTAACGGATAAGAAAGATTGAAGGGAAAGATGTAATATTTTATGTTAAGATTTAATTTTGAAACACTCTTAAAGAAAATAAAGCTCGTTACGAGTGATTCAAGGAGAAAAATTCAGTATCCATCCATCCACGATCTTTTTAGACCAAATAGTCTCATAGCTAAAATCACCCCCGCTATTTTGAACTATTTTAAGACATCTCAGTAGATTTGCTACGAGTTACGCCTCCACGCGGAATTACAGATTCAGTATTAAGGCAAAAATTCCATTTTATAATTGCTAATTATTCATAAAACTCGCTACATTTTTATGAGTAATTCCTTCTTGAACAAAAATTCTGTGAAATTTATTACTGACAAACTTAATGAAGAATTTAAATTACTTATTTAAATAAAAATTAATAAAGTGTCTATCTTAGTTTTCATTTCCTGTTTTTCAATCATCCATTATCCAAAGAGTAATTCCTTTCCTTCAAACAACTTCCTATTTTGCTGTTAAAGTATTTGAAAATGGGCTAACTTCTTAAAATATAATTATAATACACTTTTATTATAGGATTATATAAATTTAGAATTTTTTAATTACTTAAGGATGTTAAAACTGTACGGTTACTTTTTTGCTAAGAAAATTAAGACAACTAATTACATTTAATGGCTTGTTAATGTCCTATGATGGCTTTTCTTCAGGAAAATAGTATGCAACATAAATAGTGTTCTTATTACAAGCAAACAATTGTGTATAAGGGCGGTGGCCCAAAGATCACTGTAAGTCAATTTTGAAGAAAAAAAAACCTAGAGTATTAAAATCTCTTGGGTTATTTATATACTCTGATACGTTATATAGGTACTTTCAATAATTTAAATGATACAACATACATTTGCCTGAGACTCAATTAAGCTATCCAAAAGTTGTAGTCGCTTAGTATTGAGTTCTAAACTCTTCAACAACCCTGTTAGCATATAATTTTATGTTCAGAACTTCTTGTTTGTCATATATTTTGACTCAATCTATTGCGATTGTAATACATAATGATTATGCAATAATCACATACCTATCAATCCCAAAAAAGCAGTTTTATTACCGTTTTCAAATGATCACATGACGTATATTTTACATAAAGAGCAGGGAGGGAAGAAGAGAGAGAGAGTAGAATGAAATAATGAAGGAGGGAATGTGAATGAGGGAGGAGAATTAGTAAGGGACAAAAGGAGGAGAAAGTGATAAAAGAGAAACGGAGATGAATCTCTACATTTACAAATAACGACAGCAGAGCTGTGTGTTATCAAATGTGATCAAGACAACAAAAACCTGCCTTTTAAAATTAGTTATGTAAATAGGGGCAAAGAATGTTTAACTAAAATATGTGTTTCTGTTAATTAAGCTTCACATTTTACCTGTCCTTATAGATAACTCCTAATTTAGAGTCATACGAACAACTAATTCCCATTTTATCTCCACTGGTGAAACACTAAACAGGTACTTTCTGTTAATAATAGAAGTAACAGAAATGCGCAAATTATGAATGTTGGCAGATTATTCAAATGCTATTGCCAAATATATTCACTGTATTCCTCCTTTTATCCATCTTCTATTTTAGTTCCTACTCCTCCCATTTTTTATTTTTTTTTATTTACCCATTCAACCTATTCGGCCCCAACAATTCGAAAAGAAGAAAGATAAATTTCACTATATGTCTTTTTTTTAGAGCCCCGTTCTCGAGTGGAATAGAAAACTTTCTATTGAGTCCCAAAATCCAGAAACAACACAACATGAAGAGGGGGTGGTGGGAAAACTGGGGGAGGAAGCACATCGCAAAACATAGAAACGTCCATTTTCTCGGCTTGTCTTTCTCGATCTCACTTCAGAAGGCGCCACGAGGGCCTCATCTTTCCACCACTGCTGAATGTAGTGACTGCATCGACTTGTAACCAGCTCCACTATACTCCGTGCCCACTTAACTTGCAACCTCTAACAACGTTCCCAACATGGACAAAATCTCATGTGCCGCACTCATATGGCTCCTCTAATCACTCTTCTACACATTATTGTTACAAAAAAGATATCCATGTGTGAAAAAAGGCCAAACATTGCAAAACATCCATAAATGTGTTATTAAACACTAGAGACATTCTAGTTAGTTCTATGTGATGTTTATCTGCAAATTCCTTTAAAATAAATGACCTAGCAGTTATCTTCTGCTTCTTCTTCTCCTCCTCCTCCTCCTCCTCCTCCTTCTTCTTCTTCTTCTTCTTCTTCTTCTTCTTCTTCACTTCAGGGATTTGACATTTCTGGCAGTTCCGTATTTGCATTGCAACAATTTATTCCCATCTTCTTCTAGGACATCCCACATCCTTTATTCTACGAGGAGTGTATCTTCTTATTAAAACGGGTATTCTTTCTTCACTCATTTTATTCATATGTTCTGTTAAATTCTGTATATTTTCTTCTATTTTATCTTGTGATTTGTACGAATATGCCTAATTCCTCTCGGATTGTTTCATTTCTTGTTAAATCTCGCCTTGTACATTCCTTAATTCTTCTTAGAAACCTTATTCCTGCGGCTTGTATCTGTTTCTTTTAATATCCATATTCTTACGTAAGCACTGGAACTGCCATAGTTTTATAAAATGTTAATATCGTTCATTTCCTTGTTTTATTATTCAAAGTTCCGCGTATAAGCAGGAATTTATCTTTGTTTTCTAAATTTAGACCAAATCGTAACTTATTTCACAACCTAAATACTTAAAATTCGAGAGCTGTACCAGGCATTTATTTTCAGCACTTATTTTTGACCTTGCCGGATATTTTCTTCGATGTGCCATTTTATGTCTTATCAAGGACATATATAAATTATATTCCTTTCCATTATGCACAGGGATCGTTGGGGGCTCTCTTCACTGTCGTCTATTATTGCGATTAATCCGCATATAGAATCGCATTTAAGGTTTCTATTGTATTCCTCCACTCAGCTCCTTTTTTCAATGCTTAATCATGTCCACGTATATATTGAATAACGTGGGAGAGAGGCTGCGTCCCTGTCTTACTCCTTGATTCACTTTATTTCCTCTGTTTTAGCTTGCCTGTATTTGTGTTTCTACATAAACGTTTAATTACTTTTCACTTTGTCAAGGGGTATCCCCTTTTGTCCATTATATACCACAATCTTTCTCTATTTACAAAATCGTATGCTTTTCTGTAGTCTATAAAAGCTACAGAGTTTCTAAATAACAATTATGTTATTTGACTTAATTATTTTATTATGTTAGGGATATAAATGCAGATATTTTTATAGTAATACGTATCCAGTTCGATGTGATCTTCTTTCCTCTCTCTCTCTCTCTCTCTCTCTCTCTCTCTCTCTCTCTCTCTCTCTCTCTCTCTCTCTGACCTAACACTTTTCTCGCAAATCAATCACATAATTTACTAACTGATGTGTTTTACATGGTCGTAACTCTTGCGAAATGAACAATGCCTATAGTATAGACTACTCGGTTTGCTTTACAAAATGCGTGACTTGCTGGCCTAGGTAGTGAGAGGTAAATGGCTTTGCAGAAACATTGGAACTCAGTTTCAATACAACATTCTTATCACGAGACCGGCCTACTCTGTCTTGTCCACTTAGAGGTACTAACTAACCTGAACATATACAACTCTTAATAAGCAAAATAAGTTCGAAAATGAAACAAATATTTATGTAACGTTGTTCACTACCCTGTCTTCAATTACCACTTAAAATAATTACTGCACTTATCTCCCTAATATTCTGTATAAAAGTGAACAATCGTTAAAGAGATAGCCTCAGGACTCTTTAAATACTAAATTAGTTGCAGAAGAACAGGAAAAAGTTAAAGAAGGTCTTTATATACAGTGATTTTTTTAAATAGTATAAAGTCGTAAACTGTTATTTTAGCGTTATAAGATTAAAACTCTCCTTTCCCGGATGTTCATTTATCGCCACGTTCTTATTTCCAAATTACTCCACACGGTGTATTTTTTTGGTATACATTGATGAAAGTTTAATGCTTCTTTGTTAATAACATGATGAAAATCTGATGTATTGCATCCATATGAGTTTTTCTACTGACTCTTGTGCAAACAGTTCTTACAAATGCTTATTCATTTATCTAGGCATATCATTTCCAAGCATACATACATACGTAGAATTGGCTTTATTAAATACTTCGTTCTAGGCACAATGGAAATAGGGTAATACAGTAGGCTTAAACTATACCAACATCTTTTAGGAGCTGATCGTTATGCGATGGCTATAAAATTCAGTTGTCTTTGCACGACGAATAAAATAAAAATCAAAGTATTGGAAAATTCAAACCAATAATAAGGAATATCTCGGAAATGGTTAACCCCGGAAGAATATGTGAGGCTATTCCCAAAAAATTCAGTATGTGTATTTCGTTTGTCAAGATAATATCTTATTATATGGTAATTTAATCAAACTTGTTTGAGTCATTTTTGAGAAAATCAATTTATTGGAAAATATTTCCTTATAAAGGATAGTTTGGGATAGGGAACTCAAAACCCCGTGTTGCATTTCTGGAAGATTAAATTAAATGCCAATTTGGATATTTAGTCGGCTTTATATTTCTGGTAAAATTTAGTATCGAATTATTAGGTGAAATGCAATACTCCTTTTAGTATTGTAAGTATATCGTAGAAAAGTCAAAATGATGAGATGAATTTTTGTTAACATAATTAAACAGCTGGGTACATTTTAATATAAAACTGAAAAAATGTCATACTTAACACCCATTTTCTAACAAACAAGTAGGATAATTAAAATTCACCTCTATAATTTATTTATGTACTATTAAAGAGCTTAATTATATAGAATTAGTTCTTTTTTTAAAAAAATACATTTTGAAGAGCAAGTTTTCAAAGCAACAAAGAAAATAATAAAAAAGTGTTATCTCCGGGACTAATATAAACATATACATGACATTTATACCTACATATTAATTATCAAACACGAATTTCTGTGTTAATATCTCAAATAAATGAATCTGAAATAGCGGATTTTTGAAATTTCACAGATGGCTATATCTTATCGAGATAAACTTGCATTATGCACATAACTACGCATTTCCTTGTAGGTTTAAAAATTACTAGGCTAAAGCAATAGTCATGTATTTGAAAAATGAATCTCTACGTAATAGCTTTGAGGTTCCAAGCTGTTTGCATGGTCACAAGAAAAAAAACTTGTACTCACTGCTCAATCTGAAATAATTTCCAAACAAAAATTTCATAATGAATTAAATAGTCATCTTTTTTGTGAGCACCATAATTACAGCTCAACACAGTAGACGATAAAAACTGAAATTTAGCAGGCAAATATGGCTGCAACAAATTCAAAATAGGGTCCTATCAGTAATGATAAGTATTCAAGTAGGCACAATATGTTATTCATGGACCAGTTAAAAAGATATGTATTTCGACATAATAGAACAATACAGAAACATCAAATAGCAAGATATGAAATTCCATATATTAGATTTACTAAATTCTCTCAATGGAGCGTAAATGACCATTTATTTATATTTACATTCTTAAGTTATTTTTTTCTCGTAATAAAATGTATATCCGTATCATTTTTAAGTAATTTCTCTCTTGAATGCGTTTAGTTTGTAATTATTATTCAGTCTGTTATGCATTATTGTTAGAGAAGCTATTGTTCGCTTGAATGAAACAAGTATATTTTTAGGTCACCCCGTTTGGAAAATAGAAAACAATAAAACCATTTTATTATGAACAAATCGATGAGTTAAGGTTAAAATGATCCATTTGCCAGTCAAAACCAATAGTTCCCTGTATGTTCCTCTGGTTCTAAAAACATAATGCACACAAATCATTGGTAATAGTTCACACTACAAAAATTCGCCATAATAGGCCCTTAAGCTAGGAAAAGGCACACGCCATGAAAAGAGACCATAACATTACTATAAGCAAGTTTCTACTGTGCAGAGAAAATTGTGTTGCTGTACAACATATATTTTTTTTTTAATTTAGAGTTTCTAAAAATTTAACTTTTTTAAACAATGCTCTTTTCTGGTAGAGTTTTCAAAAGCTGTACACTCACTTATGGTACTTTACTGATAACGTGTGTCTAGAGTAGTTAAGGTAAGTCTGAGGTCAATGTTTTAATAGTAATGTTTGTCGCACATTTAAGATTGTCTACGAGATGCATACAATATTTCGGCATCCGTAACTGGTATAAATGGGAGTGTCTTCATGTGTTCGTAAATGACATTTTATTCTCTCCCAACATTTCATTTTCATCGTCTGGTGTGCTGAACCGATAAGCAAGACAGCTACTTGCATGCATCCCTTCCTGCGAGAGAGGTGAGTAAGCGTTACGGACTGTGATATAGCCTATTATCAATAGAGCACAGTAGGCAATTATAACTTCAGATCTTAATTATTCTAGATTTAGTAATGTGTAGAGGGTATAAAGAGCTGGTCGAAGAGATAACTACATATAAGGACACGGAGTAGCGATATTACGCAATGTTTGTTCCGGAAACTATCGAGACATAACCAGATTCTTCCGGAAGGTCTCGCGAACATTCCAGAAAATCTCGCACTTGTCCTCGCGAGTGAATTAGCGAGTGCATTTCTGATGCCACAGCTGCTGCTATACAAGAGAGGTGGCGACATTTAGAACGTTTGGTGAATACAGAGGATTAGAGAAGCCTGTGTTCGACACTTCAGCGTGTGATATGGATGGAAGAAGGAGCGATTTCACTCTGTTTCATTCAGCACTACGGGTAGCCACAAAAGTGAAGTGTCAGTGAAAACTGGACATAGTGACAATAGAGTAACAACCTATTTATAATTGTCGGATTTCATAAAAAGTTTAACGTAAACAAAATTAAATATATACTTACAAAGGTGCAGTCAATTATTAAAGAAAAGACCTTAGGCAAATCAGTAGGCACATATACACATTAATTTTCGTTGTCATTTATTGATTACTTGCAGACCAAATGGGTAATGAACTTTGTATATTTAGCCGTATCGAGACCAGCTATTTTACATCCCGTTGCAGTATGAAAAGCGTCAACCACCTTATAACAAATGCTACGTGGTTTTGCGTAAACTTGATGTTAGCAGAGGGAAACAACTTTACGTCTCTGTGTGAACAAAATAAATGTTGACCTAGATAAGTGCAACGTCGTGATGATGCAAGGAATCCGATCACAAACATCATTGCAACCCGGATTCCGGAATGGATATTTTGGAAGGGGAAGGCTTCACGACTTGGGAAACATTTCTTTTATATCGGGCATTCTAAAGATTTCTGCGCGATTTCCGATTTGGCAAGCCCGTCTACTGCTCGAGAGTTTATATGACTGTTCTTCAAATGCTACTAGGAGTAAAATCTTAGATGATTGTCTACTATACTTCTTTGTTTGTTTGGTATTATAACTTAATCCCATAACAGACGAATGAAACTCGGTCTAGCGTTTATTAAAGAACTCTTATTAAAAGCCTTCCAATTTAAAATATGCACGATTTATCTCCTAACTTTTAAAGTAAGTCAATATAACACATTTAAAGAATTACATAAATATTACTATAAATATACTACTGAAGTAAATGTGTATTATATAGTTACAGTTTATTTAGGTTTTCTCTAACTAGGAATATGTACTTTAAGAAACGAAAAACTTCACAAAAATAAAAGTTTAGTGATAAGCAATGTCAGAAACTTACCATTACACAAAAATGTTTTTCTACATATTCTACACACTCCTGTGTTGTTATTGCCTATTTAAAAATAGTTTCAGACTTCACCTATGTTTTACTAAACATCACGAATTAGTACACAAAACGAATTTATTAATATACACTGTTTGGGATCGTCTTTCATTTCTTATCGTCTTACGGGATTTCGCAAGGAACGAGTCAGAACCTCCGAACAATGAACTGCTGATAGCTGCAATATGGGGCTAGAGGCGTGGCGCTGTAATCTGGACAAGGAAAGATGGGGAGGAGGATAGCTACACCTAGCCTAGTAAAAATCCACGTTTTAATTTTCACAAATTATCAATGGAAAATGTTGCAAATGTTGCTCGAAATAAGCAGCATTTTATTGAATTGAACGATTCTGTGCTATAAGAAAAGCTTTAACTTGGTCCTTAGAATCACAAAAACGTGTAAATTTTATAGTAAACAGAAAGCAATATTACATTGAAAAATATAGAAACGTTTAATACTTCTACAAATTCTCCCTATATTTATACTGGAATTAAAATTCCTATCGAAATAGCTCTAAGCATGTTTGTCTATTACCTATTCTTCTTCACCTGATTACCCTCCCCTTCTTACACCCCCTAAGGCTTACAAGCCAGTGCCAAGGGTCAGACGCCTGTCGCGGAGCACAGGAACCAGATGGAAAGGTGATGATGGAGCAGTTGGTGGAATGAGTGGCGCGGGAAACCGGAGATCCCGGAGAAAACCCGCCCCAACGCCGCTTCGTCCACCACGAATACCATATGCGGGTTCCTGGGATCAAACCCGGGCTACCTAGGTGGTAGGCGAACGGTCACGGCACCGTCTTGTCTTTTACAATATATTATAACACAGTTTCTAGTTTCGAATGAAAGGTTTTCCTCTAATACGTATGCAATAAAACGCATTTCTTGGGTGGCACTAAAATTTAGTTACATTTCTGTGAATTTGCACAGTTTCTGAAATTTGTCGAACTGTGTTACCAGCTTACCATGGAACAATAATGTGGCCACGTGTAGTTTTTGATGTATACTACATGCTGTGAATCAAGCAACAGTTGAGCAACGATTTACTGAGCCGTCAGAAATAATCAATATTTCCCTTTCATGCCGATGTATCATTGCTTATAACTATGCAGAGTCAATAGCATGAATACTGCTGTCATTGGAGAAGGATAAACAGAAGGAAAGAGGGGGAAGCTACGAACGTCTCGTTAAATAATCGGACCCTTGCATTTTAATAAATGCGCTTTCGGTACATTGAATGCACTGTATTATCCCACGTCTTAAGTTCTGACTTGTTGCTGCCGGATTCTCATATTTAGTTCGCCAGAGCAGATAAATGTAAACACCGAGACTGAGTCATCAAGTCAGACAGAAATGTAATTTAGTGTGTCAGCTAAGGCCGCTTCATTCACAACTCAGTTAACGCTGCATGTTACTCGAGTATTTCTACTGCTTCCCCCTTTGTTTTCCACGTTTTAATTTAGAAACAAGAGACTTTGAAATGTTGCGTTCATTCTCTCACACAGAACGCAGTCAAGTTCTATCAAGAATTATAGTTCAATTGTTTGGGAACACGTTCCAGGCAATAATATGAAGTCTCATTCCTTATCTAGCATAAAGCTTTAAATGATGCAAAATTTAAAAATCTGATGTTTTGCACTCACATGACTTTCTCTACTCCTGTACTAGCCATTCCGACAAACTCTTATCCTTTATCTTGCTCATGCTAATCGAGATAAACATTTGTACAAATTATTTTATTGTCACTGTCCCTAAAAGGTCAAGTAATTGTCCTGCAGTGGGGGGAGTAGGCGTGTTGACCCCCACCACCTCCAATATGCACTCCTCCGCGACCTTGGCTGCGGCTGGAGGTTGCAGTGGCCGGGTGATGCGGGTAATCTCTAGATAGATGCGTCTCGCCCTAGGGATTATTATTATTATTATTATTATTATTATTATTATTATTATTATTATTATTATTATTATTATTATTATTATTATTATTATTATTATTATTATTATTATTATTATTATTATTATTATTATTATTATTATTATTATTATTATTATTATTACTATTATCATCACATTGTTATTGTGATGGCGGTCACGCGGCTCATGATGCTCAAGGTGAACCACCTCACACCACTAGTTGCTAGGCAACGCGCGGTCCGTAAACAAGACAACAATATACGGGTCGGACAAAGACCGATTTTAGACTGAGAATCGTTCGACTGCCGGCTTGTTTACTAGAAGTTTCTCGAGTAAAGGTGTATTATCCAAAGAATTCGCCGTCACTTCGCCTCGTGTATATAAGCCAGCGAGCCAGTGTTAGTTCTTTTCAGAGTTGAGTATTAAGTTAGCAGTTAGTTTTTCAGAGTGTGCACAGTGTTGAGAGGGTTTGAGTCGTCAGAGACTGTTTTACATATTTAATCGTCGCGTTGGAGTACTTTGTTGTGTACAGAGCTGTTTGTGAGACAGAGAGTATTAGGTGTGTGTCAAGGTTACGCTCGGACAGAACAGCTGTGAGTTTCAAGGTCACGAAGAATTGTAATTTATGTTAACGGTAAAATATAAAACTGTGTGATTCAGTTTTAAAAGAGAAATAAAGTGACAAGAAGTAATGGCACTTGTATTTGTCACACTGTTTAGCGACCTCCAAACTTTTATGGGACTGGATATCGAAAGTTTGAATTGAATGCAATCCTTCCTCTACCTTAAGAGCCTAAGTGATAGGGAAAGTAATAACAAATGATGAGTGTATTGTGTTGGCTAGAGGATTTAAGGGCAATAGAAACTGTTATAGAAGAGACATTCCGAAATCAAGTCGTAAAACAATGAAAACTCCCCGTGTCTTGTTCTCCCATATGAAGCCACTGCTATATTGGGTGCTTCTCCCCTTGTGAGCTAAGCTGTATTAATAAGTAGGCTCTCTAACACAGCGGAGGGGAAGTTGTGCGCAAATCAAATTGTATTAGTTTTTTGTGACCTGATGAATTCGATAATACAGAGGAAAACCTTGCGGAAAACGAACAAATGAAATGAAGAACTTGGGAAAAGGGAATGGGGATAAGAATTAGCGATAGAAATAAAAAACAATTGCCTGATTTATAGCGCTTTTCTCTCACTCTCTCCCTCCCCTCCCCCTCTCGTAGCACCATACTCTTGCACAGCATCAATATAACTAATACAGCAAGAGGGGGTGGTAATGAAGCAGCTGTGCTTTGCAGCAAGAGCATTGCTCAATAACCCACTTCCCTACACTCCTTAAACAGATAAAACCTTAGCTTGCTATGGAAATTTATAAAGGGTATCCTTAAAGGATATTCCAAACTCTAATTTTTTAGCCATGCGTATCTAAATTTAGCACAATTGGTACCTTATTATGCATCCACTTCGACAAGTTGTTTTTTCTCTTCGTGTAAACATTTTCCCACAAAATAACCACATAGTTACTTCCTGGTGTTTTTTGCATGGTCGTAACTACGTCGTGAAATAAACAACACCTGTGAGATAGACAATCCGTTTGCTTTACACCTCAATATGCGATCTACAGGTTAAGGTAATGTGAGGTCATTGGCCTTGCAGAAAGCATTCGAGCTCAGTTTCGTTACAGTGTTCTTTAACGTATCACAACATTCGTTCCGCCCACTCTGCGCCCTGTTATCCATGGCAGCCTGCTTGCGGTACTAGACAATCTGAAAACGTACTGATCTTAATAAGTAAAAGTTGTAAATCCAAATATAGCAAATATTAGTGAAATATTGTTCATTATCCTGTCCTCAATTACTCGTAGAAATATTTGCACTTATAATCTGTATAGGTTAGGGCGGTTTAGTAAACAAATAGGTACCAATCACACTTCAAGGCCCTAGTCCTATGTTGGTCTAAACAAACTAATCTAAAGTAAGTCTAAGTATATTGTACTCAAACAACGTCTATGTCTAATTCAAGATAAAACACAACTATGCAACACAACATACACATACTTTTTTCTAAAATTGCTTTCTTTCAGAGAGTCTAAAAGCGTGTATTTCCTGTAAAATCTCGATATACAGTTTCTGGATGCAATGCAATGCCTTCTCTACCTATTGTATGCGTTAAAGGAAGTAATGTCGTCCTTCTAGGTAACATGGTGGTTTCTGGTTCCCCAGGCCAGTTCAATCGCGACAGAGGGCAATGGATTGTTTTCGGGCATAAAAACCCTTAGCTTGGCATGTAAAAGAACCTCAAGCTTGATAAAGAGGGCTCTGAGCAAAATTAAGTGGTCTTTTACTCCCAATATGGAATGTTAAGGAATGTCCATAAAAAACTCAGTTTAGTTAAAGTCGTCTATACAAGAAGTCTACGACCATATCAGGACTGATATGAAAAATAATTAAACCTAACCTTACACTTTGTTAGTTTTGTGTTTCATTCAGCTTTAGACGTGCGACTGATTGCAATCACTACGCTGTCTGTGGTACCTCTTATTCATATGCACAGAGGGATTCAAAATTATGCACTCACTCCTTGATAGTCGATATGAACAAGTCACAGACTTCATATAGTTTAATTCAAGAGGTATCAATTACATTAGTGTTAAAAGTGATACCATCAGCAGCTCTAAGGCGTCCAGGGCGTTCAACTGCTGGGTGAACTACGGTGTCCAGATCCAACTCCTCTGAACTTTTTCGTAGGGGAACCTCAAAGCATGAAGTTTGTGGGCAAAAACCAGGTGCACTGGATGCGTTACGAGAACCCATCGAACTACCGCGCGCGACTACCACACCGGACATACTGATATCCGTAGTTCACTCAGCAGTTGACAACAATGGACACTGTAGAGCGGCTGATGGTGGTCACTTTGAACACAAAATGATGCGAAAAGCATTAAACTTCATTACTGTGCAAAATTCAGAGTCTAGATGATTTTTGTCTCCAATGTATTTATTCTCAAACAATGTTTTGGAACCTCCATATTTATCAAGATACATATTTATTTTCTTGATAAAAAACTGAAGAAAAACTCAATAGGATTCATAGCATTTCGGGTTAATAAAGGCTGGATAAATCAAGTTCTTGTATATATTGTTTGATTAGAAATAGTTCAGTTATGAATATATTTAACTTGTAATATGAATGGCTCGTGTTAAAAGCTCCACTTTTAGTGTCAGCTGTCTAAAAATAAGCCTTCTAAAAAGTAACTCATTCTTGAAATGGTTTGAGTTACGAAACTTTGTTATTTTTGTACGGCATGCAAAAGTGAAGTTTTTTGCTCGCTATTTACAAAAGAAAAGAAAATTGGTTACAAAAATTTATTTAGCATCACCTAAACAGTATTTATTTAACAAATTGATTGTTATTCTACTGTTCGAGATGTTATTTTATGCTGCACGAACTTGAAATTACAACGGAAGCATTCAGTTGAGATACATTGTTGGTTTGTGGCTTTTCACAACGAAAAAATTGATGTCTTGCACACGCATGACTTTCTCTACATTTGTACTAACTATTCTTACTAACTCTTATTCCTCTATTCTTTTTCGCGTTAGTCGAGATAAACAGTTGAAGAAATTATTTTATTTCATATTTGCTTGTAGGTGCAGGGGGATACAGTGGGCTTTGAGCGATAGCCAGATCTTTTAAAGTTTTGAAATTCCGTTTTCTTTGTACGGCCAACAGATAAAAAAGTGAATAACCACCTTTGAGAAAAGTTTAAATATCCCAAAACTCATACAAATAACAACGAATACCCCCGAAATGGTTCACTCCACCAAAAAATGCATTTCGACATAAATTGTGTGTTTTAACGAGTTCTACATTTGCTGCATAGTAAGATTTGATCTATCCCTTACGGTTTAGTAGTAAGAGCCAAGAGTATACAGGACTGCATGATCTATAGCGAGAAAATTAAGAAAATACATTTCATTTACCATAAGAATGTCATAAACATATAGCATTTTAATCAAAATCTTTAGGGCCAAATTTGAGAAAACCAAATTTTCGAAAAATCTTCCATGTAGAGCGCAGTTTAGGGTGGAGGAATTTCCTTCAAAATCTTCGTGTCGCATCCTTGAAAGATATTAAACATAAATACCAACTTTGGTTTTCAACTTACCTCGTTTTTAGTAATGCTGTTGACCGACAGACACACACGCACACATGGACCTTTTCTAAAAATGCCTTTTTTGATTCAAGGTCCTCAAAACATATATCCGGTAAAATCTCGGCATGGAATTTTTGGATCAAATACAATACTCTCCCTGCTTACTTAACTAGTACAGAAAGTAAAAATCCGTTCTTCATCTTTTCTTGGACGCAACGCTTGTAGATTTCTACCTACATGGCACCTGAGCTGTAGGATGTCAGCTCCTGAACCAACTTAAAGTGAAATTGATGAACGCCTAAAACTGTGACTAGTGTATTTTACTATATCTAGAACTGGCTGAGATGGCGCCGCGTCAACTTGTGCAGCTCACAATGAGTTCGATTCCCGTGGCGAGCCGTGGGATTCTTATGTTTTTTCCGCGCCACCGGGCGAATTATAGGAAGGAAACTTACGTCCCCCGAATTTTTCGTCCCTGAATTTTCATTCATTTTCATTCCATTCTGCCCTTTTCAGAGTTGGAGTGCTGATGATGGGTGACAGTGGCGCTGCCTTGTGAGATCTTTGTAACTGTTGTTATCGGTGTATGGGTGGAGTTGTAGTTGTCTACCACTGGGCGTCTACTGACGGTTTCGAACACTCTGTGGCTGGCAGTTGCATCGCGTCGGTATGAGGAACCTCCAGTTTAGCTGGCTCGCGCCTTTAGTCCTCGTTCGGACAGATCCCGCAGAGCTCGCCCATCTCATCCCCTGCTCCCCGGGGTCTGACATACAATAATCTTCGAAAATGTATTCACCCCCACTACCTGAAGAGTGCACCAATCATTCCTTTTAAAAAAAAGGAAAAATAAAAGAACAGAACAAAAAGAGGTCTTTACTTTGTGACCTCCGGGACCGAAGTGAAGTTTCAGTATTATACTGCAAAGTAGAGGTCCTGTAAACCTCAGATTTTTCACCTAGATCAGCCAAAATAACTGTTACAGATATCTTGTTCGCTTTCTTCTCTCCTCTCCACTTTACAGATCAATTATATGTATTCTTTTTCGTATTGAGCTCTGTACATTTCAGGCAAAATCTCCAACATCAAATTATCTGCTGATTCTTGTATGTGAACATTTGCGTCACCTTGAACCCTCAAGTTGCTTATATAATTTTAAGAGGCACGTATATTACGACTAGAAAGTGGCGACCACACAGAACGTTATATATTTTCAGCGCAAAGGACTCTAACAACGCAGTTTTCACTAAATTGATCCTTAATATCTAGTAATTTTTAAAGTTTAGATTGACGCAGCAGCTGCCGAGTGTCCAGCGCACTTGAAAGTAGATTTGAGGTTAGGTCGAACGATTCTAATACAGTCCCGTGTGCAAATTATTAGGTTATTCTGGTAGGTACTGAAGACAGACTACAAGTAGCTTTGTACCAACTCGACAAAACGATGTCTAAGTACAATTTGAGTATTTCAGCAGGAATAATAACAGTAAATACCCAACGCGATCAAAACAGCTCCTCAAAAACCAAGTGCTAGAACAAGTGAAATTTTTTAGCTTCTTGGGATGTGATATTTCTTATGATTACGATAGAGATTGAAAACAAAAACTATATAAACTTCAAAACATGTCGACACTGTAAAACGAACATTGAAAAGCAAAACAAGAAGAGATACTATATTAAAATTTTATAAAACTATGGCAGTGTCCATTATATCTTATGAAGTGGAGACCGGGACCTTGAATAGAAGTAAGAAAACAATAATTGAAAAGGTTGAAATGAAATGTTTGAGGACGTAGCTGACTGTAGTCTTAAATATTATATTAAAGTGAAACAATAAGAGAGCAACTAGAAAGATTTAATTTAAGCAACAAAATCAGGAAGTAGAAAATAAAATTGCAAGATCATATCTCTCGAAGCCAGAAGAAAGACTTACCAAACAGGCCTTGCAGCTGGTAGTAGAGAAGTTGGAAGACCACGGAGACGCTGGGAATATCCCTTCTGAGCCCAAACAGGCTTTTCGGGCCTATCTTGGAGGCTGATAATGATGATGACCAATAATTATTAATTAATAATTATCAAAATACCTTGATCATTAATTCGTATTGCATCTCCTACGGTTCAAAGATGACAAACTATGGAGACAATGACATTTGAGATAGAAAGCGGAAAAAGCTGTGTGCGACTTTTATAGAAAACATTTTTTGAACTTTCGAGTTTTGAGAACGAGCCGCCGAAAATGTGTCACTTTCTATACTTGTTGAATAAATAACTTCTGTACGATACATTTTAGAATAGCAACCGTACTGAGAAGATAAAAGTCGCGTGGTTGTAATGTATCAGGTCCTTTTGATTTATTAGATTTTTTGAAATGACGTGTTCAACTAGGAAATAAAACACACTTTAGGAACATGGTGGTGAGGTCGCAGTAAGAAAAAGTAATGCAAGAAGGACGTGTTTTCCAGTCCCTTGTCTGCGGCCTTATCGTGATGATCGCGAGTCTCTCAGGCACCCCATCAAGTCGGCCATATTTCACCGCCTGTTTCTCCTGCTCTAGGAGCCATTACATGCTCAAGACAAGGTGCGGATAAGTCCACAATAATTGAATTGTCTCCCAGGAGACTGCATGCTGCTACCACCAAGTATGCTCTGTTACAATGCAAACAGACTGTTATAGTTATAATGTAATCTATGTAGATATAAAACTCGATGCACGTGTCTATGTATGTTCCTTATAGGCACCTGCATCCTTGCGCCCATTTCAGCCGAATTTGGCACACGTATGCTCTAGGATAAGAGCAAAATTTCTAAGTAGTGATGTAACAAAACAACCCCAAAGAAAGAGAGGCTGGATAATGTTGTGCAGTAGACAGTATTGAGGATTCTCAGCCTCCTTTCTCAATAGTTTTACTAAATAAAAATATAAATAGTAATTAATTATTCTTCCGCGTGTCAATTGCAGGCTGAAGCTAGAAAGCCAGAATAAGACTGAATATTCAATTCCATAACCGCGATGCCATGCCATGCAGCCAAAATAACCCTCATAAATCTGTACGACCAGAAAAGAATGTAAGCTTTTATCACTTTTTTCAAGCGGCATATCGTTTGAACCTTGTGGTTCAAATCCAAGCTGTGGCATTGGATTCTTCAGTCTCTTTGTAGTTTCCAAAAACGTAAACTTTTCTCCCCTCATACCTTCAAGGGTGGCAATGCCCTCCCCCCTAAAAACAGTCATAACAGTAGATAGGATTGAAAATGGTTTCATGGAAGATACTTCAGAGAATTTTCATTACGTATAGGACTTTTCACACACTAACAGAAGAAGATGCGTAAAGTTTTGGGCGGGAAGCAATTTAGAGGTATTTAAACTCGAATAAACCTGTTTTCTCAATACTTTTGTGAAATAAAAATATAAATTATGTTCCCTTTGTTTTTTAGAGATAGTGTAACAAAAATCACCCTCCCCTCAGCGGGAGAAAGTGTGGAACATTTTCGGTACAATTTTGAGGATATTCAGGACAAAGGGGCTTGCTTTCTTAATAAAAAGTATGGAGTTTACCCCCTTCTTTCTGTAGAATTCAGGTGTTTGTACGCTGGTGCGCGAGACAAGAAAATTCCGTGGGAAAATGAGGTTATTGTTCACTGCACCGTATGCACAAGAATTCTACTTTCAGCGTAATTATAGTTTCTTTGATATATTCAAAGACGTAAATATCTTACCTGCTCTATTTGAGAGGCTTACCCATGGTAAGGTAACGATTCACGTCGGATTGAACTCTTCTTTACTTTACGTCCCGTAGACATTTTTCTAACTTCGGGCATCAGTTGCGGTATTACATCCCATAGGAAGTCACAAATATGGTAGAAACGAAAAAGGCTTTAAATAGCCTGTAAATAGTCTGGAAGACATAAATTAACTTAAAATATCTAAACGAACACAACCTAAGCCAAAATCTTACTGCGCTTGCACCGTATGCACGCCGAGTCGGTACCACGAGCTGCTTTTCTTACTAGCAACATTGCTTTCACAAGTTCAAAAAAGCCAATATACTGTGGTCAAATTAAGCAGCGGAAGTTGCCCCTGATGATGTAGGGTATTTGTTGTTTGAGTATATGCACATCTCCTGACAAAAGATGAAGCAATTAGCTATTGTTTTGTGGCTTACGCTGGTGTCTCCAAAAGAACAATGGTTAACGGTTCGCTCTAATGAAAATGTGTGAGCATAGCTAAGTCTAATGGAACACCACTTATTATGAAGTTTGTTTTCTGAATGGCAGGTTCCGAACACTACATTCATTTAAGTTCACAGGATTATTTCACTTCCACCCTGTGTAAATTACAACTACAGAATAGCCCATGGATCTATCATAATGTAACATTTTAACATAAAGCTAACATATTTTTTATGTTATGGCTACTAATCTGTTACCTATTTTGGGATATGTAAATATTCAACACAAAAGAAGCCTTTCATTATACCACTTGTACATTTTCCACAAAAATACTGCACTAATAATACGTCGCATTGATTTCATTACCATTACACTTCATTATTTGAAATGGTTTATTTTTACTCGTTGTGGAAGTTCTCGTTAGTAATTAAAGCCTGGGTACTTCTCCCTTGAAACCACCTTACAGAATTGATATTGCATGTTACAAACAATGCGTGTTAAATGCAACCGCGTAAGAACAAAACAGCTTCAGAAACGTGTAAATGCAGCTATATGTTTCACCAAACACATCAACATATCTCTCGTAGCGATATTCTTGGTGGAAATATAGTGCAAATTAAATTAGGCAACATAATCCGAAAGACAGTTCTAGGTAGAGGTAAACAGGCTTTAATAATTTCAAGGAGATTTTTACTGTTGCTTTGCTTTTATACCTATCAAACTTTATCTAAGTACTAAACCCCATAATGCACAGTGTTGCCATTTGGCAACAAAGATATTTAGTCAAATTTTTACAATACTGTAACAGTGTTGTTTGTTATTTCAGTATGATATTGGCATTTAAAAATAAATTAAAGTTATTAGGAGCTATTTATGTCATAAATGTATCAATTTATTTCAGTATTAGGTATGTAGTTTCTCTTATTTCTTTTTCTTTTCCAAAAATAAAAGTCCATGTAGTTGTGCTCAAGTGTAACCCCGTCATACACATGTAGCATTTCACTGGTTATTTTACGTGGCCCCTCCCCATCCTTTACTACAGTCGCATTTTATTGCAGTCGCTGGGAATAAACTCATGATGTTCGGCTTTGGCCTTTAACTGTCTTTTTTTTTTTTTAAACCCGATTACGTTCCCCTTAGGTAGGATTTCACCCCCTAGGACTTATAAGGCAGTGCCTAGGGTCAGATGCCTATCGGGGACCACAGGAACCTATGGACCGGACAGAGTGACGACCTGGAACCGGGTGGTCAGCCAAGCACCAGGTATGATAGTGAGGAATAGGATGGTGTGAGATGCAGGCGAAATCGATAATTGGAAAGGTGATAAACGGAGCAATTGGTGGAATGAGTGGCGGGAGAAACCGGAGAACCTGCCTAGACGCCGCTTCGTCCACCACAAATACCACACGCCCTGGGATCGATCATGGGCCGCCTACGTGATAACGTTCTAATCGCTCGCCCATGGCGCCGCCCTCTTTAACAATCATGCCTATTCTAATTACTTCCTTTAAAATTCCTATGACAGGGATACCTAAACCGTTAGGAATTAGAAGAAGAGAGGCATATGTAGCAAAATAATAATTAATGCAATAACGGTTAACACCACATTCTGAGAAGAGAGGGAAGTTTCCAATTTATTTTATGAAAAAGCGAGCATGTTACAAGTCAATGTTTTAAATCGCTTAAAATGACCACAACGGCTCTTCTAAATCCACACAAATTTACTACGTACATTTCTCTTAAAATAAGATGTGCATTAGTTGCATTTCATTGGCTGTTGTCGTAGAATAAGTTGTGGTGTGATACAAGTTCGTTATTTAATATCTTGCGATATTCGAAGAGAGGTTTTAGATTTAAGTTTGCATAACCGTATGAATATAATATATAACGTAACAAAGTTAACGTATCTGGAATGAAAGCAAATTCATATCAGGACGATTCCTTGGTCTGTCTCTTAGGCTGACGAAAGCATCGCATCCATCACAGGCCTGGAGAAGAGTACTCGGAAGGTGTGAATGGGGTAGTCACTGCACTCCTTACCTGCAGCAGCTGCTAGCACATACACATACCCATTAGGTGAAACCGGGTTTTCTCTACCGGTTTTCCGTTTTGGTGATCTGAAGGGAGGGGAAGTAGGGACATGTCTTGACACCTTGTGAGTATTGTTCCCTAGGCCTGATCTATCGTAATCAAGTGTTTCTAACGCTTTTATCGCTGACACTGCACACGGCATTTACATTGCTATTTAAAGGCGCACATTAGCCAAACAAGGGAAAGAGAAAGGAAAGGGAGAGTGGGAGAATACATATCTGCGGGGTATGGTTATAAGTAGATAGCGAAACTTGAACACCGATGAAACAGATGAGGTATAACTATACCACAGGTTGTCAGGATCAGCGCAAAGGGAGCGAGCAGCAAGTCTAAAGAAATCAGGTTCGAAGTGTGTGAAACAAAGTCGGTGATTTTCATCGCGATCTTGAAAATGTCTTTCATCCAGAGAAATAAGTTATGTATAATTAATTGATGAATAATAAATATACACTTTTTACACTTAAAATTATATATTTATAGTTTCAAATCAAAATACTTCCATTTTATGTGACATGTTTACAACTTATTTATGCCTACGCTTTTCATAACAAATGTTCATTGTAAAGTAAGTGTTCATTCACACTAGCCTTTTTTTATTGGTCCATTTCTCTTCATGGTATGCTTTTTTTGATGGAGAATTAGCAGTGCAATATACAGGCTGTTGGGGTATAAGTGCAGATACTTGTACTGGAAATGGAGAACAGGATAATGAGCAATATTACATCAATTTTTGTTTCATAGCTTTACTTATTAAGAGTAGTATGATTTCCGGTTGGTTAGTATCTCCCAGTAGACGTGATAGAGAAAGCATGACGTAGAGTGCGTAGAACAAATGGAAGGCCAATGACCCCACATTACCTAGGTCAGTAGATTGCGCATTGAGGTGCAAAAAAACGGATTCCTAGTCTATCTTACAGGCGTTGTTCATTTCGTGGCGCACTTACGAGCAAAAAAGAATCAGGTATTATATATGATTGGTTAGTAGAAAACTGTTAGTCAAAGAGAAAAAATAACTAACACGTCAAATTACATGTATATTAAGGTAGCATTTATCACACTTTCTGCATTATCCTCCTAACATTGTCTATAGTTTCTAAAACGTTCAAAATCAAATCTCTTGCAATTTTCCTTAAACAGTGTACTGCGAGAAGGTGCGCTCGGGGTCACATGATGTGAGGCGGGCAAAGCGTAAAGACTTAATGTGCAATTTATGCACTTTATCATTCTCAAGTCACAAAATATTTAGTTCTCAAGTTTTGAATACCAGTCGTCAACCGTAGGGTTTACCTGTTGCCTCAGCGCCATCTTGGCGTGCAAAATGGAAACAAGATCAGTAGAAGTGGGTTTGTTTAACATCTGCGAGGAAAGTCTTTAAGGAACGGTGAAAAGGTTATTATATTGAAGAAGTTTTCCGTGAAGTATCCTACCGTGGCTATAAAGATCTGGTAAAGCCTGATAATGGACAATGCCTCTTACCATCCAGTAAGAGCGGAGCGCATTCCAAACAATACATGGAAAAAACCTGAGGTGCTATCTTAGCTGAGATCTAAGAATCCTTACAATGTGATACATCTGATTACTGCAATAACAATAGCTCTCATATATTCAATAATACAATGGTTTATGTAACAACAAAGACATTCAAGTTATCTGAACGAGGTAAATTGAGGAGTGACAACATTAATATTGTTGTTTACATACGCACGTGCAGATATGTTAACCAATAGCGTACTATAGGTGGAGCTCAGTGTGGAGTGCGGAGGAATGCACTACTTTGTTCTAACAGTAAACAAATTATAAAGTAGTGTACCTCCCGGTGCCTGCTCTACAGGTGTCTAGCATACAGCCTCTCCTCCATTGGTGTCCAAGTTTCCCTGCCTTAGTGTTACATATCGTAGTTGTGGATACGCCACTGTGCGGACCTATAAGAGCAAATCGGTAAAGTAATTCGTAGCATGACGCGACGCGGCGTCTTGGTGAAATGGCAGTTTTCTCCTAGGGGCATATCTATCCGGGTTGTGCTATCTGGATTGTCTATCAGGACATCACGTCACTGTCACAGTGTTACTTTGGCGGTGATAGTGTTGCACTCTGACGGATGATGTTCCTTTCTGATAAACTGAGTTAACCACGTCGTCACGAGCAAAGAGGGAGCGACCGACCGCATTGCGGGAACATTAGACCGATAACGCCACCAACAAGACGAATGGGCCAATTTAAAGTTGTCTCTTTCTTCGCACCTTTTTAGTTAGGCAATGAGAACCTTGTCGCGTACCTACCCCCAAATAAATCGCTTGAAGAAGAATTAAGACGCAAAGCTGTGACAAAGAATTCTTTTTCATCCTTTCTTCTCCCTTTTTCTTCATCCTCTCTGGACTAAAGTCTCTTATACAGAAACGGCGAGAGAACAAAAGTGCTGCTTTAGAAAGGAAATAAAAAAGGGAACTACGAGCAATTGCGGCCATTTTGTCTGATTAGGGATAAACAAGCGAGAGTCGTAACCAGAGAACCGCAAATAATGCATTTAAGGAAACTTTCCACTCTCTTGTTTCTGGGAGATTCTTATCCGATTCTCAACAAATCTCAACTTAATAGAAGTTGTCCTGAAATCAGTGATAGGTAAAAGGGGCAGTGGTCGTCATAAGGCACGGATTCGTGAATGAGAGGTCTGAGGTTGAAATCCCGCCAGGAGATATGAGCTTAGATGTATGTACCCTCGCGGGAAAAAAAATCATGTCTGGGCGCCAAATTCGTATAAGTCCTACAAGAAACAGTGTCTTGATTGATTATATTGTTTAGTAATATTAAGATTTGGAACTTGGGACAACTTGTTGCTGCCACTACACGACTGTATCACTGATGATGTAAGCAAGGCTCTGTCATTTGGTCTTCCAGACAGGTCTTTTTTTTTTTTTTTTTTTTTTTTTTTTTTGTCGTCCACGAGTGTATGTTTCGTGGCGTAAAACTTCAGTATGTTTGTATATGTAGGTTTGATGCTATCTATTTTTCCTTTATTTTTGTAAGGAAGGAGGACGCTGACCAGGTACCATCCTCCAGTACTGCACCCCACTGATGACGCCTGTTGTGGATAGAGGTGTGGGACGCAGTGGAAAGGGCTGTTGCGCCTCGGATTATTATTATTAATTATTATTATTATTATTATTATTATTATTATTATTATTATTATTATTATTATTATTATTATTATTATTATTATTATTATTATTATTATTATTATTATTATTATTATTATTATTATTATTATTATTATTATTATTATTATTATTATTATTATTAATTATTATTATTATTATTTTATGAGTCATGCCAATGGTAGGTGGAGGTATATGTACCCTAACCCCTTTTTCATAAGATTGGGTATCACTGGTGCTATCTGACTGTCCTCAACCCTCTGACAAATGCTGGGAAGGTACCCTTAATTTAGGCCTGGAAAACTTCCTTCCCAAATTTCCTTTCTCAATTATAATTTAATTTTATGTTTCACCAGTGTCCATCGCCTGTGGTGCCCTATGAGCTAATAACCGACGTTAAATATTATTTAAGGACAACGGGAAGTGATTTTAGCCCGATAAAGCTAAATTATTCCAACATTTAAAACAAGTTTAACAAGCAAACAATTCAATCAATTGAAATTATCAGTAAGTATAGTGTGGTTATTTGTGTATTAGATCATAATATTGTGACACCCTGCGAGGCGCAAACAAAGGAATGTCGGGGCCGGGCTGCTTCACGCCACATTCTGGGTAGGTGAGCGCGCAAAGGCGTTCAAGCTCAGGCTGCCTCGCGCAAATGTGTGTGTGTGTGTGTGTGTGTGTGTGTGCGCGCGCGCGTGAATAACAACAATGGAAGCGGCTACACAAAAGGGGCTTTCTCCAGTACTTTGGAAAAACATATGGCCATGTGATCGCCGGCGTGTGTGCAGAAGTCGAGAAAGGTCCATGTGACGTCATCCCCATTATATAAGGAGGCCAGGAAACAGCAGAGTAGAGTATTACGATTACAGATATGAGATGGTCAGTGTGTCAGTGTGTCAGTAAGCGCAAGACAGTTGTGCGTGTGTGTGTCGTCGCAAAAAAATGTCCGTAGTCGTGAACAAGATTCTAAAGGGCATCGAGTTACTGCATCGTCGTACTTAGTGTAAGAGAGACACACAAAGTGAAGAAAGACCCTTAAAGGACTCAACAAGGTTAGGGAAGTAAAGTTCCATTTGTGATAGCACGAAAGACAATAAAGTGATAAAAAAATAACCTGACCGATTTTGTACTTTGTCACAATATTGTTACACCATCCAGTAGCCCCCACCAAAGAGTCGCTCAAGTTCAGGCTACTCACACCACTGCTTGTAAATAAGTGGCTCGGCGACAATGACACGGTCAGAACAAGGACGGTAATGAGCGCGGAAGAAAGCTTGATAAACAATGCATATTTATTCCTCTGCGCACAGATTATTCCAAGCGTTTATTGTATTTTCACAGTACTAACCTATTACGACACATAAAGGGGTCTGCATTAAAATTATGTGAATTATTAAACCAGAACATCAAATATAGAGTGACAAGGCCCTTAATCCAAAGAATGGGATACATTAATAAGGTCAACAATTTGTCTCAGTTCTTGTAAAGCTTTGCGACTGAAAGAGAAGAGGTAATTTAGTTAGAAGAAGAGCGTGTAAGCCCTCGAAATGATTTTAAAGAAAATGTCATAAATACTGCAAGTTCGAAAGCTCGATAAAACACTGTTGATTGAGATAAATGGCAAAAAGTGTGGTATAAGAACTAAGACATAAAGTGAATCGTGGAATCTTCATTTGGGGTGGAGCGGTTACCAAAGACTGGGGTCAAGACGAATAGCCACTTACTTTCAATAAATGTGGGGAAGACAAAGTGCAGGGAGTTAAGTATGGTTGGAGGGTTAACAGTATAGGGTCAAGAGGTCTGTTGTCGAGTGACCACTCGCAATGAATCTTGTATCTTCTGTCCCACTTTGCAGGACCAGATCTTGAGATACGGTATCTCCACCGGCGACATAATGGCGTGTGGTCAGCTTCTGCTCGAACAAGGGTCGACTCTGTAGATGTGACCAAATAAACATTTGTATAACATGTTTTGTCACAGTGCAAGACGGTTTTTGGTCTGTTTATTAGGCTATTGCACTCATGTGACCTCAACAGGGTATGAATGATAGACATCAACCAACCATGATTTGAGGATAAGATAATCAGTGATTCTGAAGATATAATAATAACTAATCATTCAATTATTATACTATGTCCTCTGCTTTTAAGCACATCTTTATGCAGTCATTTATTTTCGATTGCGGGGTATTAAAACAAACTGATATATTGCGCTCACATGACTTTCTCATGTACTAACCATTCTTACAAACTCTTATTCCTCTTAACGTCTTCATGTTAGTCGAGATAAACATTTGCAGAAATTATCCTGATTTTCTTGTAGGTTCCAGGGGAATATGGGAATACAGTAGGCTTTGAGCGATAGTCAAATATGTATAAAGCTTTGAAATTCCGTTCTCTTTGCAAGGCCAAGAGATGAAGTGAATAACGAAATTCCATTGAAAAAGTTAAAACTCACGCAAATAACAAGCAATGTTCCACAAAAATGCATTTGGGCATAACTTGGGTGTTTTAACGAGATCTATGGTAAGATTTGGTCTATCTCTTACGGTTTGCCAGTTACACAAAAGTCATCTAGAGTAGACAGGACTACATAGGCTATAGTCAGAAAATTCAAAATATACATTTAATTTGCCATAAAAATATCTTAAACGGATGGCATTTTATCAAACTCATTGGAGGCATTTTTGACAAAACCAAAATGATTTTTTCTGTGTATTAATTTACATGGATGTCACATGCCTTGCTATGGGCCTAAAACTTTATTTTCGTATAAATTCTATCCCAAATACTTTACAATATTTAGTGCAAGAATTATGATTATAGCAGTAATGGTTTAGGTGATGTTCACATTATTTACAATACATATTGACATGTTTTTCATCTGTAGATAAACAGTTTAACGACGTGTCCCTTAAGCAGAATAATTAAAGGTTACAAATACGATTTAAAATATCGTCATAAATATGGTGACTTTCCTCTAATTCTCTATCACGGTGCAAATAACTTGTTTATTATCCAAAATGCAGATTGCCTGCCTTTAACAAGGCAAAGAAATGAAAAAATAAAAATGCGTAGGGAAAGGTTTAGGAGATATAACCCATAACGTGCACAAAAGGAAGATGAAAACACTTCAGTGTTTTCCGTTGCATTACATTATTTATAGGAATTCTGTCAATAAGCCGAGGTTCGAACTGCTGAAAAAGCACTTGGTAATAAAACACTGCCAGACAAGCAGTGCAATATTGCAAGGAGAACGTTCTGCAGCAAACGTTTCCATTAGTGGTTATAAATCCAGGAGGAATAAAATCCTGGCGACAAATAACAGCACAGCTTCCGTTTGATTCATGTAATAACCCCAACTACTTTATTTTGCAAATGCTCTTATGAGTCATTAAGAACGTCTGGCAATGTTATCGCTTTACAAGATTAAAAACTACACAAAGGAAGAAAGTACTAGATATGTAATTGCATGACAATTAATATTATTTCATGAAAGGAAAGGAAATTAACAATTTTGGCAAAATATTCCAAAAGTCCATTACCGAGCGAGGGTAGAGTATGAATTTCATATTCTGAAGGTTCCGGATTTGAGTCCCGTCGACCGCCTACTATGACCATGGGTTTTTCGTGGATTCACATTTCCCCTTCATTTCGTTCCCTTCTTGTCTTTCAAGTGCATACTGTATTTTTCAAAACATGATGACCCTGTCCCACTCGTCTGCCAAAGACGGGATTACTTTGAGGTTTGACTTTTACAATGTTTGCTGTTTAAAAATATATAGAAAGCAGAAGACTGGCTACATTGCCTCTGATTCTGTTTATGAGGGCTGCCTTTTGTTGCTAATGGTTTTTATCCCGCCGCAGAGGGAGCGATCTACTTTAGAGACCATCATGCGTTAAAAGCACTGTACTTCCAGATTTCCTGGTGTGCGGCGGTGCTGAACAGACGACGGAGATACTTGTTCCAAAGGACCTCGTGGACAGTAGAGGGCTGTCTGGTCGTTCATAGCCTTCTCTGGGCAACTAGTTTGTGTGTGATATGGAAAATTGTCGGACATGTCGGTGGAGAGTATGAAATTCTTCTTAACACGCTGTGAGCAACCGTTTTGCATTTTCAAATGTTCAGTAATAGTAATATAATCCATTTTCTTTGTCTCTATTAAACTTTCCTGTCATGCTTTCTACCAATCTCCCATGTATATCGCATTTGTATTATATTAATTCGGTTTCCATAGTAACCATAAACACAACACTCCCAATATCCACATTATACCCACATTTGGGCCACTATTAAAGTATGTCAACAAAAAGATATTTTCCTATATTTCCATTTTTTTATTTTTCTATGCGCTATGTAGAGTAGTATTCCACCCAAAAATTCGATGTCGAAAATTCACCAGAAATATGTTTTGAGGCCATTTGTGTGTATGTGTGTGTGAGATAGTGAGAGAGAGAGAGAGAGTGTGTGTGTGTGTGTGTGTGTGTGTGTGTGTGTGTGTGTGTGTGTGTGTGTGTGTGTGTGTGTGTGTGTGTGTGTGTGTCAGTCTGTGGACAGTATAACTCAAAAACGAAAACTCGGTTAAAAACCAAAGTTGGTATTTAAGTTTAATGTTATTCAAGGATACGACACCAAGATTTTGAAGAAAATTGTTGCACCCTAAACTACCCTTTACATGGAAAAGTTTTCGAAAATTTTATTTTTCTTGAAAACGGCTCAAACGATTTTGATTAAAATGTCATATGTTTGAGATATTTTTATGAAAAATTAAATGTATATCTTGAATTTTCATGAAGTCTTATTTACTCTGGATGAGTTTTGTATAACTGGTAAACCGTAAGAGAGTTCAAATGTTACTATATAAAATATGTAGATCTTTGTAAAACACACAATTTATGTCTGAATAATTTTTATTGTAGAGTGAACCATTTCGGAGATATTCCTTGTTATTTGTGTAAGTTTTGGAGAACTTATACTTCTATCAAATGTAACATTGCCATTCATTTTTTATGTTAACTGTGCAAAGAGAACGGAATTTGAAAGCTTTAAAAGATTTGACTATCGCTCAAAGCCTACTCTATTCCCATTATCTCCTTCTACAAGAGTAGAGAAATTCATGTGAGTGAAACATATCAAACATTTTTGCTTTAATCTCAAAGTAAGCAATATGGACTTGGTCGCACGCATTATGCCAAAACAAAACACACTTGTCGCATATTCTAATTCAGTTCATTATTACTAATAAATCCATATGAGGAAAAATGAGAATCACATAAGGTGATTTACAAATGTAACATGACAGTTCAATCTAGGAAAATAAGAATTTACCTTTTATTTATGGTCTTTAAGTGTTCCATTGTACATTGGGAGATAAAAACCGCTTATGTTTGCTCAGAGTACTCTATCAGGCTTGAGGTTATTTTATATGCTGTAAATCTATGTAGACACGGGACTACCAACTTTACTTCCCTTCCGAAGGAAGCCATGTTCTCCCCGGGTTTGAATATGCGAACTCGAGAATTAGAGGCTAGCACGCTACCCCCAGATCTCGAAGGACGACAATCTTGAAAAACTTAACGGTGTAGCAAGCAATATTTAAAAAAAAAGGTTAATGCTACAGCAAAAGTTATTTGGCATAAAATGTATATTTGAATGAGCTCTGTATTTTAGTATAATACATATATCATTTAGGTATAGTTATTAACTTATTAGGTACACAAAAGTATACAAAATGAATTCAGAACTAATAGGATATTCTGAATGAATTTTATCAAGATAAAATACAAGAAACACGTTTTATTAGTCATGAAAATATTAGAAACACATTTTATCATTATAAAAATCATTGGAGGTGCTTTTGAGAAAATGTAAACTAACTGTAGACTGTCTATGTGAAGGGTAGTTTGAATACGGTAATTTTCTTGAAAACTTTCGTATCATACGCTTGGAATATTCTGAATAAATTAAATACCAATTTACTATTTATTTGACTTTCTACTTCTAGTTACGCTTTTCACATTATTTCACATATAAATATAATACGGGTCCTTTGGGTGGAATGCAATACTTATCTATATAAGTAGCTGCTAAAGAAAGTAAAAAAAAAGAGAGAAAAATGACTACGGTATGGCAGAGTTAAAGCATTTCCAAGGAGAATAATAACACAGAACGCAAAATAATAAACACCTGAAATGTTTTATAAAAGTCAACGGAAGCCATTACGAGAAATTAAATGCGAAGTTTATGGATGCAGTCATCGCTATTCTTATTCAGGGGAGTTGCTTGTAATAAAAGCGAGGACAAAAAAGGACTCTTGAAGAACGGGAAGGTGCGTTGGATGCCAAATGTATACTAGTTACTAGAAATTTAAGTTTCGTGTTGCAGAAGCAATAACTTTCGCTACTATTTCTAAAGAACTGTTGTTTGTCTTGCAGCTGATTTCTGCACAACTCCAGTGAAAGGCATCTTGGTCCCATTCTCTAACTCCGCATTCTAAGTCGCTCCCGTATTCCAAGAAGAGGAAGCCTACATTAGGCCTTCCTATAGGAGAAAAGTGTATTTAAAGTAATATTATTCACTAAAAAAAAACATTCACCTTTGTCTGTCTTTAAGTATAACCATGCTATGCATGGCTGTATTCACACATACTATATCATTTATACATGAGGGTAATTTTGAAAAAAAAGAGCCATTGATCGAGCTTAATGAATCGATTTGCTAATTAGTTTAATATTATTATTTGTTAAGCTTTCTACATTAGCATCTTGCAGCTCTCGACAAGGCAATTTCCTGGGTTTCTCACACATATTTTCTACCACTTTTCCTTTAACTTGTTGCTGATGTATATGTTATATATGTAGTAATGATTTTCCCCAACTAATTACAAAGACATTGGAACATTATATTTCATCTTTGGTGCTTGAGCAGCTATACTTGGAAGAAGAACATAAAGAAGATAGGGGAATAAGGGTTTGTAAGAATAGTACAAGAGTAGGAAAAGTCATGTGAGTGCAACATGTCAGATTTTTTAGTTTCGCGTTTTAAGGTTCTCGCTATTGCGCCACGTTATTCATAAACTTAAATTGGCATCATATCCGAAATAATAGTTTAATATGTAGTGCATACAATGACTTTGTCATTGGTAGAGAAAATCTTGGGAATGCATCGTGTCAGAGTTCTGCATTGGATATTCTTACTATGTTTCTTATTAACTATAAAATGTTCCACTGATCAATATGTGACTAGCATGTTCTTCATTTCCTTATTTATCGCACGCCCTTTATCCACCCCATTGTTACAAATTTAATTACTGCCTCTTTCTTTCCTGCTGTTTAGCACTCAGTTGCGTGCTAAAATATGCCTGTACCTTGAGCACTCAAATTAGAATCTCAATAATTCCTTCATGATCATTATCTCGAAATTACAGAGAGAGCCAATGAACTAAGGACCGGCTGCGCTGTGTTTCTTCACTGGGAGTGGAGACACGCGATTCCGCGCTGCTGTTGCTGCTACAGTCAACATCATGCTGCCGTATTTGTTCTGTGTTGATAGTGATATGGTGTATTACGAAGTATGTATTATTTTGTGCTACATTTAGTCACAAGGTATGTTATGGCTCAGTATAAGCGTAGTAGTGCGTATTTATATACGTAATATGATTTATGATTCTGTATTAACTCAGTCACCTCGACAAGTATAAGTCGTGCGGGTGGATACCGCCTGCGCGCAAAAGGGTCAAATTTGTCCTAACTGCGCGCGAGGTACTGAATTTTAAACAGGCCTACTGCGCGTAAGTTTGTCAGAGGTAAACAGGCAAACAGCGCACGAGCGAATATACCACAAATACGTCAAATGCCTGCGAGTCTTTCTCGTGTAAGTAACAGAACTGTGGCACCACCAGTAAACGATGTTAGTCATTTGTTTCGAGAATAGTTGTGGCTATAGGTTACAGGATTGGTAACATTGTTAACGACTGTCAAATGTTTCGAGTGTATAAAATGTCGTGTTGTTTATAAAACAATGCACTCATCGTGTGTGTTTCTATGGAGCAATGGATTCAGAGCTTCCTTGCAAGTTATGAAAAGTCAAAGGCGACAAAGTTTGGTTGTTATAGATGGATATAAATTTGGTAAAGAAAGAGAAACACAGCGAAAAGTATCGTGGAAGTGCACTATTAAAATATGTAAGCCCCGTGTTTATTTAAATGACACTACTACTCACATTTTATCCAGTAATGAAGTAAGTCATAATCACGAAACCGTTCATTGTTTGGATAGGCAAGTAATCTCTAATAGCGGAAAGCGCAAAGCTGTTACTGAATTGTCTGAAAGACCATTAAAGTTGATTCGCAAAGATGTTGCCAGCGAAAGAGTTCACATGAATGGCAAATATGCCAGCGTCCATAGAGAGTCTTCAGTCTCTAAAAAAATTGGGAAGGAGAACGCAGAAATGACCGCCGCGCGCAGTCGGGCACTTTAAAACAGGTAGAAATTTGCCTTGCGTGCAGTCGGGGCCCTCCGTGGTCTAAGGGTAACATGCTAAGCCTCTGGATCAATGCAATGGAGGGCTATAGATTTTTTTCGGGCGTAAAAATGATTAGCATGGCTTCCAAAGTAAAGTCAGTGGTCCCGTGTCATAGATTTATGGCGCGTAAAATAACCTCCTAAAGGGGTTTCTGAGTAAAATTAAGTGGTCTTAGACAGCCAATACAGAATGGGATGCTTAAAACTACAGCAGCTACAGAGCTTCCATAAATCTTATATATTTAAATGAGGAATTCTTGTAAATAAATATATTCCACGCAACTTGAAAACGACTCTAACAATTTCGATCAAATTTTGTATTCAGACAGGGCTTTGCTTATCAAGTTTATCTATATAAGTATCATTCCTGAAAAAACGCAATTTTACGCGTAATAGTCACAATTACTCTAAACCTTATTTTGGCCATAATTTCTCTGTTAATGGGCCAATTTCAACAAACAAGCCAGGATATTAAAGGTCTCGTCACGGAAACGGCTCCAACATTTAGGATGAAAATCTATATTGAGTTAACATTTTGCTTTTAAAGTTTATATAAGTATCTTCTTCCCCCACCACAAAAAAGACGACTAAAAGAAGGGAAAAGAAAAGCCGAGCGAAGCTTGGTCGCCCAGGTACTAAAAGCTTAATTCTGCAAGCGAAAATACGATTTGCAGAAATATTTCCGGCAGTAAGATTCCAGGCCGAATAACAATCTATACACTTCATAATAAACTTCAGGCTACAGGAAATGTCCAGTCCAAGAAAGTGGGACGGGTTTTTTACGCGCATTGTCTGAACAAGACTAGCATAGCCCATATTTTGATAAGCACAATTGAAAGCTATTTATATCTCAGTGGTAAATTAAAACATGAATTGTACAAGACAAATGCACACACACACACACACACACAGCATTTCTCAATATGAACCACAGGCCCGAAAGAGGGGCCAAAATATATGGACAACGACGCAGGCCAGTTTCAGCACCCACTTTCATAAAGTTGATAAGTAAAACCTCTAAAAGTAATTTTAAAGATGTTACGTGGTTGCATCCCCGCTATTCTATTATAACCACAGACGGCAAAGAGCGCCGATAACGTCGATAGGAAAAACACCGCGCAGCCGGTTCCTAGCTTATTAACTCTCCCGTTATGGGATTTATATTTATAGGTTCTTGTGTTTTGATAATTTTCATTTCTTTAATGGATGGGTTATTTGCACCATTTTGGGAAACCGTGGATCCACCGGCGCTCATTCGTCTGAATAGGTTAGTCTTAATTATTTTTAATAATGTACTAATTTGGCCGATTAGCAAACTTGCTATACAAGTTAGTGCTAAATTAGGTTAACAATAAAATATAAGAAACTCGGTACATCGCCTCTAACACGTGTAATAGTTAACAAGAACATGTTAATAATTGGATAACGTCAGAAGTAGGTATAAGTGATGTGTTACAGCGCCTGATACTCCGGTGAATCTGGAGAACAATGTCCTTGAGGACAATTTAAAGTACTCTGGTATAGGAAGAATTCCTAATTCCTGAGGCAAATGATAATTTCTTACTATGTTGCCTTTGTAACAGTACAGAGAAATTCTGAAGTCGATGGATATGAGTTTTGGTAACTGCACCATGTACATGAGCGTTGTAGGAGATAAAAGGGTGTACAAGTGATTTGATTAACAATATTGAGCACATCAGTCCAAGCAAAGATCTTTTATATAGCAAAGGGTATAGCTTTATGATTCTGGAAGTAGCTAGTGTTGAAACGTGGGATATGTGACAATTCCAAGTTAGTTTCGCATCAAGCATTACTCCCAGATATTTATCCAGTGTTTCTAGAGGCAGCCATGTTAGCTGCTTTTGCTGGAGTAAGCAGTGCGGATGGGTTGTTGTATGACCATAAGGAGAATATCTTAGTTTCAGTCCTATTGGTATTTAACTTCATTCTCCGGGTTGTGAACCATTTAGAAAGCAGATGCAGTGACTTTTGTAGACTTTTAATTGCAATATTTAAGATAGGGTATGAATAGAAAATAACTGTGTCGTCTGCAGGCATTGTAGTAGATGTAGGATTTGTATCTGGTAGGTCATATATTAATAAGTTGAATAATATTGGTGCTAGAATTGATTCTTGCTGGACTACTGCTGTTATTGGTTTAATGGTAGACTTATAATTATCTATTCGCACCAGAAATTGACTGTGATATGAAACTTTTAGTTATATTGATGAGGTACTCTGGAGGTTCAACTTGATGTAATTTAATCAGCACAGTTTCATGCCATACGGTGTCAAAAGCTTGAGGTATATCAAGGAAAATGGCAGTAGTATATTGTTTCTTCTGGAAACCATTTATAATATTTTTAGTAATTCTTAGTAACTGATGAGTTATTGAATGTTGGGGACGAAATTCGAATTGAAAGGATGGTATAATATTATTGCTGTAAACATATGCTGGTAAACGTGCGTGGATTAGTTTTTCTAACAATTTTGATAGAGTAGGCAGTAGACTGATTGGCCGATAACTCTATTGTAGATGTGGTTTATGGAAAATAATTAAGTCTTAAAGCTTGAGGTTAAATTCTTCCAAAACAGAAACACATCAGCGATCTCAAAAGCTACCATTAACTTACACAGCAGCAGATTGGCGTAACGACAAACAGATTTACCGCTAAATGAATTTGGATTTTTCGGCACCAGTTCTCCTTTCTCTTTCATTTTTAAATCAGCATTCTGCTACGAATTGTTCGATTGGAGAGGGAGAAACGGAGAAGGGTTGGGACACGAAGGGATTATTGCATTTAGATATGGAACTTGTGTCACCGGATCCTCGTCCGGACGCCCGCTGTGTTAGTTGACGTGCTGATTGAAAAATTCCAAGGCCCCCTGGGAACTGATGCCGTTAGCAGAAATTCGGAGTAGGGGGAGTTCGTGACGTATCAGAACAAAAGGTAGATTTCAATCGCGCTTCCCAAACCAGCATTCTACCTGCTCTCTGGGATTAATATGTCGAGATGATCCCTTCCGAATGCGACCAGAAATCTAAATTTAAACATTGGAAATATTAATGCCGTTTTTCCGCTCTTCGCCCTGTGGAACATAGATCAGTTGCAGATAATCCTCTGGGTCAGTTAAGCCACTAGGTATGGATTTTTCAAGGAGCATACCATCTGTATTTCTTTATCTGCAGCCAAATAGAAACTTCTGTCTAGAGATTTTCTGTCGATTTTAAGCTTCGTTCATTCCAGAAGTAATGCACAGTATTACCTGATTGTCAAACAAATAACTTCCTCATTCTACCAATGTAAATACCACTAACGTCATTAAAATTTAATGTTCAAGGAGGAACCCTACTGAATATTGGCAATGTTTTCTTTCTTATTCAGTTTGCACCATATTTTAGGGCTTATTAGAGAGATAAAAATTAAGATGTGTATCAAATTTGAAGTGATTCTGATGCATAGCTTTAATTATTTTAATAATTTAGTGAAACAAATTGGTTATAAACTCCCTCGCATCATTATATTTAAATAATCTCCCTGAAAGCTTTTAATACACACCTTATACGAGTAGTTATAGATAAACGTTTCTATGGATAATACTCTGTCAAAACTTTAAGGCTAGCAAATATATACGCAAATATTGCAATATATAAGCAAATCTATAGGTGTAAAAAAATCAATTGTAGTGCGTTAGCCTCGCAAAATCTAGAAAATGACTCGACCAAGTTGAATAATTTCTTTTTCGTTTTGTTCACCTCAATACTGGGATGGTTAAGAAAAAATATTAGGAAAAACCCAAAGGAAAAGTCAAAAATGGAATAAATTGAAGTTTGTAATTTTGTATGGGAATTGCCACTTCGGATAACCTTCTGTATATGGTGTTTGTAATGGAACTGTCATTTGACAGATGCATATATTACATTTAAAATCGTTTTTTCGTAAAAAAAAAAAAAAAAAAAAAAAAAAAAAAAAAAAAAAAAAAAAAAAAAAAAAGTAGTGGATTTTGAAAATAGTTTTGTTTAAATGGAATTTACTGTTTGTATGTTTATCCTGTATGCGCTCCTAAACCGGTTGACCAATCACTGCGAAATTTGGCACACACATGTATTTTTTTGTGGAGAAGGTTTTTATGCTATTCATTTTACTATGCAACGTATTACATTCACATGGTTTTCTCTACTTGGTTTTCTGTAACGTAGCACATTCACATATCCCTCTCTACTCTACATACAATTCATACAAGTTTCTATAATTGAAATATAAATGTATATTACATTCACACGGTTTTCTCTACTCACTTTTGTTTTACGAAATAATTACACTTTTTTACTCTATTCGTGCTCCAACACATAATTCATACAGTTTTGTATATGTTTCAAACACAAATGTAACGTATTACATTCACTCGGTTTTGAGTATTCACTTTTCTTTTGCTAATAATTCACATGTTCTTCTCTACTCGATCTCCAACATACAATTCAAAGGATATAGATATGTAATAAAAATGCATGTTGGTATGTGTAAAGTAGATAAACTCCAATACCGGTTGATCGTTCACCATGAAAATTGGCGCGACTAAGAGTTTTTTCATGGAGGTTTTATGCTATCCATTTTATTATGCACTGTATTGCATTCACAGTGTTTTCCCTACCCACTTTTCTTTCACATAACACATTCACATATCTACTTCCTCTTCTACAAACAATTGATGCAATGTTCTATTTGACTAAAATAAAAATACAATGTATTAGATTCACAAAGCTTTCTCTACTCGCTTTTCTTCCTATAGTATTTGTGATTGTTTAACAGTATATTTGTATAGTGTCGTACCCGTGTTTTTATTTATTTTGTTTATTTTTGTTCTTTATAGTATTCTAAGAGTTTAAATCTTTGTTTATGCATATTAAGGAACATTTTTAACAAATCTCTCTCTCTCTCTCTCTCTCAAAAAAAAAACAAAAAAAACTACGCTATTGGGAAAGTACAGCCTAAGTCTACAAGTTATGAGGATAAATCGTTTAACCACGGGCAACGTCCAGTATTTAAGTTAGTGTATATATACATACACTATGTATATATACATATATGATTATATACATATATATATATATAATATTTTAAAAGTTCAATACTTTTTTCCTTAGGTAATGCACAGCCTTTTATGTCATAGCAAATTTTTTGTACACAACAGATGTTTACATATGAGGTTTCAAAGAGATCTGAAGTAAATCGCGTAGAGTATTTTTGAATGGTAAAATATTTGTTTTGAGTAAAAGCAATTTTTCTAAAAAACCTAACAAACTAAGTTTCACTTACATTAGAATTTACTAGCGGAATAAGTACGGAAGACAGCAATAGCTACTACAATGTCTTTTCGGTCACTCACCACATTAGGAGCGAAATTGAACGTAAAAATCCAAAATCTCTAACTTCAGTGAGTGGGCGTAACCTACTGTCATGCAGCGCCTGTGTAGGACCTTTAAAAATGGCCGTGCACCGTGTGCGGGAAGAAATGGTACATGATCTCATGACCGAATCCATATTTAGAACTTTTTTACCAACTTTGGTTCAAAACTAAGTAGAGTGCCCCCTTAAGCTTCAAAGTTTGTTGCGACCTAATAAGGTTAAAATTGTTATTTATCTCATAGTCGTACCAACAGTTTCCCTACCCTTATTAGTTGCTTCTATAATGGAGTATTTTTTCCGTAAATTGAAATTATTAACTTTATTCTCCTCCTATACCTTTAGTTTTTACCATCCAATAAAGAATAGTCACCAATTCTGCATAATCCCATCTCTTCTACATTTATTATACTTTCTTCAATATAATTTCCTCTGCCACCAATTTTTAATATCTAAAAGTTGATAACTATGGTCCATTGTAATTGTATTTTTTAGGCTCAGTGATCTTCATAAACGTATTTTACTCTCTCTACTACTTACGGTTTAGTAAGTAGAGGAAATATTGCGTTCCAGCCAAAAATTCAATATCGAGATTTCACCGACATACCGACTTTCAAGTTCTTAGAACTTCCTGAATCCAAAATAAAGTACTTTTAGGAAACAGATGTGTTTGTGTTTATATGTGTGTATGCGTGTGTAGATGTATGTGTCTGTCTGTGTTTGTCAGCATATATAACTGAAAAACCTGAATGCTGGAATAGTTTCTCATGTATCACGATTTTCTTTTCCTCATTTCCCTTTCATTCTGTTTCATTCTCAAGTTTCAGGCATACCTCTAAGTTTCGTGGTGTATGGCTGTGCTGGACAAATAGTGTGGATGTTTGTTCAAAAGAAAATGTAACCTCCATGGACACTACAGGGTCATCCGTTCGAGATGTCAGAAAAGTATGACGTTATATTTATGAAGTTAATGCACGAGGGCGAATCAAAAAGTAAGTTACACTCGCTCACCGTGAGAACACGCGGTGTGTCGTGACTTGGCCAATGTGTAGCAAACTACAGTAAATGTCCCATAGGTAGGGTTGTGTTGTATCCCGTTGTGTTGTGTGTGCAGAGCAGGCCTGGCTCAATGGTGCATCAAATGGATGTTCACTCCAAATTGGAGGTGCGTGTAACGATCAGGCTTCTATGTGCTCAACGGCTCAATTACACGGACATTCATCGTGAAATGACTGCTGCATATTGTGAGGTGCAATTTCTCGCCGCAACACTTCACACGGCCCACCGGTATGACACCCTCTACACAGTTCAGACAGTGCCATGCAATTACCATGTGTTCGGTAAGGTGAAAAATGATCTTGGTGGACGAAGATTCCGAAACACCGAGGAGGTGAAAGCAGCTGCATCCAGGTGGTTACATAGCACTAGATGTGATCTTACGCATCCGAGATCGAAAAGTTGGTTGCCCGATCCGATAAATGTTTACAGCCTCTTGGGTACTATGTGGAAAAGTGAATTTACATTGTATGTTGCCATAGCCGTGTGTGGCTTAATAAATAGCCATAACTTGGAAGTGTAAGTTACTTTTTGATTCGCCCTCGTATATATCTATCTCTGAGCAATTTTCTGAAGTGTAAGCGGAGCTAATAATGAGTGACATTTCCAGTTGGCATGACAGCGCTATCGTGCATAGAAAACAAAATGGTCGTTACGGCCAGCGAGCAATCAGACGTCAGTTTGACTAAAAATAAAATAATATAATAAAATAAAATAATATCTGCCAGCTATGTCCAGATACCTAATTTCTTATATCTGGACGTAGTGTGCGGATATTTTTATTTATTTAAACTTATTGATTAGAATTTGTTCTCTCAATAGAATGTGCAGAAGTTACTAACCTAAATTAAACTAAATAACAATAACGAAAATTAGTGATATTTTAAAGTTATATGAGATCTCATAGTATTCATGCAATTTATTGTTCCCTAGCCGGTGCTATTCGTCTCTGGTAGGCTGTCCAAGTCTCATCAGGCTGTCGTTTTGGCCTCGTTCTTCTCCTTACTGCTTACAGTTGTCGTCCAGTGATCCAATGAAATCTTCTTCTATTCTATGTAATTGTTCTTGGTATAACAGGTTCAGGAGTTTGGAGCACGTCAGTTTGACTATCGATTTGTCCCATCACATCGAGACATTGTTACATAGTACACGTTCTTGGAAAATGGTCTCAAAATGCCTCACATAGGCGGGAGGCTGCGTAATAGAAACAAGGAGGAAGATATTCGACAAGCCATGACTCAGAACCCACAAAAGTCACTCCGCCGCTTATCAACAGAGCAGAACACACCATACACAACATGTCAGAGGGTTGTTAGGCAATACATAAGATGCTTCCATACGCAAGCACTGACACAACTGAATTATGAAGCTCTACTCAATTTTGCTATAATGATATGTGAACGGCAGGGAGTGAATGATCATTGGTTAAAGAAAAGGATGTTCACGGACGAAACCACATTTCATGTGAGTGACTGTGTCAACAAGTATTGTTTGGGAGACCGAGCATTCACATATCTCATACGAACTTGAACGAGCCAGCCCTAAAGTGAATGTGTGGTACGGAGTGACTCATAAGAAAGTCTACGGCTCATTCTTCTTTGCGGAGGAGACTGTTCGTACCATACGACACATTAAAGGCACTTGTGGCGTAACGGCCATTTTGATTTCTATGCACGACACCTTTGTCATGCCAACTAGAAATTCCCACCCTTTCCGCTTATATTTCATAAAATTGCTCATAGATATATACATTAATTTCATAATTATAACGTTATACTTTTCTGACATATCAAACAGATCAGACTGTATTTTGCTGCATACCTCATGTTAATCACGTAGAATACAAAAAGGAGACTGAATCGATAGTCAAATCTATACAAACAGCGTGTAGCTTTATGCTGAATTTGAAAGCCTGTACACTTTGAGTGACATGTGAGATATAACTGTGTGATGACAGCGCTTCAAAACATTCTGAATATTTCAAACCAATAACAGATATCTCGGAAATGAGTCAAGCTACAAAAAACGTAATGAGCATGTTTTATCTACTTCATTTTTCATGCAGTAAGTTTTAGTTTATCTTTATGATTTAGCAATTATACATTATAATTACCGAATTATTGTTTTTACAGGCCATTCATAGAAATAAATATCCTCTACAAAATATGCTGTATACAGATAGATAGAAAACGCACATAAGGACCTTTTCCTAACAATATCGAGCATGGGCGCGTGTGACCCGTATTCGGGAGATCGTGACCCCGCGACCGGCCTTCCTGGGTTCTTTTAGGGCTCCCCTAGGTCACTCGGAGCGTTGGGAGGGTTCTTTTCATGCCTCAAATTTTCTCTCTCTCCATTTCAAATCACTTCTTATTTCACTTCACCTATCAGGCAGGGTTGCTATGTATTGACAGGTATCTTTGACACTGTGTGGCGCAGCAAAAGGATGCTCCCTGTAACATTTCGTCCCTTGGAGGAGCGGTCTCCGGGTCCGACCTCCCCAGTGGGATGCCCAAACTGCAGAGGGGAGAGGGGTCCCAATTGCACTAAACTCCGCTTCAATCTGAAACTAGTAGGGACCTTGCCCCCGACTCTGTTGTGACTCCTGGACCGTTTCTCACCTTAGGCTTCCCTTCTGAGGCGGCCCTTGTTGGGACACAGGTACAAAAGACTACCTGAACCGTGGTGCCATGGAGTCCCCTTACCTTTTCTAACAAGATTTTTTTCACTAAAGATGTGTATTTCAGATGAATATCTATGTGGGTTCTTTGGGTGAAATGCAAAACTTTATTTGTCTTCTATAAGTATATGCTAGAGAAAGTAAAATTTAAACTTTGTTGCAATAGTTTCAAGCAAGTTGGAGAGAGGAAGTCAATCACTTATAACAGCGCAATCTGGTACAAACGTACCTTTGGTCTCAATCAATTTTGGTACTTGCCACAGACTCTGTCAATCACAAAATGTGATGCACAAATACTCATCAACTACGCTTACCACCATCCAAAGGCGGATATGGATTAGTGGACATCGCAAAGAAATGCATGGTGTTATTGGGGAAAACTGCTATCAAGTCATTGGGTGGGAATGGTTCTTTAAACGATAGGAGTGTCTGGGAGGAAAGTTCATAGTCGTCATGTGATATTCCACGGATTTAAACCTAAGCTCATGCTGGACACCAACGATGGTATCTCAGCGTTCAAGTGTACCCCAAAAATGACATTGTTTTTATTTATGTGTCCCAATTTATATTGGGCGTGAAAGACTGCTTAATTTTGCTCAGGAGCCTCTTTATCAAGTTTAAGGTTCTTTTACGTGCCATAAATCTACGACACCGGACCACCGGCTTTGCTATCCTTCCGAAAGAAGCCACACTAAGGATTTTTAAGGATTCTATTAACGATTTTGACGACGATTTTAACGACATACATTTATAATATGCATGTTTCTTGTTGTTGACAATGTCCTATTCTTATATAATTATGAGCTTGGGCAAATAAATTGATTGATGGATTGATTGATTGACTTTCTGACAATGGAACACTCGAAGCTAATAAAGTCTGGCTTCATCCGTTCAATGCAACCCTTTATCACCCGGTTCAAGGTTGCCACTACTCCTAATTTACACTCTTTTGTGCCAAAACCACTAAACTTAACACAAATTGTAAAACAACAAATAAATAAACAACTTTATAAAATAGCCTATGAATTCAATTTAATTCTAATGAAAAGAGCTAGTACCATTATCCACTGAGCGTGGAATCAACGTAATTACCCCTGTATCTAGTACATGTGACGTCACACTGCACACACGGATCCAGGGCTGTACAGTTGACAGTCAGTAGTTCGACTGCAGTACTGGCAGTGTAGAGTTGGTCGCTGTGCGCGCTGTGTTTATATTCCGTTATTCGTTATACAAAGCTCACTACATTAGAATCATCATTTGCTGCCACACTGAAAACGCTAGTGGAAGAATTTGGTACTAATTTCACCGTGAATGCAGAAAAGATACAATATGGGTTGTGTCTTTCAAAAATATGAATTTGTAAAAAAAAATCGTACAAACAACACTTTAATACAAGAAATATAAATCACTTGTTGCATTGTCAGATAGTAAGAGGGCAGAAGAACAAGAAAGCTCACCACTACAATTGGAGTTCTTTGAAGATCTGTGTAAACTAATGATACGTATGAATATAACATTTTACAAACAGACTATGCTGAGTTTAAAAACCTCATTAGAAAATATACTAACTATTTGACACACAAACAGACGAATGGGAAGATTATACAACACGTAAATGTTTATAGCTTTGACAATACACATGTATGTATCAATTTTTGCTTTCTCTACTGGTAAGAAGGGAAGTATTGTATATTTCACCCAAAAATTCGATGCCGAGATTTCATCGGAAATATATGTTTTGAGGCCCCCTGAATCCAAAAACAGCATTTTTAGAAAAAGGTTCGTGTGTGTGGGTCTGCGTGCCAGTCTGTGTGTCTCTCAGTCTGTGGACAGCATAACTCAAAAACTAAAAGTCGGTTAAAAACCAAAGTTGATATTTAAATTTAATGTCTTTCAAGGATGCGACACGAAGATTTTGAAGAAAATAGCCCCACCCTAAACTACCCTTTACATGGAAGATTTTTCGAAAATTTTGATTTTCTTAAAAATGGCTCTAACGATTTTGATTAAAATGTCATATGTTTGAGATATTTTTATGACAAATGAAATGTATATCTTGAATTTTCTGACTATAGCCCCTGTAGTCGCATTTACTCTGAATGACTTTGGATAACCGCTAGAGATAGACCAAAACGTACTGTACAAAGAGTGTAGATCTTGCTAAAATACACAACTTATGTCTCAATGAATTTTCTTGTAGGGTTAACTATTTCGGAGATATTCCTTGTTATGTGTGTGAGTTTCGGAAAATTTAAAACTTTCGTGAAATGGATCATCGTTGTTCATTTTTACTTTCTCTACTGGTAAGTAGGGGAAGTATTGTATTCCACCCAAAAATTATATGTCGAGATTGCACCGGAAATATATGTTTTGAGGCCCCCTGAATATAAAAAAAAGCATTTTTAGAAAAAGGTCCGCGTGTGTGTCTGTGTGTCAGTCTGTGGATAGCATAACTCAAAAACGAAAAGTCGGTTAGAAACGAAAGTTGGTATTTAAGTTTAATGTCTTTCAAGGATGCGACACGAAGATTTTGAAGAAAATAGCCCCACCCTAAACTACCCTTTATATGGAAGATTTTTCGAAAATTTTTATTTTCTTGAAAATGGCTCTAACGATTTTGATTAATATGTTTGAGATATTTTTATGACAAATGAAATGTATATCTGAATTTTCTGGCTATAGCCCATGTAGTCGTATTTACTATGGACGGCTTTTGCATAACTGGTAAACCATTATAGATAGACCAAATCATACTATACAAAAAGTGTAGATCTTGCTAAAATACACAATTTATGTCTCAATACATCTTCTTGTAGGGTGAACCATTTCGTAGATATTCCTTGTTATCTGTGTGAGTTTCGAAAAACTTAGAACTTTCGTGAAATGGATCATCGTTGTTCATTTTTTTATATGTTAAGTGTGCAAAGACAACAGAATCTCAAAGTTTAAAACATTTGACTGTCGCACAAGGCCTACTGTATTCTAATATTCCCCTTGCACCTACAAGGAAATAAGCAATAAGATAAGTTGTACAAATGTTTATCTTAACTAACACGAAAAAGATATAGGAATTAGAGTCTGTAAGAATGGTTAGTACAAGAGTAGAGAAAGTCATGTGAGTGCAACACATCAGATTTTTTATATGGTAATTGTGCAAAGAGAAGAGAATTTCAAAGCTTCAAAAGATGTGACTATCGCTCAAAGCCTCTATATACTAACTTTCCCCTTGCACCTACAAGGAAATAAGCAATAAGATAATTTGTAACAAATGTTTATCTCAACTAAGACGAAGAAGACATAGGAATAAGAATTTGTACAAATAGTTTGTACAAGAGTAGAGAAAGCTATGTGAGTGCAGCACATCAGATTTTTTAAATTAGGTTTATTGTCACACACCTGACTGTGATGTCTACAGATCCAGGTTACCTATTACTTTCCCCTCTCCGCACTGTCAATACATGCAACGCGCACACATTGCGAGCAAAAGGATATTTGTTCTAGCTCTACTACTGAAACTTGAATACATGTCTGTAACCAGAAATGCTAAGAGATAAAAAATCAGAAAATAAAAAACAAGATACTAGGGCATGCCTTTAGCAACAAATATAAAATACAATGTTTAAAGCCCACATGTGGCAAAAAATAAAGCGATTAATAAACAAAAACACACACGGCCGAAAGAAAGGAAAACAACAGATGTAAAAGAACTCCAGCAGTTTTCTTTTACAGAATCTTGCCAGTTTAAACCAAAGAGATTTAATTAGAGGCGCATTATGATATTGAATAATTACAGTAATATACGGAATGCGAAAGTGTGGATGCGGTCGAGATATAATTGGTATCAGAGCTCGGAAAACAAGGTTGGCAAGTCTAGCCACACATATGCGGTTTGGGATATGTTCTGCTTTTTAATTAGCGGGTATGCCTTGTGGCAAGTGTAATCAGCGAAGTTAACCAAGTTCAGCAATATGTCCAAATGTTACTGGCTGTCCGTCATCTGCTCAAGTACCTGGTCTCTTATCTTCATTTTGTATCAACTCATCTTGTCATCACATCTAACTTAGGTTCCGCGTGTCAGGTCTCATTCCGGACGACCCAGGTTCGATTCGTGTAAACTGTTCACTCGGACTTTCGTGCCTGGTCGATGGACCAATGAAGGAGTCGTTTCTCATCTACCACGATTTAATTTATGCCATTTCCTTTTCATTCTGTTTTCTCTCATTTTCGAGTGTGTTTCTAGATTTCTGACGTATATAATTGCGGTGGTTTTGACCGTCTCGAGGACCATAAAAATGGAACCTCGCTCCAACGAGCTTAGGGCAGGATGTAGAAAGTGTGTTTTACGGGCAGAAAGTCCAAAGACACTTGTCTCTTCAGTCCAGCACTGATTGGCTAGAAGGAGCCGAACGTTCTACCACCTTCTACATAACAACAATGACAAAGGGGTGAGTATCTGCAAGTTAAAACAAATACCCTACAGCAATACTGGACAGATAGCGCCAATACTTGCTCAAAGGAATGATATTGGAGGGTTGTTTAGTTGACGGATAGTTTATCGATCTCTCCGATCAGCTACAGTAGTGGGACAGGTCTTCGAGCCTCTATGGCAGGACCTCTCACGGTGCATGCACCGGTGCAAGGTTCAAAATGCAACTACAAAAGTTTGGCCTCGGTGCAAACTCCACTCCTCTTTCCTTACGTTTGTTTCCCTCGCTTTGCCGTCTCCTCCTTCCTCACTTTCAGCGCTGCTTCTTCCTCACTGTGTAGTGTTTACGTGCGGTAGACAGTGTTAAACTGCTTAATTTGGTTTTTAATGCCAAACCTGTTCTTTTGTTCTAATGATCTAGAAAACACTGGTACAAACCTCTTTTTTGGATAAACAATGCTCTTTCCCAAGATGTAGCAACTTCTGTAATTCTTTCTCTCTAGCGTCCTCTATTATTTCACCATATGTGCACTCTGTTATAGTGTCTTACAACAGATGGTTTTCTTACACACGTAATTGTAATACCGCAGATGAGGTATTTGGCTCTATAGTCATGACTTCCAATAGCATAAAGTTCCCACTCTGATTTAAATGGACTTTGGCATTTCCTTGGCTTTGGCTTTGGCTTTGACTTTCCTTGGAGAGGGTTGCAGGTATCTATTTCACTGATAAGTTAGCCGTCTATCAACCAGATTTCGTTGATTCTTCGTCTTTTCGCTGTGCAGCGAGCGAGTTGAAACGAGCTTAACAGATCCGCCACGATGCATGGTGCAAGGAAGCTGTGCACCTTGGATTGCACCCGATACGATTTTCAGCTTTGAGAAGCCCTGATCTATGATCTATTCTACACGCTGGTATCAGCTTGTTTGAAATTTCAATAGAATTGAAATTATGCGTTTCGTAGCGTAGTAATTTAGTAGTTTTGTATGTGGTAAGATTCACAAGCTGTTCCCAGAAAATTCAAGACATGCATTTCATTTTTCATGTAAACATCTTAACTATACGGTATTTTAATGAAAATCATTAGAGCCATTTTCGAAAAATGCCCCATGCAAATGATAGTTTGGGGCGAGCGGATTATTTTAAAACTAGGTGTTTGGCATCTTTGGTAGACAGAGAGAGACAGAAAGAGATATGGATATTTTTTCTAAAAAAAATGGGGCCTCAAAACAGTATTTCTGGTGATATCTCGATATCAATTTTTGGTTGGAATGCAACACTCTAAGTAGTGGAGAGAAAAATAGGTTCATTGCGGGTCCGAAAGAGGCCCCAGAAAAACAAGTGACCAATCCTCTTCCTTTCAAAACCACAAACAATTTCTGCGTTTTAAACGTGACTGCCTTTGCGGCGTGCAAGTTTTAGCTTTAAAGTATTTTGCTGGCTCTCTCACCGCAATAGTAATGACGTGTTTCCTTAACACTACAGACTCTAAGACCTAAGCCATCTGTACTACAGGTATAAGACTTTGAAACTACTTTTTTTGGCAATTTTCCGTCTTTTTAAGAATGACCTAGCATGGTCTAAATTTTAAATGTTTCTTTTAAACTCGACAAACATGCTATATTTATTTATATTAATTAACAAATCTTTGAAATCCATAAACGCACTAATAAGTTTAACTTTACAACAAAAGACGTACTGATTTTACCGCCAACATTTTTGTGCTGTGGTTCCAGGAGCAACTGTATAGTCAGGGCACTCATCGGTTTTCCAGTTCCATATAAAGGGACGAGTCTGCCCTTTTCTGTGTTGAAAGCTTACACATACTTTATATTTTCGTTTTTGAAAGAAACAGGTGAACAATGCTGCTTTAACTTCGGCACCATCACTAGAATTAAAGACGCCAAAGTGGTAACGCAACCAGCTCCTAAAGTGAACATGGCTCAAAAGAGAGTCACAAGTGTCATATATTTGTCAAGCTATTCCAAGGCCAGAATCAAAGAAGTCTGAGTGGAAACTTAAACAACGATTTTACTATACCAACTTGCAGATGTGTATAGCAGCCAACGACGACTATTTTAAGGTAGGGTGTATATACGCTTAAATAAACGCCGTGTCGCGCGGCAACAAGACATCTGAACTGTGCCTTTCGCTTGCCCTCCAGGTACAGCCGGCTCCAAATGTTCTCCGAGTCACGTGCTCCTAGCCGCGGGGGAAAGCCAGAATGGCTTATCTATTAGTTATACCAGGTGGTCTCAAAGGTCGACTTGCCATCTCATAGCTGTATACAAGGGCGTTAATGTGTTTGCAATTCCAAAGAGAATATCATTCCAACATTTCTCTTACACTTGGTAGTAAAAAAGTAATCTCAATGTAAAGAAAATATTAACGTTATAAATCCATGAACTCGCAGCGAGGATGCAAACTAAATATACGGCATTAGAGGCGTCAATAATAAAATTAAATTTAAAACGTTTAAATCATTTTAATATACCACGTTAAGCTACTCATGGAGACACACGCATGCGCGCTGTAAAATTTCCAAAGTGTTTTTATTCTGCGAATATGAAATCGTGTATTTTACCTGAAACTTCAAAGTTTAAAACCTGAAGTTTAAGACACAGAATGGCTGTTTGTCGGAAATAGTAGGAAAACGAAACTTTAAAGGAAAAATGAAAGTTTAGCATAACACAACAGAACTAATGCAAATCGCAAAAGAGCATATTTCAAAAAACTATGAGGCATCAACCTCTATAGGTTACGACGTAGCTTCTACCCCTCAGCTTTCTTACCTATCAGTCTTTAAATCCAAACCGGTTTATCTATTACCAGCATCAGCATCATCATCATCATCATCATCATCATCATCATTATTATTATTAACGAGGAATACATCATATGTATTATTTTTTAAAGGAATTGTTTAAACATATTTGTTAAATGCCGTTAATGCTACCATAAAAAAGCAATGTTACTTTTTTAAATTCCTTCAGAAAAGAATATGTTTTTTTTTTTTTTTTTTTTTTTTTTTAATAGAATAAAATTGGTTATTTCGTTTCCTGTTTGCTTCCCGCTGACCACACAAAAGTAAATAACTCTGGTGAAGCCGTCTCTGGGCCGAGCGGACCAGGCGCAATAAGATAATTCTTCGTCTCTTTCCCCTACACCCTCCAGTCCTTCGGAAAACATTTGCAGCCGGGTGTATCAGTCCCCGAGCTTAATGACCATACTGCGTATACAACCTGAGAGGAACGAGAGATGTTGGCCAAACCTTGGAGTAGAAGATAATGATGATTTTATTTGTTTTATCACTAGTATAATATACTACTACCAGTATCACCGCCGTCTTTATCACCACCATTCGTACATCTGCCACTACCACCACCAGCACTACATTAGTATTATTGTTATAATAATAATTATTATTAATATAATAATAATTATTATTAATATAGTTATTATTATTATTAATATAATTATTATTATTAATATAATTATTAATATTATTATTAGTATTATTAGTATTTTTTTTTATTGTCATCATCATCATCATCATCATCACCGCTACTACCATTATTTAATTTAAAGTCTGTGTTACATGAATTGTAGCACTAATGAAGAACAAATGTTATGTGTAAGTTTATGTGTTTTGTGATGGAATGTTTCGGATGCATGACCTCGTTATCGATCTTATGCCAAAATATGAACCTATCTTAGTAAGATCACTGAAGCCATGAGAGCGTTTATAAACAATCGGTCACATAAACCTCAATTTAATAAAAGGTGGCGCCAAGTAGACCTTAGACATTCGGACATCAAGCAGTTGAAGTCTCTGAGATTTAGAACAGAGTAAGGGGTGGGCTATGCTTTTAATCGCCAGTAAAACAACACATCACACTGTGAAACCCCCTCGTTGCTTTACTCTGGCCTGCAGCGCTAACGTTGGCTTGTTGTCATTTGTCATTCCTAATAGCATTTTGCTTGGTGCTCTCTAGCGGGTTCCGGGCGTACTAATATGTTTTAATTAAGCCTGGCTTTATGCAGTAGTTAGTAGCAAGCTTATAGCTACGGCAGCGCCGCCGCTACACCGGGAAGGGGTTGGGGGATGTCTACTCAAAACAACATAGAATGTTCCTCCTCCCTCTGGGGGTGAGGAGTGCTTATTTCATTAGATTATATCCCTCGCTTTATGGAAAACAACCAGCCTACACGAGCGTGGAACATATACACGAAATATTAATACAATGAAAAGCTTTAAAATGACTACCACGTAACTGTAAGTCCCTTTCTCCATCTCTATCTCTCTCTTTCCTCGTCTTTCTCTCCCTCCGCTACTAAATCCTCGGCCAATCCTCTTTTCATTTCCACAAGTAATAGTGGTACAGTCAGAAAGGGAATGAGGTATAAACATGTGAACAATGAGAAGAGGGAATAAAAACTTGAAGAAAATTATCTTCACTGTATCTTTTGCTTCCATTTTCCGTTTTAATGAGATTAAGAACAATATTAAGTGCTTAAATTATAACAAATTACCCTTAATCATATTCTTTTCTCCCTATCCCCCAGGAATTTTTTCTCCTCCGTCAAGCCTTAAGCATATGTAAAATTTCCTCCCAACCACAGTTTTTTTTTCCGTTGTTGTTTTCTCTACTCCCCGACTATATTCCCATCTTTTTATATACTCACACTACATTACCAAAATTGTTTCTATCGTTAAATCTTTTTCGTTGCTTTAATCTCTCATTCTTTACAAGTGAATACAAATAAGTGTTGTTCTTTTTCTTGTTGCTATAAGAAAATATTGTCATATCCAAATCAAGCTTTCCCTTTGTAACTTTTTAAAGAAAATACATCTAAAATACACATAATCACATTCAGACTTTTGTCCATAGAGGACTTCTTATGTGCCAAGATAAAACTATTGGCAAAACACTTATAATTGAAGGCATGGGCGTAATGTTTTAACACTCACTTTTTTAAGAGTGAGAAAAATAGTTTTATACACACCAGATATAAAGTAATATTACTTCACACTATTGCATATTTTATTAGTTAGGGTTAAACTATTCACCTCAAACTTATTTTTATACAGAGTCCAAATTACATTAATTTATCTTTATTGAAGTTATGAAAGAAAGCATAATAAAATAATATTAATATTTCTGGTTATGAATGAAGCATAACTTAGACAGCACATTTGTTAATTATGATTAACAAAAGACACCCTTGCACGTTACACTTAGATTTATTACATTAGTGTTTTTTATAAATTAGTACAAACTGCGATCAAAACTTATAGGCCTATTTAGCCTATTCCGGACACTCAACCATATTTGGGAAAGTTAAAAGATATCTTTTCCTCATGAACATAGTTATTTTCACAATTGAGCAGTTCGAGTACATCTTTGAGTTTTGGTGGAGCTATGAAAAAGCTGGCAAACCCACTCTATTTATTTTATTATAGTTTTAAACCATTGATGCGCTTCATAAGATGATCTCAAATAGATCGCAAGAAATAAAAGTCGGTACATTTACTTACAACCAAGCTTATTAGTATCAGAATCATCGAAAACTTATTTTTCCCAAACAAGAGATTGTAGTACTAATCAGAGACTTCTTGGTTTTGAGGGTTAGATCATTAGATGGTTTTCACGTACATGCCTTCCATTGTTAAAGCTACTCAAATCTAAAATTTCCTTGGGTTGGTTTTCTCTATTGAAACATAACAGTATTTGAGAGTGTTTATTCTTACCTTCCTTATCACCTTACAAGTATTCAACTCAAAATTCCAAAAGGAAAATTTCACCGAAAGTGCCTATTTTGAGGTGAAAGCAAAGTATTGTTTCTTTAAATACTCTTGTGTGTGAAAGTGTTTATGTGCATGTACGAACAGCATAACTCAAAGTAAAAATGTCGGTTAAATACCAAGTCATAAACATTTTCAAGAAATTCTCTTCACGAGAACTCATGCTTCGCATGGAAAAATTTTCATTGTTTTGTATTTTATGATTAATATACCATATATTTAAGATATTTTCATGACAAATAAAATGTTCTGCGAATAATTTGCGAAGCCTGTTCATTCAGAATGAGTGTTGAATACATTTGCACAAATTATCAACCCTAGACAACAAATTACTACACAAACCATTTTTTTTTTCAATAAGTTGCTCTTTGTGACCATAAATATTCCCGACATATTCGTTGTTGGTTTCAATTTTTAATAGATAATTCATATACTTTATGTTTCTATGTTTTTCGTGGTATCATCTGGGGAGCAGAATTTAAAAATCGGCACTTAGCTTTTCAACATTCTGAATGTCACAGAAGTCACACAACATAAGGGTATTTGTATGTGTATTTACATATGCTTCTTGTTGTAGATTGACAATACAAACGAATAAAATTACTGATTCTTGAGTTCATCCTTGGCAGTGTAAAAATAATAGCAGCAGAGTTCAATGGGGAATATCACGACTTTACATTGCTGTTATTAGTCTTGGTCTACTTATACAAGAATTCAAGGACATGGACAGCATGAAAGACAAAATCACGCCTAGAAGCATAAAGAACAGCTGTAAAAGGAGAAACTCGATGTAATATTTTAAAAACAGTTTATAATGCGCCTAAACATTTCTCTACAAGAAGCAGGTGTCTACTGAAAACATACATCGAGCTTTAAGTTTGAGAAATCGCACCACCTCGGTTACAGATGAAGCGAAATTAAGTGAAGATAACCTGAACAGGCAAACTTTTGCCTGCTTGTAAGTAATCGCTAGAATATATGTTGCTAGAATATATGTTGCTAAACATTTAACCCCCAACAAACCTCTCCGGCGGCTTGAGGAAGATAGGACAAAATGTTCAGTGTCATTCGATGTCAAAATCTCACCGGAGGTTTTTGAGTCACCGAATATATACAGATATATATATCTGCGTGTGTGTGTATGTGTGTGTGTGTGTGCGTGTGTGTGTGTATTGGTCGAATGTTTGAGTGTCCGTATGTCCATTCCTTTATCGTTTACTTCTACAATAACAATAGAAAGGTACAGGTTCAAAAGATGCGTTATTCTTATATCTTCCATTTGTTGCTAAAATGAGTCGTTTACCCACTGGGTGACAGCTTGTCTATTAGAATAAATTTTTGCGGAACGTATGTTTGACAACAAGCGCGCCACTTTGGCCTGTGTGTAGAGCGGAAGGCCAGGAGTGTTGATAATAAAAACTGCTTGGAAAACCTGCAAGAAAACCATCCCTCCCTCATCACTGGCAATAGCTGATAAACACAGACACGTAGCGAAACCACTTTTCGAGTCCTAGTCTATTTTCAACTTTCACTCGTGAACATGTGCATGGTAGCGGAAGGCGATTAGTTTAAAAAACAAAAAAAAAAACCATGTGCCTGTTCAGTCCTACTCTATAGCCAGACTGTGCAGATAATGCATACAATAGTGTTCAATTGTTTCACTTACCTTTGATGATAAATGAATTTGTCATTGGAGTATTTATTTTATCCCTTACATTTGAACCTATCACCACGCAAAATTTGCATATCTTAAATTTTCGCAATGAGCTTGCAAAATCCTCTTCACTATGAATTATGTAATGTAAATTGGTAAACCAAAGAAAATAGAAATATGAAACGTAGATCTTGTCAAGGTACACAATTAATTATGAAAAGCATTTGCGAGATATTCTTTATCATTAGTTGAATTTTTAAATGTATACAGAGTTTGCTAACTAGCTTCTCCAAATTGGAAGCTTACATATATTATAGAGCATACTAAACCACAGAAGAATATAAATACACAATTGAAATTATAAACAACCAAATAACTGTTAACTTGCAACTATATGAATTGGCAATTGAAAAGCATTACAATCTGTAAGTATATATAAAATGGTCCTTATCTAAAACAAACATGTATATTACAAAAAATCGTTTAGTAAGCCAAGAACGTCAATTGAAGGAAAATTATACAGACCATTAAGCTATAAGGGTATATGTGCAGATATTTTGATAATTATTGGTACCTTAATATGTATCCACTTCGATGTGTTACTTGTTTTTTCCCCCACAGAACAGTTTTCAAACAAACAATCACAACTTTATTACCTGATTTTTTTTCCTTTACCTATATTGATGTCATAGTGTTCATTACACTGTTCTTAATTACCGACAAAAATATCTTCACTTTACCCCTAAAACCGCATTGATTGCAAAAATAGATAGAGCTGGCCCTTAGTGGCAGAATTTCCTCTGTTACCTTTAGCCACCTCTTATCCAGTTTATTTGACAGTTGGAGTCTATGATGGTTCTCGTAAATACATACTCTAAGTGGTAAGTCGATATTTCTTTTTTTCTTAGGTCATGCAAGGAGCACGAATTTCAAAGCCATCACAAGGTAATCAGCTTCTTAAAAATGCGACGATTCCTTCAGTCAACTGTGTTCTTCTTATGCATAAAACTAGTGTAAATATGTGATGAAGGTTTACTTTTTTCTTTGTTTGATTGCCCTCCCCTTGTATAGGACTTACATTCCCTAGAACTTACAAGCCAGTGCCTAGGGTCAGACGCCTGTCGGGGAGCACAGGAACCTATGGCCTGGACAGAGTGAAGACCTGGAAGCGGGTGGTCAGCCAAACACCAGGTATGATAGTGAAGAAGACGATGATATGAAATGCAGGCGAAATCGATGAATGGAAAGCTAATTATGGAGCAATTGGTGGGATGAGTGATGGGAAAACCGGAGAATCTGGAGAAAACCTGCCCTGACGTCGCTTCGTCCACCACGAATGTCACATGGGGGACCCTGGGATCGAACCCGGGCCACCTAGGTGGTAAATGAACGCTCTAACCGCTCGGCCACGGGAAGGTTTACTTAAATTAAGAAATAGTAAACAGAATACGCTTTTATAATAATTTCTAGAAGTGTGAGAAGAGAAAGTTATGTGAATACAATAAATCGGGGTTTTCTCACAGAATTAACTATGGATAGAACGGACCGAGGTGGCGACCGTGTGCGATTCGCATTCGAGAGCTCGCGATTTCGACAGGCTACTCTGATTTGGGTTTTTCCGTGGTTTCCCCTTGTGACTAAGAGACTGATGGATGGATTGTGTACTCCATTGATCCTTTCTTTCCCTTTCTCATTCCAGTATCTTGTTTTTCAGGTCTGGTAGTTAGCGCAGCATGTTCTGGCGGATGTGGACGCATGGCACAGATACGTGCGCTCTATAGAACCTTCCCTGGCCCGTTACTGCCCGGACCGCAAGGCTGGCCTTGTCGCCCTCTTGGAAGAAATGCTTCGGTGGTGCTCCAGGTAACAATTGTTAGGGACTTAGTGCGTCTCTGTGCTTCCCTGGCTTCGTCCTCTCACACACCTGAGGTCCCCCTTCGCCTCAACCTTTGGAAGGGTGGTAGCACCGGGTCACGGTGAATCGAGGTGTCCCCTTCCGTTTCTTCGATTACAATCACAACTGTAGCTGGAGAAGCTGAACATGTTGAAACAATGAGATATTTCGAAGTATCCTAAATCCGGAGAAAAGATCTGGTATTATTAGAATGGAACTCGTGCCCATTTTGCTATACAGAGTTGAATTGTTAGATGTCGGCCTATCGAAGGGGATTTCGCGATGTTCTATTTTCACGCCTGTCAATTCTTGTGCCTTTATTTAAAGGAGGTCATTCCAGAAATAATAAATCAGAATTGCTCCGTGCATTCGTCTCCCAATTCTTCCACTTCAGGCAATAATTTGTAGGCAAAGGATTCGTTTAAACTTGGGCAGGAGCTTTCACGAACAAAGCATCATTATAGAGGATTGCATACTTCTCTAATGAGTATTGACTTGTAAACTCACCCCACCGCTAGAATGCGTGATGGATCACACAACCTCATCAAGCATTCTCTGCAATTAACATGTCTCCGGGGTCATCATATTCGAATCAATATTTGTATCACACATCGCCTTCTCGCCAGCGGGATAATTGCTCCACTCTCCAATATGTTCTATTGCCGTGATTCCTTGCTTCGACCAAAATTGTGTAAACATAAATGATATTTATTTTAGCAGTGACGTTGTAGCCAACTACAGTTAAAATCATTAAATGCTGATGCAAATTAGGCGTAAGTTGCTGTTATGTGAGGGTCTTGAAACCCAGTTATGAAATATATTCACAATTTGGTCGAACATTTTTATACTTTTACCAATTTTCCTTCATCACTATCAGAACCTGCAGCTCCGCTCCACCTATTGCATTAACTGTGAAGATATCTCCTTGGTCCCTCTCCCTCCCTTCCTGTCCCAATCTTTCTCCCACAATATATCTCTTTCCGTCTCTTCCACATTCTGTATCTGTGTGTGTGAGAGAGAGAGAAAGAGAGAGAGAGAGAGAGAGAAAGACTGTGTTCATGTGTCAATGTATAGCATAGCTCAAAAATCTGATATGTTGCACTCACATGATTTTCTCTACTTTTGTACTACCCATTCTTACAAACTCTTATTCCTGTTTGCAGGTGCAACGGGAATATAAGAATGCAGTAGGCTTTGTGCGATAGTCAAATCTTTTAAAGCTTGGAGATTCCGTTCTCTTTGCACACTTAACATATAAAAAATGAACAATGATGTTCCAATGATGAAAGTTTTAAGTTCTCCGAAACTCACACACATAACAAGGAACATCTCCGAAATGGTTCAACCTACAAGAAAATTTATTGAGACATAAATTGTGTATTTTAGCAAGATCTACATTTTTTGTAAAGTATGCATATCTAACGGTTTACCAGTTATGCAAAAGTCGTCCAAAGTAAATACGACTACAGGGGCTATAGCCAGAAATTCAAGATATACATTTCATTTGTCATCAAAATATCTCAAACATATGGCATTTTAATCAAACTCGTTAGAGCCATTTTCAAGAAAATAAAAATTTTCGAAAAATTTTCCATTTAAAGGGTAGTTTAGGGTGGGTCTATTTTCATCAAAATCCTCGTGTCGCATCCTTGAAAGACATTAAACTTAAATACCAAGTTTGGTTTTTAACCGACTTTTCGTTTTTGAGTTATGCTGTTCACAGACACATACAGACACACACAGACGTTTTTCTAAAAATGCTTTTTTTTTGGATTCCGGGGTTCTCAAAACATATATTTCCGGTGAAATCTCGACATTGAATTTTTGGGTGGAGTACAATACTTCCCCTACTTGCCAATAGAGAAAGTAAAAATGAAAAAATTGGTTATATCTATACCAAACTTGGTATTTAAGTTCAGCATCTGCCAAAAATGCAGAATCCTCCACCATAGACTACCCTTTACATGGAAAAAGTTTGGAAAAAGTTGATCTTCTGAAAACGGCTCTGACAATTGTGACTGAAACACCATATTGTCGTGTTGGCTTAGAACAGCTATACAACGCTGTGTGCCGTGCGACGGAGTTGACTGATAGGATAGAGTATTCGTTAGGTTATTATACACACCTGGCTATTAACAGTGAAGCAATATAATCCACCAATAGCACAAGGAGAAGTGAAGTTATTAGTTTCTACATAATTATGTTATTGATGAATGCGTTAGGTTGTTACTCTACGGCTATTGTCACGTTGCTAGGATCTGTTAGTTTGATGAATTGCATCTGTATTTGTGTTATTTAAAGCCAGTTCTGATGTACGTATATTGAATTTTCTAGGAATAGTCTTTGAAGTCGTTTTCATTCTGGATGACTTTACTCGTAAACCATAAGAGATAGACAAAATCTTACTCCGCAAGAAATGTAGATCTCGTTAAAACACACAATTTATGTAATGTACAATTTTTTATAGAGTGAACCATTTCCGACTAATTCCTTTGAATTTTCCAGTTCGTATTACCTTCCTCAAATGGGAAGTCGTTATTCATTTTTCATGTCCTGGACATGCAAGAGAATGAAATGTCAAAGCCATCACATAGTGAGCAGCTCTTAAAAGATTTAGCTATCGCTTAAGCCTAGTATACTCTATTACTATTATACCTATAAGGAAATAATTAAGACATTTCTACAAGCATTTATCTCGATTAAAGTGAAAGAGATAGAAGAATAAGCCTTTTTAAGAATATTTTCTGCAAGAGTGAGTAAATAAAGTCATGTGAGTGCACACATCAGATTTTTTATATCTCTTCTACAAAATATCATTACAAAGGTGTTTCTATATTCTTCAAACTCAACGAAAGCCACTTGCAGAAATGGTTTCACTGCACATTTCTTGGCAGATGAAAGAGGGATAAATAGGTTAGAAAAGCTTAGTACGTCGATCAGTGACATCTTATGTGCATATGCCCTGGAAGGTATTGTGAGGTGAGAGGATGTGAAGAGTGGTCGGAGCTAAAAAGAAACGACGGTAGAGCGAAGGGTCCCTTCCGAATACAGATTTGAACTCCCCGGTGGCGGCTCGTGCACCGGTTTCCCTCCTCCCTGTGGGCTCACAGGACCCTGGGCCCTCGACTCAAAGATATCTCCCGATCCGGAGGACGAGAATTTGGAGAGAGTAAGTTCCTTGCTCCTAACAATACAACAAAGGAGACGAAACATGAAGTGAAATAAGAAGTGAGATGAAATAGAGGGACGGAAAATTCGAGAAAATCCCCGAAGAAAGTCCATGGATCAGGAAGCTCGCTACAGGAATCGTATCTACGATATCCCGAATGCGAGCTTCACACGTTACTGTGGAGCGATCAGTCGATTACAAGAACAATACAGAAGACTGAAATAATGGTCAAATATTTAAAGCCGAGACACTTACTGCTAGTGCACGGCATCATGAGGAACAACTGACTCTCAACAGAACTTTAAAAAAATTACATAAACTAACAACAGATTTTTTTTCTCTAGCGCTTAACGCCCGCTTTTACTACACCGCGGGCACTGATGATACATAGAATGAAGATGGAGCACTCGTGAAATGAGATGACGGGGAAAACCGGAGAACCCGGGGGAAACCCGCCACTTTGTCCACCACGAATCCCGCATGCGGTTGCGTGGGATCGAACCCGGGCCGCTTTGGTGAGAAGCGAATGGTCTAACCACTCGGCTATATCTTGAAAATGACTGATGCAACAAAAATAGTATTTGAAATCAATTGTGTGATTTAAAAACGTCTCCATGTATAATCAATTTTGGCTATCTCTTCGAGTGTATCAGTTATACCTATAGAAGATTCCTTCAGAATAAATAGGACTTAACTGGCTATTCACGAGAAATTCAAAATATGCATATGTCAGTTTAATCAAAATCCTTAAGAGCTATTTTTGAGATGAAAAGGAAAATGAGGAAAAGTTTGGAAGTTCGGAGGAAGGAGTTACTCTTAAAAAGCTTTGTGTTTCGTTCTTGAACTCACATACAATAGTCCCAATAATTCTACCTAATGTGGACTGAGAGGCTGTCAGGTTACCGAAATGTTGAGTTTTACGAAATAATGGATCTGTTATTCACAATCCACAACGTAATACCACAAATTATATAAATACATACTCTAACGCAATATAGGAAACAAGGGTAAAACACCCTAAAAGTAATTGCATATTAATATATTCCCCTTTCTCCGGTTTCTTTAACATATCCAATTTAATTTTCATTGTAATGTTAACTTGTCTTTTCTTCTCGTTCACTGACACAAACACAACTTAACACAACACTAACAGTACGCCTGAAACCTTGGAAGCTACACTATAACCAGAAACGTTAACTGGAAGTTTAGCTTACCACGTACACGGGTATATTTTACACATGGCGAATGATCTTGCTTGAATGTGCGCGAGTGACATCATGCAAATTGATGATCTGGGTAACGTCTCTGTTTACTTCCTTGAAATAATTGCTGATAATGCGGGGAAGTCGGAAAGATAACCTGACATGAAAGATAACCTGGTCTTATAAATACAAAAATGAATTCGATCATAAACCACTGCACATGTCACGTCTAAAAAAAAATACCTTTGTACTGGGTAAAGCAATAAACGTTCAAAGCTTTCAAACTAGTGTTTGTGCTGTATATGCACATTACTGGCAGCAACCCTTTGGTTTCGTGAAAATGTTCTGTCGGCTGCATATGTTCTGATTAGATATCGAAACTCAATACGTGGTCAACCCTTTCTTACTGTGAGGGAGATTATGGTAGGTTGTACACGTACACTAATTACTATTTAACTATAAATACGTATAGTAGTCAAAAGAAATTATTACAATCAAGTTTAAAGGTAGAAAAACACATTAAAATAAAAATTGTCGAGTTACACGGAATGTCGAGTTATCGGGATTCTACAGTGCCAAATTTCTTAACTACCCGATACTGTATTTTCTAGTCTTGCTGTTCACTGACACAAAACTGCAAGCCTTAGAATTTACCATCTGAGCCGTCTTACTCGGTGATATGTCGTTTTAAATAGTCATCCTAACAAACTTTTGCACATAATACATAAAAATTGTATGCTTATAAATTCATCTCTAATCTTTCATGGGAAACATTAAATACCAAACTGGTATTTAAGTTCAGCATCTTCCAAGGATGCGACCGAAGATTTTCAGGAAAATCCCCCCATTTACACAAGTAGATCTAGTTAAAACACACGAATTATGTCAAATACCTTTTCTGTGGAGAGAATTATTTTGGAAATATTCATAGTTATTTGTCGGAATTTTTCAATTCTTATATTTTTCTCAAAAGGAAAGTCGTTGCTCTTATGTTTACCTCTCGGTCATACAAAGACAACGAAATTTGAAAGCCATCACATAGCGGCCAGCTTAAAATATTTGACTAGCGCTTAAAGCCTATTATATTTTCATATGTCCCTTGTACCTACAAGAACATTAACAATCAGATAAATTCTAGAAATGTTCATTTCTATTAACAAGAGATAGAGGAATAAGAGTTTGTAAGAATAGTTTGTACAAGAGTGGAGAAAGTCATGTGAGTGCAACACTTATATTCTTTCTGGCCCAATATAAGGACTCCCCTTTAGGAAAGTAATAGCCTTATTCTCTAAGTCGCACTAGATAATTTTGTTCACCTATCCATAATAGACATTTAACATACACGCACACAGTAAATTTTAACTTATCGGTCTGTGTGGTTCAGTTGGTTAGACGCTTGCCTACTGATCCCAAGGTCGCGGGTTCAAAACCGGCTCAGACCAATGGTTTTTAAGTGTGCTTAAAAGCGACAGCTCCATGTCAGTAGATTTACTGGCATGTAAAAGAACTCCTGCGGGGACAAACTTCCGGCACACCGGCGACGCTGGTATGATCCTGGCAATTGACAGTGTCGTTAAACAACAAAATAATTTAATTTAACACAACAAATTTTGAATATGGAACATTTGACTTTTAATACTAGTTATTCATCAAAATTAAAAAGTTACGAGGCAATTTTCTGTTACAATTTGTATGTAGATTAAACAGTATGAATTGTCAGAATATATGCAAATAATCTGTTTCTATTATGCTTTAAAAGTGGGTCTAATTTTCTAGGTATCCAAACTCTGTCTTTCATAAACGAGGACAAAGAGGGAAGTAGTAGATGAGTAACAGTTCTTTAAAAAGCTTAGTCCAGTTGACCCGGCTGTTAAGGGTCCATTTGCTAAGGTTATCGTGAAGTCCTCGACGGGCGTTTGCGCGGAAGAATCACCTATTCTTCAGGAATAACTTGAAGACCCATCTTAGGGGCAACGAGAAGGAATGAGCGGACGGGGGCATCCGTTCATCATCATTATGAACAATACGGTTTAAGCCATATGGCCTGTTAAGCGCCACATGTTAACTGAACTGGTCAAACCAACGTCTTCTTGTTCGGCCTATGGTTCTTCTTCCTTGTGGTTTATAATTATATCCCCTCCGAGGGAATGTCACCTTGTCGAGGCGGAGGGGCTTGGTACTCAATGACTCAGACGACTGCTTGAGTGAGCTTTGTTACCAATCGGTAAGAGAAGAAGGAAACAAAGAGCATTCCACAACGGACAGATGAGGTTCGACAGCCCAAGAAGGCAACTTATCTAGGGGAAGAGGACTCCGAAATCAAACTCCTGATCCTTCAGGTAGAAAGTTGCGCGGAGAGTCGGTAACGCACCCACATAAAAACAATATTACTCAGAATCTCCACAAAGTTAATATCATCCCTTCTTATGGGACTAATAAATAAGAGAGGAATCTGGAATGCTCAAAGAAGTCGCCCCTTCACCAAGAAAACCCAACTTAAGACTGGTAGCCCAACTTGAGGATACCGGTGCCTCCGTGGTAACCTGTAACGCTAGCATACGGGAGGTCGTGGGTTCAATTCCGGTGGCCGACCTTCCTGACCCATGGTTTTTCGGGGGTTTCCTGGTCACCAGGAAAATGTCGCGAAATATAATTTCATTCCCACGAATTTCCCGTCCCTTCGTTTCAGTCCATCTTTGAGGGTTAGAAGTATTGGCGATGGGAGACTTGGGCGCAGCTGCTGTATGGGGTCTTTGCAAACTGTAACTGTGTTCGCGGTAGATGTAACCACCTCACCGGTTGCTGCTTGGCGAACCCTGGTGTCGAGATGAAAAAAATTAAAATTATTTTGTTGTTTAACGACTCTGTCAATTGCCAGGATGACATCAGCGTTGCCGGTGTGCCGGAATTTCGTCCCGCAGAAGTTCTTTTACATTCCAGTAAATCTACTGACATGGAGCTGTCGTTTTTAAGCACACCTAAAAACCATCGGCCTGGGCCGGGTTTGAACCCATGACCTTGGGATCACTAGGCCAGCGTCTAACCAACTGAGCCACCCAGACCGACGTCGAGATGAAGAGGTCCACGTTAGGGACCCTCGCACTGACTCGTGTTACTCACCCAGGTTCCAACATGCTCGTAGAGCGCACTCACTTCATTCCTTCTTCCCGGGATCTGACATACACTATAGCCCGCCTAATAACCTTGTTGGCTCAGTGTGGAGTCCTGTCCGTAAATACTCTACTTCTACCTCTACCGACTTGGGAATAAGTGATAAACACTTACTTACTCACAAGTCGGGTGGATAAATGAATATATTAAGAATTTCCGAGAGAAAAGTAACCAGAGTAAATTGTAACTATAAGGCAAAAGGGAGGAGAAACGTGAGACGACCACTAAGAAGATGGAACATGCAATTTCTAGAAACCAGAACAGACTGAAAATTCTAACTCTTGCAGTTGGTTATGATGAAGTACAGTTTAGTCCCTTCAGTTTTCTGCCATTGGAGGTTATTGTAGATGATTTGTTAAATGAACAGGTTAAGACGGAAGGCACTGAATCTTTAAGGATCAGATTAATATGTGTTTTATAATACTGTTATAAGTAATGCTTGCTAACAACCTTTCTTCTTCTTCTTCTTCTTCTTCTTCTTCTTCTTCTTCTTCTTCTTTTTCCACAAAGCATAGGTCTGACGATCTGTACCGTCCTCAACATATCATTCCATCTTTTCCTTGGTCTTCCCACTTAGGATATCCTCTAGGTTTATAATTTAATAAAATCCGGTTTATTTGGGGAAAATCAGTAGTAGTAATAATAATGTCCCCTGACCACGTTATGAGCACTGTGCAAGGTTCAGTATGTGGTGGATCTGCCACCTTTAAGCTTCAAACCCAGCTTCTCTTATGTATTAACCCTATAAGGCTCCCTCTGTTCTCCTCGTCAATCTCGCTGTCTTCATTTGATATCTCAGAGGCCATTGGAGTCTTCAGCCATATTCCTGGACAAGGACCCCTTTCCAGGTACTGCCCACTCGGAGAAGGAGAAACTGGTGCATAGCGCGGGCAGGGTTGCAACTCCCTGAAGTAGCTTTTCTTTATTTCTTTTACGTCGCTGTAACTTACACATAGTTGCAAAGGACGCTGTGTGTTCGTTGGCTCACGTGAATGAAATATGCCAGATAGATGCACTTATATTTCATCCAACCTTAGATCCAGACCTTGTATCCTTCCACGGTAACCTGGTGTTCGTGTCAGCTGCGAGTAACACAAACAAACACCATGTGGATTCATGTGTCGTGTTTATGGTGCAGCAGAACGTTTTAGGAATAGCGCTGCTATCGCGTTACATTCAAGTAGTGTTTACCAAGGTTGTCGTGCATCTTGAAAACTCACAAATAATGGCCAATACTTAAGGTACTATATTTTGTGGTGTGCTTTGGTTTCGGCGTATTGCGGGCTGTTGACGGCTTCTGTTTACATAAAGTTGGGACCTAAGAGTGAACACTTCACCTCGAGACTTCGAGCTGACAACATGGGGAAGAACCGCCGTGCTAAGAAGAGGACCACACCGGCTACTCCTGCTACATCCGTAGCTAAGAAGCCGCGAAACAACTCCAGCAACACCGCCTCAACTGGCTCGCCCAGCTCGACGCGCTCTAAGGAGAGAACGTCTCCACCCCCGGCGCCGGTTTCCAGCCGAACGCATGGACCAGTCAACACCGCCTCGGCCGGCCAGTCCAGCCAGACGATACCGGAAGAGACACCACAGACCTCCGCCGACAAAACCACAACTTCACCGGGATCGCGCACACTGCGCCGCGGCACTTACAGTGCCGTGTTAGTGGGCGTCCCGCACCACCTACCGACGCAGCTTCTCCGGGGCTATGCTGCGAAATTGTGGCCTTCAATTTCGAGGGCCACTTGCATCCTGTCCAAGAGAGGCCCAACTCCACTTGTGCGCCTTTTCTTCACAGAAAAGGAGCACTATGACGCAGCAATCGACGCCGGCCTGGAACTATTCGGGGAGTCCCTACGGATCGAACCGAGCCGGGCCGAATTCACTCCACCCTGCCGACACTGTTGCCTCTACGGCCACAATGAAGCTGGATGCACTGCACCTCCCCGGTGCCACTACTGCGGGGCACCCAACACAACGGCTTCCTGCACCCAGCACGAACTCACACGACGCCGCCGCTTCTGCGCTTCCTGCTGGGGGCAGGATCATTACACCGGGCAAGCTTGCTGCCCGTCTAGGAAGCAACCAACACCGTCGCAGCCGAAAGCCTCGGTCACCACCGGTCAGCGCCGGGCCAGCCTGCCGCCAGACAGTGGTGACCAGAGCAAGAAAGCCGACGCCACGCCGGAGTTCTCCACAACCTCTGTTACGGTGATCCTCCAGAAGCTGGAAGACCTCCAAGCAGAGATCGCCAATCTACACACAAAACTCGACAACGCCGAACAGAACTTCAACGACTTCAGGGACACCATGGAATACTACAACTCGCGCACGGAGGCTCTGATGCCTACCAGGCTCGAGGTTGGTGCTAACCAGAGGACCCTGGAGTCAAAGATCAACGAACTACTCCTATCGCTCCGAAGGCTCGTCAAGGAAGAGGTTTCAGCTCTTCAGACGATGCTGGAGGAGCGATATTCAACAGACGCCGCGCCTAATGGGGCCACTGCAGCACCTCCGACGCAACCCACCCGTGGACGTCGGCGGTACTAAGAATCACCACCCAATTCCTTCAACTTCCTACACCTAATTCTCCCTTACTATCGCTTTTGACTTCCCAAGGGCGTACGTAGGGCCTCGGCCATGTTTACGTCCTAGCTCTATCTCTCCTGGCTTTGGCCCTTGTGGTCAAGTCAATAAACCCGCTCCATGCATCCGCAGGTGCAACAGCGGTACTGCCAATCCTTTCCTCCCTGAATTCTGTCCGGTGGAGGTTTTTTAGTGGGTAGTACCTTCGGGTGAGGCCCACAGTACCCTCTGTGCCATCCCAGAGCATGGGGCTCCGTAAATGGATTTTTCCTCCACTTGAAAAAAAAATAGTGAAGCGATTATAGTTGGGCTGTCACCTTTCGTAAAGAGCTTGCTGATAGATGGTGCTAGTTATGTAGCCCCCTTCTTGCAAAGCTTTAGCACAGTGTGGAGCAGGGATCGTGGAACTGCTGTCTGTGCTATGAGTGCACATGAGTGTAATGTTGGACAGATGTCCTTAGTTGCAAATTCGCCTTCCTGTAACATCTTGTTAGGTAACCCTTGACCTTCCTATACAATCTCATCATATTATTTTTCCTGCAGGTGAAACGTTGGATCTTGGTATTTAATACCCAGTTCTAACAACTGAGGAAAGCCACTACAAAACATGCTCGCATTGTCCAGCATATGGCATTTAAACCGCGACCTCTCGAATGCAAGTCCTACCACTGCAACATCTCGCTTGCTCCCGCAATTTTATCTCGTCGTGATCACTTACGAGAGTTAAGAAAATTCATCCCGTACGATTACGGACAACGAAGGAAGAAGGCGGCATCGGAATGCTTTACTTGTAAACCTTGGAGAACACTCCGGCGTCATGCTAGCTGCCACCTACCTGGACCGTCTCACCCCATTCCTCCTTCTAGAGTTCGCATAGGTGCAGAGTCGAAGCTGGTAAAAGTGGCAGAGCTCCTTCCTTCATTCTTTTTCCATCTTCTTTCTGGTTTCTTTCTTCTTTCTCTCCTCTCTGGATCCATTTCTTTGTTTATTTCCATTCCTTTACTTCTTTCCTTTTATTCACCGCCACGAAGCTACAAGTTACAAGTTATTTATGTAAAATTGTCCGCCTTATAAAATTTGTTAGTGGACTAAAGACAAACATAAGACAGCATAGCATAGACAAGGTTTGGAAGGGGGACTTTGCACCTCGACCAATGACGGAGGGTTAGGTGAGAGGATAGGTACTGGGGTCGGATCTCAGGAGAGGGGACAACAGAGGACAGGGTACCTAACAGCTACAGATGTGAACTCCCCGGTGATGGCTCGTATACCACCCCCACCCCCTGCGGGCTAGCAGGTCCCCTGGGGCCCATTAGGACTGAAGACAAAACCATCTACCCTTAGAAATTTGATCAACATTCTCAAAACAATTAAATTGTACGAACAAGTTTAACCGAAAATTTAAGAACACAGTTGTTATTACATTGTTACTAAATTATTCTCGTTGTGCTTATACACGATAATTATTGCAAAAAGTATCCTTGTAGTCACTATGATATAATTGTAAGCAATTCTTGTAAATGTATATAGTAAGAAATGTAAATCAGTCTCAATAATACCAATGTGACGATCTTAAATAAACTTTCATTAAAAAAACTCAACTGTTTACGAGACTATTACAGGAACTGTAACCTTGTAATATAATTATAACAATTAACTTTGCAACCTTGTTTGTAAGAATTACGATAAAATTATTTTAAGTACCAGAAAAAGGACAGTCAATAAGTTTCCTAGATGATTGACTTTAGAGTTCAAAAATATGAAGATGCTCAACCTGAGAATGACCACTTCTCGCAGTAACAATCTTATTTACCTTTAAGTGCATATAAATACACATTTCTGGGCAAAATAATGGGAATAGTGTTCTTAAAACGTGTTTGTGCAATCTATGTACTTATACCAATTGCTGGCATTTCTTTTCAAACACACTTTTAAACACATGGAGTTTGAATTCCTAAAGCATACTCGGGTTTTGCAGCTTTTTAACGGAAAAATATACAGATAGCCACGAAAGAAGGGAAAAAAAGATTCAAAAAGTATATACGTTTTGATCGTATACGAAATTTATGATAAATTCATTTTTATTAAATGTGTAGTGTGTCTTTTTAATGAAAAAGTAGATACAATTGGATTCTAGATACATTCTGAAGAAAACGTTGAGCTCTTTACTTGGTAGTGTATTCTACAATATTGCTTTTGAAACATGAACCCTGCCTACACATAGTTTAAGAATTGAAATTCATGAATTAATTGATAAAGAATTAAAATATTTATTTTTCATCTTTGGTAACTGCTACGAATTAATCTAATGCTGTATATTTAAATACTTAGAAAGAAATTCTGTCAATCAAATGAAAATTAGTTATACAGTATGCAATGCATTTATACTTCCATAAAATGGGACAAAGTGGTAATTACAGATATTCTTGGCACCATTACGATATTACATTGCAAAATAATATGACTAAAGAACTTCTTTTAAACAAGTTTTTGTTTGTCTTCTGTTTGGTAAACAACTGGACTCATTGTTACCAAAGGCTTTAAAGTATTTGTGAAAGTGAGGAAAAAGAAAAAAGAAAAGAAAGTGGAACATACATTCGGTTAAAAGCTTTGTGCTGATATCATCTCCATAAACGGAAAAGGTAACATCTCAAGGGATGCCTGAGATTCAGGAGTTCTCGTGACAAGCCAGGATGGTGGTTACCTACTAAAGCAAAAACTATGAAACTATCTTCTTTCAAATAAATGAAGATTACAGCCACTTTGTCGCAAGCAAAAATATCCCGTACAAACTAAGGCACACAAAAGCCAATGTTATGTACTTTTAGAGCCTTGAGAGCAGTGTGGCGCAGCCGGATACAGATAGAGGAAGCAATGGGCGAAGATCTCTAATGTCCAATGAGCCGCCACTTCCTCTCTCTTCCACACTAGTAAAGTTCATTACACCAGCAATCCCTGCCCTCAGACTGCGCAAAACGCTAGCTGCTTTTATTAGAATACATATAGGTACATTAAAAAACCTAACTTATATTAACTGCACTGTTACTTACTCGGTTTGGTATACTTTTACTTTCTCTACTGCATGTAGTAAGTACAGGAGTATTGTATTTCACCCAAAAACTCAATGTCGAGAATTTACCGGAAATATGTTTTGAGGCCTCCTGAATCCAAGAAAAGCATTTTTAGAACAAGGTCCACGCGCGCGCCTCTGTGTGTGTGTGTGTGTGTGTGTGTGTGTGTGTGTGTGTGTGTGTGTGTGTGAGAGAGAGAGAGAGAGAGAAAGAGAGAGAGAGTCGTGTCAATGGTATGCGGGCAGCATAACTCATAAGCGAAAAGTCGGTTAAAAACCACAGTTGGTATTTAACTTTTATGTCTTTTAAGGATACGACACGAAGATTTTTAACAAAATTCCTTCACGCTAGACTCCCCTTTACATGGAAAATTTTGATTTTCTCGAAAATGGCTCTAACGATTTTTACTAAAATGCCACATGTTTAAGATATTTTTAAGACAAACAAGATGTATATTTTGAATTTTCTGGCTATAGCCTATGTAGTCCAGTTTACCCTGGGTGACTTTTGTATGACTGGTAAACCGTAACAGATAGACCAAATCTTACTATACAAAAAATGTAGATCTTGTTAAAACACAACTTATGTCCAAATAATTTTTGTACAATGAACCATTTGGGAGATATTTCTTATTTGTGTGACTTGTGGAATACTTAAACTTTCTTCAAATAGAACATCGTTATTCATTTTTTATATGTTAGCCGTACAAAGTGAACGGAATATCAAAGTTTTAAACGATTTAACTATCGCTCAAAACCTACTGTATTCCCATATTCCCCTTGCACCTACAAGGAAATAAGTAATAAGATAATTTCTGCAATTGTTTGTCTCAGCTAACACGAAGAAGATATAGGAATAAGAATTTGTAAGAGTGGTTGGTACAAGAGTAGCGAAGGCCATAGAATCCAACACATCAGATTTTTAATATTTGTGCTTTACTGATGTAAATGTTCCCAACGTAAATAAGAAAATGCAAAGTAGAAACTCACCACAGTGGATACGCAGTCGAAGCACTTCTAGCTGAAGATGATTCAATCAGACGTTCCAATTCTACCTAGAACATTTTATGGTTTAAGTAATTATAATTTCATATTAGCCTTATGTTGCTGTCCTCAGAAATCCACAACATTAAATCTTTAATTTAATATATTGTTTACATAATACATAACTTCTTTAGTCTCAAGAATACTGTTTGAAGGTTTCATTCGTTATTTTATCAATTTTTGCTAAATAAATATTCATATAACATAAATATAATCAAATTAAGGCACAAGAAGACTAAATTTACCAATTTCTGTAATTCTGTAGTTATTTAGCATAACATGTTTACCGTGTTTCTTGCCCTTAAGATAGTTTTGAGTGCAAAACTTTAATTCATATGTATGTAATCACCACCACACCCCCCCCCCCCAAATAATATGACAACTTAATAAAAAAGTATTGATACAGTTTGAAGAATATTTGAAATATAACATTCGAAGTATAACAGTAATTCAATTTTTTTTTTTTAATTTTGAGTTTAAAAGAAATGGAATAGCTGTTAGATTTTAATTCCAATATTTACTTATTGATATTTTAGTTTTGCTTTCTTTTCATATTTTTCAACAATTATTCTTTAATATTTTATTAATATTTTATTAGCATTGTAGATAAACATCGATGCGTTCCACTCAAATTTATTTCTCTACTCTTGGTATATTATTCTTACAAGTACGTATGTACTTCATGTTAATCGAGATAAACTTTCGCAGGAATTGTATAATTGCTAATTTTCTTGTAAGTGCAAGGGGAATATGGCTTTATGTGTTTGCCAAATATTTTAAGAGGTGGTTGCTATATGGTGACTTTGAAATTGTACTTCTACCCTCAACCCTATCATCCGTCACCTTGCAAAACACCACATCCCGCCATAAAGTGGTTAAGCCCTAACAGGGCAGGTACACGATTGACACACCTCGGGCTGTTCTCAGCCTGCCAGCAGAGATATGGTAGTCGTTCTTTTGATTCTGATGAAGGCCATGAAGTCTACAATGGCCGAAAGCTCAATGTTTCTAAATCTCACACGGCTGATCACGCGTGAAGCCTTGATTAATAACGTTCGCCGTGAAAGCTTTAAGTCTTACAAATCACAAGAAATATCTCGAAAATGTTTCACTCCACAAAAAAATGTATTTGACATAAATTGTGTCTTTCAACGAGATGTAGGTACAATTGTTGGGTAGTGCCCTTTTGTGCATCTTTTACGCTTTACCAGTTATTCAAAAATTACCCAGAATGAGGATTTCTGAGGAATTCCCAGAAAATTCAAGATACATAATTTGTCATGAAAATATATTTAAACATATGGTATTTTAATCATAATGTTCAAAATTATTTTCGAGAAAATCAAAATTTTTGAAAAATATTCCTGTAAGTTTGGGTTGAGGAGATTTTCTTGAAAGCTTCGTGTGCATTTCTGGAAGATACTAAACTTACATACCAAGTTTAGTATTTAAACGTCTTTTCGTTTTTGAGATATGCTGTACACACACGGACGCACGCGCACGCATACACATAGATTTTTTTTCTAAGAATACCTTTTTTTCTGTATTTAAAGCATGTATTTCGGTGTTGAACTTTTAGATGGAATACAATAAAGTCCTCTTCTTACTATAAAATGCTATAAACTTGAAGGAATTGAAACCAATAACAAGATATATATATATATATATATATATATATATATATATCTGAAATACCCAATGTTATAAAGTATTTATTGTAAATAAATTGTACGTTTTAACGTTTTTGTGCAATGTGTGTTTATCTGTTTTACTAAACCAGCTGTACAAAATTAAAGAAAATTCGTCTCGAATGAATAGATCTTCTCAGACTATCCCCCCCCCCCAAAAAAAAATCAGGTTGTACATTTTATTTGTCATGTAATATGTTAAATATATTGTTTTAATCATGATTACCAGAACAATGTTTGTGAAAATATAAAATTTGAAAACAAATATCCATGTAGCATAGTTTTAGAAGCGAGGTTCTTAAAAAATCTTTGTATCAAATCTTTGAAATAGTTTTAAGTTTTGTACTTGTTGGACATCGTCTTAGAGTTGCGGTTTTTTTTTTTTTTTTTTTTTTTTTTTCTAAAAAAATGTTTTTATATATTTAGTCCCAAAACATGTATTTCCGCTCAAATCTCAAAATCAAACTTTTAGTGGACAGCAATACTTTTTCCACCTCTTGGTAGAGAAAGTTAAAATGCTTGTGGATTCGCCTCACTAACCGGGGTGCTCATGCGAAACCCGGCCCAGGTAACTTTGTTATGCCGGACTTCCCTGCTAACCCGAGCACCTCCGTCACATGCTATTAGTTGCGAACAGTATGTGCATGGGGTGACGATGAAAAAATTAAAAATAAAAAACACGGGACCTCAAATGACAAATAAGTACTAGGTACCTGAGAAAATAGGTTGCTACGTTGTTGGTTGTGTCCTCTCGTGCTTTATCCAACAAAGTTAAATGTTTGATAAGGGTACAGAGCTGACTATCATCATCCTCACGCTTACACCTTTGACTGCTAGACTCAAAGAGCCTTCCGAAACTAGAGGAAGCAAAACTCCCAGTTCTTCAGAGTAGTAACTTTATACCTGATCGTAAGCCAACCAAATGAGCTGAATGCAAGTGGTGTCTTATGAGTTGGGATTAATCATCCTAATTGTGCGTAAAACCTCTTAGGGAGTTTTGCCATAAATCATCAGAAAGCAAGTGAGACCGCCTGTCGCCGAGGATAACGCATCAGCAATATTAGGATTTAAAAGTTTCGCTAGTTTTCACGGCAATGTGGTGAATGTAAATCATGAGTTAATCTAAGCTTTCTAGAAGCATATGATTCTTGTTCTGATCGGCCAGAGTGCGACGTTAAGCCGACAGAGGATTCTGCTTTATCCGTGAACTAATTTTTCTCCCGCTTCTCAAACACGGTTTTTCGAGTGCTCGGACTGTACGCTCCACTAAGCTTAAATCCTACTGTCAGTAATACCAGCAAGTTACGTTATTTCTCCCCCTTCCCTGCCTCCCTGACCCACGAAATCACAATGTATGACTTTAACCTGGAGCATCAGGGAGGCATTTGAACGTCATTACACGTTTGTATATATGATACAGCCGAGAGATCAGCAACCACTGTATTGTAATTAGTCTTGCAATTACAGTGTGGCTTTCCGCCGGCTCAGCGACATAGGAATTTCTGTCTCACTCACGTCTAGTTTATTTAGGGGCGGATGCAAAGGGTGCGAGACCCCCGTGGGAGCATAAAGGGCGATCCTCCCCCACTCCTAATACCCCTGCACCCCTTCCTAACGACTTCCTCCTACTTGCTCCTCGCTCTGAACGTGACAGTCATTTGTTTCGCATTAAGTCTCGCTGTTGTATTATAGTTGTTGTTGTTCCTGCTGGAATAATTGAAATAGCGCGCACCACCAAAGCTACTCTTGGGCCGAGAGGTGGAGAGGGGGGTCTCGAAACGAGCTTCCCGACGTTCAGAGGTCATGCGGTTTTAGATCCTATAATGACGATTCTTGATCGGTCGCGCCGCAGACATTCATTGCTAAAGATGAGAGTAATGGCTGTACTGGCCTCCAATGAAAGTTTTTTTTTAATCCAACCCTCTCGAATTAGCGATGAAATATTCGCCGAGGTAGGGACAGGGCCAAAAAATATATAAAAGACTAACTACATAGATTAAATAATAAAACTAATGACAAAACCTGACATGATGCATTCATACAAGTGAAAAATCACTATAATATATCCTCTATATATTATTTCCACTATTCACACAAGTGATTCTTCTATCCTCTCTACATTATCTACTCACAATATATTTATACCTAAGAATTCATTCACATTATGCAAAAAGGTTTCAATATGAAGAAACACTATTCAAATGTTTATTAAGGACAATTCTATTCATAAGCCGCGTATTCGATATTGAACTTAGCAATGTTTACCAATGTCCTGAATATCATCAAACATGGTTCGTTTATCTAATAATATGCTCGAAAGCAAGAGATTTTATCTCATAAAACGTCAGCTTATTACAGAATAGTATTTCTGTTTTCGAAGGATGGGTGGCGTTGTAGTCGCCTGACGGGTGGCTGCCTATGTCGAGATGAAGAATCTCCAACACACGTTAGGGGCCCTCCTGGTGGCTCGCACTATTTGCCTGGGTTCCAAAACGCCCGCAGAGCGCTCACATTTCATCCCTTCCTCCAGGGGTGTGATATTCCAGGTGGCGCATCTCATCCGGAATCGGGGTAAGTAGATAACCTTACATCCGTTAAAAAAGTTGCAGAACGCACCGCGTTAAATCCAGTCATACTGACGGCAGTGACGTGGGCGATCTTCCTTCTGCCTCTTAGTAAAGATGGGAGATGAGAGGTAGTTCCCAGGTTGAACTATTGTGTGTAGTCCATGATAATAGACCATAAACAATCGAAAAGGTTCTTATAATGCTTTGCACTTTACTTACAGGGACTTTACTTTCCAGGAAATAAACTCACTCCCGTGTATTATCTAACATTGCAGACTACAGACTGTTATGTGTCGTAACAAAATATGTAGGTACATGCAAACATGAAGACATTTAATGTTTCATCGGCACTTGTTCGTTGCTTCTTAATGTTATTGTTGTATTTTGTTATTATTAGTTATTGTTATTGTTGTATTACTATTTTATTATCATTTCTATTGTTTATTATTCATTTTTTATTAGAATGTTTATTATCATTATGCTTAACATCATTATTATTGTTCTTATTGTTATTATTACTATTGTTAGTATAATTATTTTTAGTATTACTATTACTATTTATTGTTATTATTAGTATATTACTATTTTATTATCTTTTTATTATTTTATTAAAATGTTCACTGTCACATTAGTATCCTCATTTTATTTGTTCTATTATTTTGTTATTGTTATGGCGTTTTGTTGTTATTACTATTATCAGCATAATGACTAGCATATTAATTATTAGTTTTATTTTAATTATCTTAGCATTACCATTACTGCTATATTAATATTTTAGTTATTGTTATGTATGGTTTATTATTATATTATTTTCATCAGTATTACTATCATGAAACGATACTGATATGCTGACTCCATTCATAGAATAGATGTTCAAAACGATTCCCCTGTTGATTGATACAATGTTCCAACCGTCTCCTTCTATCTACATGGACGTTTCTGAGAAATGCGGGTGTGATAGAAGCACGTGCTTAAACGATTCTTTGACGTAAGACCTCTTTATTGAGGGACTCTGTTTAAAATGCAATATTCTTCATGCGACTCCAGAATAAAAAATCTAATGGGATTAGATCAGGAGATCTTGGTGGCCAAGGTACTGGGCCACCTAGGCTGATCCAGTCTCCAGGGTACAGCTAATTGAAATGAACATAACAGTACACGTTCACAATAGTGAGATGGTGCACCATCTTGTTGGAATCAGTGTTTTAACACCAGTCGTACCGGAACTTCACCAAGGAAATGCTGAAGCTTGCCTTGCAGAAATTCCGGATATCGTGGTCCTCTAAGTCTGGCTGGGAGAAAGGCAAGTCCGATAACATTAACTTCAAGAATACCACACCAAACGCTCAAGTCCCAATGGTTTTATAAGTGAGCATTTCGTACCGAGTAAGGATTGTGAGGGGGTCAGTAGTGCATGTTGTGTCTATTTATAGTGGTATCGTTACTGAAATTGCATTCATCGCTTCGAAGAACACTTTCAAGAAAGTCAGAGGTGTCGACAATAGCTATTTATCAAACGCTCGTGCATTAATCAACCCCGCGGAAAAAAGCATTGCCATTAGACTTGGTTGAAGTGAATTTTTTAGGGATGCCTGCCCCATTTCTACAAAATTAAAATAATAATAATAATAATAATAATAATAATAATAATAATAATAATAATAATAATAATAATAATAATAATAATAATAATAATAAGAAGAAGAAGAAGAAGAAGAAGAAGAAGAAGAAGAATGACAATAACTAATAATAAAATACAACAATAGCATTAATAAGAAAAGAACAAATTCCAATGAAACATTACGTGCCCTCGTGTTTACATGTATTTTGTTATGGCACTTTACAATCTATAATCCGTAATGTTAGACAATATACGAGAGAGAGTTTATTCCCTGGAAAGTAAAGTCCCTGTAAGTAAAGTGCAAAATATCATAAGAACCTTTTCGGTTGTTTACAGTTTATTATCACGGACTACACACCGTAGTTCAACCTGGAAACTACCTCTCATCTCTCGTCTTCGCGAAGAGGCTGAAGGAAGCTCGCTTAGACCACTGCCGCCTGTATGACTGGATTTGTCCCGTTGCGTTCTGCAACTGTTCTAACGCACGAAGGGTTATCTACTTACCAGGGAATAAACTCACTCCTGTATATTATCTAACATTACGGATTACAGATGTTTGCCCCTACCAGGGACCATGAGCTAGTGCACAAACTGTAGTTCCAACATCTCCTTGCTTGATATACGTGAGTAAATTACATTTGTTTTTAACTGTTTATGTTATGTTACGCGACAAATGGTACTCGCTGGTTGCCCAACCGCACGCCGTGAAACCCTCCCGCCAAGGATTGTTCACTCAATAGGTGATTGCTGGCTTATTAATGACATGGTTTCATGCCCCTGGAACGGGTATGAAACAAAACGGTGGACGTGGTCTAACTTGCAATACAGAACCTTGTAATCGTCTGCAATCAGCGTGTCTGATTCCATATAGACTCCTGTGTGTCTGAATGCCAAGGGTTTCTTGTCAGTAGATGTGCCGGGGTGTACATAAGTGAAATCTCGCGGGACAAAATGTCATCTTGCTGGAGATGGCTGCAGCCCTTCGTATCAGTGTAACACCGTCGCTTGAAGAAGCATTACATTTGGTTTATAACTGCAAACATTTTATTTAACCGCATTCAAAACGTTCCAGCGTTTGTTTAATCGGCCATTCTCACCTTTGTTTTTCTTGGTTTACCCTTTAACTAGTTTCCTTTTAATTTGCACGGACGATGGTGTGCAGAGGAGAGATCTCAAATCACATCCCTAGCATGCAACATTTTCCCTGAGCCTGTCCTTAACGAAGGAAGGGCATCAAGCAGGGTCAGTTGGTGAAGTTCAAGCTGGAAACGCTAGCGATGTGGCCATGCTAAGCCAGCCAGAGCTGGTCGCCCTTCATATAATGGACACAGTTTATCGGCAGTTCCCAAGAGCTCAATATGGCGGACATTACATTAAACAGCAGACGAAAGTATTCCAAAAAGCAGTCCTGCCAACGTACATAATAAAGGCATTTCCAACCTCAAATATCATAGGGTTAAAGTATGTTTTCAAACGATAATAATGCTTGAACATCGTTACCATACAACACATGATGAACCTACACAAATCTTTTCTGCAATAACACTTTTGGATAAAATCACTTCCGAACGCTAAATATCGTAATATATACCTATATAATGCACTACTGTGTAGTGTAGTGCCCGCCTCGATAGCGTGATGGTTAGCGTGTCTGCCTCACGTTCAAGAGGTCGCGAGTTCGAATCTCGCTTAGGGTAAGTTATCCGGGTAAGGCTTTTTTCCGAGGTTTTCCCTACCCTGAGAAGACGAATGTCGGATAACTTAAAGCTCCATGGACCTCGGGCTCATTTGAGCATCATTTCACCCGTTTCATTCACTCACCGTCCGATATGACACAATGTTGGAGGACGTTAATTAAAAAAAAAAAAAAAAAAAAAAAAAAAAAAAAAAAAAAAAAAAAAACTACTACTGTGTAGCGAATACAAAAATAACAACAGTAACTATAACTGTATATAATGCTGTAAAACAATTAAAGACAAAATCACACAAACACGTGCAGTACGTCCACAGATTAATAAAATTAATTAGTACGGCGTGTAAACAGAATCTTGTTTAAAAATCTATCGGTTGGCCTCTGCAACGGGTTCAAAGACAAGGGCTTCTCTGGCAACATAACGGATGCAGTAATATCAACTATGGCCTTAGCTTTACCATTGTTATATGTTACAAACAGTTGGCAGTACTAATGCAACCTAAAAAATGGAATATCACCAATAAATATAACCACGCCGTGCCATAATGGGGAGGGGGGTTGTTATGGTTGTTTTTTGGGGTATCTCAATAAGTTATGCGTACTATACTCTCCTACTGATGTAGTTTTAGACGTGGCGAATGACCTTGCTAGGATCTGCGCGAGTGATGTCATGCAAATTGATGGTGGGATAAAATCTCGATTTCCTATTTGAAATAAACAAAAGACTGCCGATAGTGCTAGCGAGCACTGTGCTTAATCACGCATTGTCTCACGATGTATACTACACGGAAGTCCGAAAGATAATAGCCTGACACCTCATATAAATACGAAAGTAAACTAGACCATAAATCACAGCGCAACTTCCAGCCATTTGTTACGTCTAAAAAATACCCTTATACTTCACTCCTTCTTCTCCCAGGTTAATTGTAATAGGCCTAGCTTGGCTGCGGTGCTGAAATCCTACTTTTTTTAATCTCTATCCCTAACGCTCTCATTAGAAAGGTACTGTAGCACATTGTGTTGTAATGTCGACTTTCAGCCATTTAGCCGGAGATTTCGCTGCTGTAACAGTTTTAGTTTCCTCAATGATTTGTATGGAATCCTCCATAAGACGCTTCGATAAACAAAAGCATCACTAAACAGCGGCGTTTAGTTTTCACAGAATATTAAGACTATTTATTGCTGAATGACTTTTGTTCGCAATTCAGTATTCTTTCTGTAACCATGATTACAGACATTTGCAGGAATATAAGCAACAGGTTGTTTGTGTACATATAACCTTTATTCTAAGATCTATACCCCAAAGTTTCTAGATGCCAAAACTTCATAACCCTCATGCAAGACATTTTTGCCTTAGATGTAGGTAAAATTACGAAAAAATTATATTTTGTTTCTTTTCATTAAAATTAGTTTACAGTATTAGGACTGTATTTCATAAGTTTCACGCTTCTGTCACCATTCTAAGTATCAACAAATAATTTAAGTAGCAATGAATGTTACTGTGACATGCCCCCTTTTACTTACTCTTGAAAAGAGTTTGCCATTTTTGTATTTCTTGTTTTGACTGTCAGTTTCCTAAGTATGCATTGTTTGTGCGCTTTTAGAATGCTGTGTACAAGATGGTGAAATGCCTTTATTGAGGTCGCCTTATTTTGAAGTGTTTGCCTTTGAAGCACTTCTGCAATAATGAAAATGAAGGTAAATATTTAACTCATCTTTATATTTTTTCATTTTGAAGGTAAATTTCTCAAAAAGTATTGCATATACAGCTATAAAATTTGGCAGTTTAATAGCAAAGGTTCTATTGTATAATCTTGTGGAACATAATTTCAATAAATACTTTCAGTTAAACGTTGGTGAGATTTTACTTGATTGGATTTTCAAGAATTATGTTAAACTAACAATATATTATTCTTATCTCAAAACTGATAATCACCATCATGTACAATTCGGAGTAGACAGTACTTATCTGTTCAAGCAATTCACAATTCCTTCTGCCTCTTTCTAGGTCGTCCGAAACGTTCCACGGGAATTTTCACTGAAATATCTTGAGCAATTTTTGAGAAAATGCACCTTATCGTTCTTTAGATAGCCTTAAGCATAATACAACTTAGAGACATCAAAAAAATCTGAACGAATTACACAGTATGTAAACAATTATAAGTAATGATCACAGTAGATTCCAGTTTTCTAAGTTAGAAAACGTAGGATATAAATAGTTTTTTGAGGTGATATTTTTTACTCACGTCCCCCCTTAAGCTGTTAGCACGTCATGCTAACTTTGTATAAAGAGAGGCACCTGCTAATATTTGACATCAATAACCGATGTTTTATATTAACTGAGATTATTATTTTTATTTATGGTCGTAATTAAGTGTTTCTGATTTATGAGAAGTCGCGGTAGTTGTATTACGTATTAAATAACTATGGCACCGTAAAGTAGCTACAAAAGTTTAAAATGTAACCTACTTTCAACTAATTAATACGTCAGTGGAGTTTGAAAGTCTAAACATGAAATCACACAAGCCAGTTACTTGATAAGCAAATCAACGATAAAAGTCCTCCGAAACAAAGTTTTTCGCTGCAAAGGCAAGCTGTTTTAGATTTTCCCTCCTCTTCACATTCCTCTTCACTTCCTAATGATCTAGTTTTTAAAGTTATTCCTTTCTTCCCTTGTTATGCTGCTTTATTACATTTTCTTTCTCGGTGTGCTCATCCTGGAAATCCGAATGGGGACAGTTTATGTGTAAGTAGGTAACACACTATGAGAAATTACATCACGAAGAAGATATCCAAATCATTGAACTAAAGTATTAATGGATACAACAACAATTAGCGTACATTTTGGAAATGGAAGGTATAGCAAACGGATATATGTAAATCAAGGCAGGGTTGCAGTTTATCTCCCATATCGTTTACCATTTATATAGGTGATCTGATTAGAGAGTGGATGTTTAAAATTAAGGAGGCATTTACATTGCACCAAATTTACGCTTAAGACGATGCTATTTGCAGATGACCAGGTAATTTTAAATAAAACTGAAAACGAGCTACAAAGAGCAGTGCATATTTAACAGAAGTTATCTGACAATTATAATTTTAAAATTTCGACAAATAGAACAAAAAACTGGCGTTCCAAAGTAAATTTACTGTTAGAGCCAAAATTATAATTATTGATATTATATAAGAGCAAGTCTTAGGTTTTAAATATTTAGGAACATACCTCAGCTATAAATCTAAAAATGGCTCTAAAATAAATTAATCATGTTCCAACAAATATGCGATACAATAAATGGAAGCCTTAAAACAAAAACCAGGGGAGAAACACGAATAAAGTTTTATAAGCCGTACCTGCTTTCCTTATGGATCCGAAACATGGACGTTGACAAAAGCTGACAGAAACAAGATACAGGTGCCGAAATGACATTCTTAAGAACAGCAAAAGGATTTTTAGATAAAATTCCAAATGAAAAAAATCTGATGTATTGCACTCACATGGCTTTCTCTACTCTTGTACTAGTTAACCATTCTTACAAACTCTTATTCCTATATCTTCTTCGTGTTAATTGAGATAAACATTTGCAGAAATTATCTTATTGCTTATTTGCAAGGGGAATAGGTGCAAGGGGAATATGGGAATACAGTAGGCTTTGAGCGATTGTCAAATCTTTTAAAGCTTTGAGATCCCGTTCTCTTTGCACGCTTAACATACAAAATAAATGAACAACGATGTTCCATTTCACGAAAGGTTTTTTTTCCGAAACTGACACAAATAACAAGGCAATCTCCGAAATGGTTCACTCTACAAAAAAAAATTTATTCAGACTTAAAGTGTGTGTTCTAGCGAGATCTAAATTTTTTGTACAGTAAGATTTTGTCTATCTCTTACGGTTTACGAGTTATTCAAAAGTCATCCAGAGTAAACAGGACTACATAGGCTATAGCCAGAAAATTAAAAATATAAATTTCATTTGTCATACAAACATCTTAAACATATAACATTTTAATCAAAATCGTTAGAGCTATTTTCAAGAAAATCAAAATTTTTGAAAAATTTTCCATGTAAAGGGTAGTTTAGGGTGGGGCTAATTTCTTCAAAATCTTCGTGTCGAATCCTTGAAGGACATTAAACTTAAATCTCAACTTTGGTTTTAACCGACTTTTCGTTTTTGAGTTATGCTGTCCACAGACTGACAGACACACACACACGGACCTTTTTCTAAAAATGCCTTTTTTTTTTACTCAGGGGTCTCAAAACATATATTTCTGGTGAAATCTCGACATCGAATTTTTGGGTGGAATACAATACTTCCTCTACTTACCAGTACAGAAAGTAATAAGGGAAGAACTAGAAATAAATCCTCTGGAAGACAAAATTATCAACTACAGGAATGAATGGAGAGAGAATGTTAATAGAATGCCAATAGAAAGGATCCCAAGGAAACTGTTAAACTATAGGCCTATTGAAAAAGACTCAGGAAAGACCAAGAAAACGATGGCCAGACATGTTTTGAAGTCGGAACAGGCAGCACTGTCTAATCTATGGAGTGAAGATGAGATGATGATGATGATGATGATGATGATGATGATGATGATGATGATGATGATGATGATGATGATGATGATGATAAACGTGAGAGGTTCCCTCTGTTTATTGCACACCACTATGTCTTCAGTGTCTTAGAGATCTTTGAAAGGCTAAGAGAATAGATTATTTAATTAGGACTTCTGGACTTCACTGAAAAGCACTAGGTGATAGACAATCAAATTTCCAAAAATAATAAAAGCTAAACTTTAAAATTGTCAGAACACTTAACTGCAATATTGTATGCTCTCTCTGTTTGTAGAAAATCAGAATTTTCTCCCAGTTAATTTGCAACCATAACTTCATTAACTGGCAAGGCAATGATGCTTGTATGCTAGCACTAAGTAGAATATTATTAGATTTATTATGATTTAAAGCTAGAAATGAAAGAGTTCCTAATAAGAGCTTCCCTCAAAATGTTTATAATCTATAACCTTTACCAAATCAATGAAAATTAATTGTTCTTCCGCACAATAGCCGTGTGTAGGACAAGGTTGGAAAGGGCAGAATGAGGCTGAAAAATGCAATGCCTTAACCGGTATTTGAACCACGGTCTCCGTAAGGGTGCTCTAATCACTGAGCTACCACACCAACGTGGGACACGGTATTAAACTCCCTACTCACTAACTGGTAAAGTACAAAGATACCTCAAATGCATATCAGTTAGCATACCCTAATGGCGATTTTCCATATTGTGAGTACTTAAGTTAATGTCGTGTCGGCACGTTGCAACAGTGTCTCAGAGGTTAGAGCAACCGGATGGAAACCGGAAGGTCCATGGTTCAAATCCCGGCTATGGCATTGCATTTTTCAGTCTCTTCTCCCTTTACCATGGCAAGATTTGTATTCTGCAGTAGGGAAACAAGACTACATGACTGCAATAAAAGGTCATTTTGAAGCTTAGTTTAGTTCTTCTGTGTCGATCTTCTCGGCAAAGAGGAACAAAAAAAGGGAGCGGATGCCAGAGGAGAAGCTATGCATGGCAGTATACAACAAAGTAAGTAAAGTATACAAATGACTTTGCTAACAACGCATGACAAACTCATCCATCTTCGCACCCACTCACCCCGGGCCCCACTGCAGGGCTCCGGTAGCCTTCCCCCAATATTGACACTGAGGATGTGATTCACGGGGTTCGCGGCCCAACAAATTAATCCGCTTTTTAGCGGGACACAAAACTGGATTTCACACCAACCAACCATCCCTTCCACCGCCACCATGTCCTTTCCTACTAGTGTGTGTGTGTGTGTGTGTGTGTGTGTGCGTGCGTGTGTGTGTGTGTGTGTGTGTGTGTGTGTGTGTGTGTGTGTGTGTGTGTTTACCAGTAATATGGCTATTCAAACAGAATATACAAATTTCAACATATCCATCATTATTATCCCACCGTTTTAACGTTTTAACTTTTTTTACGTTTCTATTTAAAATAACCATTGCGCATTTGCCTATAGAGCGTTCCAGGCTTAAAAGACAGTATGGAAGTATACGGAGTATTCCCTTCTCTCTCACACGCATGTGTTTTCCATTCTCTCCGTCCTTTTCTCCGGAAATTGCGCTGTTGGCAATTTTAGCAAAACATATGAATCGTTACATTCAAGTGGCTTTCCCTATATACTAACGTTTATTCCTATATGTCCTTACAAACTTTATTTTTCCCTCTATTTCATGATAATCGAGATAAACATTTGCTAAATTGGTTTCACTACACATTTTGTGGCATACAAGACAGATACAGAAGGCTGAATGATAGTCAAATCCTTATTTAATACACAAAAAACGGGTTGATATACATACACTGACTTAGAAATCCCACTCTTGCATAACACCACCAGAAACAAACGAATGGTGACTTAGCAATTTAAAAACGTGTGTAGTATTTAAAAATGATAACCAATAATAACGCATATCCGGAAATGTTTAACCCACAAAAAATATTTGACATAAAGAGTGTTAACTAGATCTACATTTTTCGTGTAATAGGTTTCTATCTCTTTCGGTTTATGGTTATACAGTCCATCTGGAACAGTAAGAGACCCTGCTCTGGCTAGCGCACATCGTCGTCCGGATTTGGGCGCCCGTCGGGTCTCACCCTCATTCCACCCTTCCACGATCCGCTTCATATTAGAAAAGGCCTGGATATAGAGCTATACTCCAGATTTCGGTAAACTCCTGCTACTCCTATCAGTTATACAGAACTATAAAAGATTAACTGAGAACGGAAAAAACAATATTTTCTTTAACGACGCTGTCAATTGTTAGGATCATATCAGCATCGCCGGTGTGCCGGAATTTCATCCCGAAGGAGTTCTTTCACATGTCAGTAAATCTACAAATGTGGAGCTGCCATATTTAAGAACATTTAAAATCCATCGGTCTGGGCCGGATTTGAACCCGCGGTCTTGGGATCAGTAGGCCAGCGTCTAATCAAGTGAGCCATCCACGCCGACCGCTGAGAATAGAGATGAGTTCACAGGTTATTCGAGAAAATTCAATTTAACCCTCTATTGCCTGAATTATTTTGCTACATATGCCGTTCTTCCTCTAATTCGAAACCGGTGTAGATTAGGTGGTCTGAGAGGCCTTCAGCCTGCTGGCTCGGATAGCCATGATAGCAACACGTAGTGCACTGGCCATGCACTCAAAGCCTGAGGTCGTGAGTTCGAGTCTCGGCAACCGCAGTCAAATGTGCCTGTGGTAAAGGACGGGGAGGGCCCACGTAAAATAATCGGTGTGATGGCACGCGTGGATGATGACGGGGTATCATTTGACTGCGGTTACATGGATTTTGCTTCTTTTCTTTAAGGAAAAAAAAAACACTACAATATAAATTGTAAAAAAAAAATACTTTTTTACAATTCAAACCGTCTCAAATATGTATTTTTAATTGGTGACAGACAGTATAACAAGAATATAGCAGAAAAAAAAGTTAAAACTAGTACAAATAGGAAAAAAAGCTTATGTATCTTATAAGTCACACCGGGCAATACAGGGTTAAATAAATCTGTAGGTAATAAATATAGTTATTTTCGGTTCTAATACGAGGGCAATTCGGAAACTAACCTCCGTTGTCACATAACGCAGGAAGATAGCACCACCATTTTTATAACGCCGCGCAGCATAATTCAGCGCGGGTACAGCGCTGGCGAGAATATCATATTGCTACTTATTCGCTCAGCGTAACATAATAAAGTGAATGCCGCGCTTGAAAATACCGCCAAATATGAGGTGCATGGTGTTTCTATGTCTAGAAACGTTTTGATTGTATTTATTTTAAAGCAAAATAACAAGTAAAGGTACACGATTGCTTAAAGGTTGTTTTCTTCGGAAACAAAATTAGTCAAAAAAGGTGATTTTCTGCGCTATAATTAGATATGTTGGATATACATACATATGCAAATTCATGGGGTATTAACGAACTTTTGATTTTTGAGTTACGCTTTTCACAGACGGAAGACACACACAGACTTTCTTCCAAAAATCTGTGTTTCCGGTGAAATCTGGATATCGAATTTTTGGATGGAATGCATTGTTTCACTGCCTACTGTACATAGTAGAGGAAAAAAATGGATTCGGTAGAAACAAGGAAATTTTTGGACGTAATGTTTTTAACATGTTAATCTTTGTTATCTCGTCAGGTATGATGGTCTGTGAGAATGAGGAGTGAAACCAAGCTATGCAGGTTGTAGTTTTGTAATCACTTAGTACTTAAATAAACGTTCGAGGAATATCTGGGTTGCTAATACCCCGAATTTCCTGTCCTGTCTCATTTCACTTCACCTTGCATCTGATTGGCTGTGTTAGGGTTGCAACTGTCGGCGGGAGTCTCTGTTGCATGTCAGGGAAAAAAGACGCTCTTTGAAAACGTTCGTTCCCAGACGGGGCAGTCTCCTCTTTCCGAGACCCCGAGTGGAGTATACGAGGGCAAATCAAAAAGTAAGCCACACTTGCTTTGAAGAACACAATTGCAAAGTGATTTCACTTTGTCATGTTTCTAGAAGTAAGCCTCAAACACAATAGCTTCACATTTTATCATTTGTGGAAAGGTTTCTAGGTTAGGAATCGTGAGTTTTTTATTGTCTGTAAATGTTTTGGGACATAATACAAAATGAAGCAATGTTAATATTATCCAAAAACTACAAAAATGCCTTACCTACCATTTTATTGCTTTATTTAAAGCTGTACTACTTATTTATTCCTTGTGCTGTTCTGCTGATCTAAATTGTATCAAATTAAGTAGCGAAAATTCACCGGTCAGATTTGATCTTAGCTCAAGACGCAATAAATTTATATCAAGGTTTATACAATCAAAATCCCAAGTTCAGATCGACTGAAGATCATTTTGAGGTGGTTGAACTCAGATTATGTTTTATGCAACCGCGTCTTAAATAAATAAAGGGATCACTCTATTATATGCAGGATATAATACGAGTATAATCAAAAACGAATTATATAAACATTACAAAACACTTTTTGGCGAAGAACAAAATTACTTCCGCAAAGGAAGATGATATTGTGATGGATAAATATTTTACATTAAAATTATTGATAGAAAAACACAGAGAATTCAACTTAGAAACACATATTGCATTCATTGATTTGGAAAAAGCATTTGATAAAGTGAACAGAAATAATCTCTTAGCTATAGATCAGGTTCCACAACAATTTATAAGAAACATATATAATTCCTATAAAACAAATCTCATTGCGGTAAAGTATAATGGTAGATTATCAAAATGGTCAGAAATTCACATAGAAGAAACGCAAGGTTGTGGCGTCTCACCACTGGAGTGATGCTGTGCTGGCATCTTGAGAATGTGAATTACAACGTCCAATATTTAATTTTAACAAAATTGGAATAAAATACGATATAAAAATTAATAAAGAAAACAACTAACACTATGGCTTTCTGTGGAAAATACCCTGTTGCTAGCAAAATGTTTCGTTAATTTCCAAATGTTGAAAATTGAGGAAGGAGAATGAGAGAGAGACAGACAGGCAGACAGAGAAAACTTGGACTTATTGGAGTCATAGCTACTACAAATGCGTCATAATGGGAGGACCGAAATGGATGTGCAGCGTCGGAAGACAATGATTGTAGAGGCTTCCGCAATTTGGTAAACAGGTGGAAGGGCTCAATAAGCTGAGTCACTAAAACCACCCCTTCCTCCTCCTCCACCCCCAGTAGCAGCAGCAGGGAGACGGCTCCAGATAAGCCCATGCTTTATGTCCCAACTGGAACAAATACGTCATGACTATGTTACACAGGCGTCACAATGCCGTGACATGGACCGCTGGATATAAACTAAGTTTATCGAACTAAATCCTCCCCCTTGCGTTGCAGTGTACAGTGAAGTTTTATGTAACGCCACAAGGGCTCGTTAGGATCGCTTAGCTCAGCAATATACGGTTTCTGACCCGGCTTACAGACCACGATAAGCGGACACTACACAGTACTGCCACCAACTTATCAGTGTTTATTTTAATTAACCAGTTTCCACCACCCAATGGGACGTTAAACAAGAGATAAATGACGAGCAAGCGCGGCAAGGGAATGGCCATATAGCACGAGAACAAGTGGAATATTTATTGTTAACTTGCTGCAGCTACATTTTCACCAATTAATTGCCTTTTCTATTTAAATAATACTCTTACTCAAACGTTTTTCTTTGAACTCTGTTATTACTGAAAACCTAATATTTTTATTCTAGGAAGACAAACGCTTTTAAAATGCTGTTGTAAAATCACAACCGTTTGCTTAAGCATTCAACCTATTCATTTAATATCAGACTTTCATCAGAAGTGCAAAATAAAACAGATACTTTAGGGACCTTGGGACTAAAATGTGAATTTTCTATATTTTAAGGGATGAAAACAATACTTTGTATACTCAAGGGTATTTGTGTTATAAACTATCACTCAAAGTTCCAGCACGATCTGCTTTATACTTTTGAGGCAATTCATAGTTAAATTTACTCACAATGCTAAAATACCTTAATATTCAAACTACTTCACGCGCATCAAAAATTAAGATATCACAACAGTTTTATTATTTTATACACCCTAATTGCCCAACAAAATCATCAATAACTGGCACAACGAAGAAATAATTACCTTTAAATTAATTAATTTCTTTGATTTGATGGAAACTGAAAAAAATTTGAACGCTTTTGTGTACCTAATTTTTTAAAGCTAAATAAGTTTCAGATTTTGAAACCAAACACTGAAGTTGACGTCACATAAATGGAGCACATCCTGGAAAAATTCTAGGAGAATAGCACAAAATTTAATATGCATGGAGCAGATAGTATATTAAAAATGTAATAAGAAAAACCATATTTTCTACATACATACATCATGATCAGGAGTCAGATTATCTGTTTGGCATAAAACTGCCCTGCTGCATATATCACACCTTTCGTGTACTGTCCAGTAGTCTCTCTCTCAGATTCATAGCTTAACCACTTCTTTCTGTTCAATTTGGTTTTCCACTTTGTTCAAATACTGCCGAAAATTACAGCGGGAAAGGACGTTTAAATGTAGCGCACATTTCATTCAAAACCTGCGCTATACGGTTAAAATGGCAAAAACTAAAAAAATGGAACTGCCAACCGATAGCTGAAGGTTATATAACCTCTATCGCATAGGGTTATCATTTGGCGACAGAGATGTTTAGTCAAAGTTTCAGAATACTGTAATGGTGTTTTTGTCCTTTTCATATTATATTGACACTTAACAATAAAATAAGGGTATTGGTAGTTATTTATATCATAAATGTATTAATTACAGTGTTATTGTATTATATATATTCAAAATCAAAAGCATGCAACTGTAATCTAATGTAACTCCCATCATCCACGCGTACCACCTCATTGGTTATTTTACGTGGGCCCTCCCCATCCTTTACTAAAGCTACATTTGATTGCAGTTGTTGGGATCAAATTCAGGATGTATTTGAATGTATGGCCAGTACATTTTGTTTGACCTTCATCAATCCTGCCTATTCGAATTTTCCTTTAAGATGCCTGTGATACGGATACCTAAACAGGTTCAGGAATTAGAACAAGATTGGCATATGTAAAATAATTCATACAATAGGGAAATATGTGCTATACTCACATTACTTTCTCACTCGGCTATCGTTTATTCTTACATATATCTACGAATTGTCCTTACAAAAGCTTATTTTGCCAATCACTCATTGTTGCCTTTTTGTTGCAATAAATTGTGGGTTTTTTAAAATTTAATTTACACAAAAACCGTTGAATCTATTGAAATGCGCCAAAGGAAAAAGTTATTGTTTATTCAATTTTCTATAGATATAGCCATAAATCAAGAACCTTCAATGAATAATTTTTCAGCTAGGCGATAATAATTTTTTTTGATAAAAATATTTTTTTTCTAAAAAACTATAAACTTTTCAAGATTTTGGAATAAGACTTTCTTGTTATTCACAACATGAGAAATTCGCTGTTAAAATCTGGCGGATCATTTTAGTTCCATCCTGTATGTAACTGAAGTTTTAGTGGGCGACAAAAACCCTCTAAGGCCGTTTAAAATGAACACAGAAGTACCACAGGGGTCTGAAACGTATGGTTTGAATGGTTTTCACTTTGGTGGCTGGCTTCTCTTGTTGAATAAATAGCGTTTACCTAATTTTGACGTAAAAATGTCTGCTGTTGACATTCTCTTGAGTTTATCTAACCATTCTTCCATAAGCTTCTTATACAAGCTTACTCTTTTACCTGCTTTCATATCGTTCGAGATAAACATTTCCAGGAATGATTTTATACATTTCATTGCATTTACAAAGGAACTACAGCAACCTTATACGATGGTCAAATGTTTTAAAAGCAAAGTCCTGCGCGATAACATTGAAACTCTGTCCTCTTTGTGTGATTACGAAAAAATGTCCAACAGTGACTTAACGCTTGAAGAAAGTACGATACGCATGTATTTAAAATACCAAGACAATAATAAAGAATACGGAATATCTTGCAAATGCTTAATGCCATAAAGATGTATTATGTGTCTAAAGTTACTGACCAAATCTTACGGTTTACAAGTCACACAAAATTCATTCAGATTGAGGAGGGCTTCAGAGGCTGTTCCTAGAAAATTCATTATATACATGTTATTTGTAATGGAAATATCTTAAACAAGCAGTATTTTAATCAAAATCGTTAAGAGTTAATTTTGGGAGAATAAAAACTAGCGGAACATTTTCCAAGTAAAATGCAAGTGGTGGGGGAGTTTCTTGAAAATATTTGTGCCGCACTCTGAGTGTTAGGAACTTCACAAACAGGCAAAAAAATTTAAAAATACTAAAACTAAAAATATTACATAAAAATAAACTATCCACGGCCATTGTACTGGCATCTGGAATCTACACCAGGACATAATATCTACCGATTTCCTATTTATTTACTTATACTATTTAACTAAAGATGTTTTGTAGATCAAATAAACTAAATTATTAAATAAAAACATAAGGAAAACAAATATAATCGTTTATTTATCATCTCATTATACTTCTTCTCCCCTTCTTCTAGCCGCCTCCAGTCTTCCCATAGATACCCAACATTGTCGTCTCCTGTTGATTCTATGGGGTGTCTGTTGATCTTGCTCTATTTCAATACCCTCATAGATCTTCTCCTGCTCACCAGACTGTTGTTCATCGTTAGTTTACATTGTCCTCCGCAACTTGCTTTTCTTCTATTTCTTCTGGCACCTTCTCTTCTTCTAGTATCTCCTTTTACTCCGGTGCATCCCCTTCTTGATATTGTCACCGCGCCTGCCGCATCTAATTGCCGACAACAGCAGTGTGACCCATCGGATTATTGTCGGCACTACCGCAAAGGAGCCGAAGGAAAGAGACAAAGAGACAGAGAATGGCCCCACGGAAAGAGAGAAAGGGATAGAGACTTCGGGAATCTTCTGCTTTGTATTTCACCGCAATAACTGAACTTTCCAGAATAGTGCCTGGGAGATATAAATAGCGGTAAAGTGCGACAGAGAGTGACAGACGTATGTGAAGCGTTGAGTAGTCGTGCCGATAGAGGACAGACGTATGTGAAGCGTTGAGTACTCGTGCCGACGGAAAGAAGAGACGTATGCGAAGCGTTGAGGAGTCGTGCCGACGGAGAAGGGACAGTTCTTTGTGTCACGAATTCGGAGCCTGCTGTTGGAGAATCGGAAAAGACTTTCTTGCTGTTGCAACGAGTGTACAAAGTTACTGTTTACGGAAATAAAAGTGTTTCTTTATCTCGACTACATCTGTCTTCTTTACTTTACACCCAACCAAAAAGTCACAATATCCTTCCAATGTTCCTTGCAACTTCTGATGTAATCTCTCTGAACTAATTAGGTTTGCATCCACTGTTTGAAAGCGTTCTTCCCTGACATGGGAAACTCTTCTTCTCTCCTGTTGATGACCCTCCATTGCTTATGTAGCAATTACTTTAGGCATTGGATCTAAATGTACGCACTGTATTTTTGATCTTACAATATCCCAAATCTTCTTCCCTTGTAATGCTAGCTGTAGAATTTCCTTACAGTTAGACACACAAAATGACTTGTTTCCAAAATCATAATTTCTATTTCAGGAGCCTCATAATGTTTATTTCCGGTGGCAAATTATTGAGTGAAATGTGACATCACTTAATCTCAAATAACTTGTATAAATATTCTAAACAGGGAAAAAGTATGATCCTGATGATGATGGTGGCGGTGGCGGGGGTGGCGGCGGTGGCGATGACGGTGGTGGCGGCGGTGGTGGTGGCGGTGGCGATGACGGTGGCGGTGGCGGTGGCGATGACGGTGGCGGTGGCGGTGGCAGTGGCGGTGGCGGTGGCTGTGGCGGTGGCGGTGGCTGTGGCGGTAGCGATGACGGTGGCGGTGGCGTAGACGGTAGCGATGACGGTGGCGGTGGCGTAGACGGTGGCGGTGGCGGTGGCAGTGGCGGTGGCAGTGGCGGTGGCGGTGGCGGTGGCAGTGGCGGTGGCAGTGGCGGTGGCTGTGGCGGTGGCGGTGGCTGTGGCGGTAGCGATGACGGTGGCGGTGGCGTAGACGGTAGCGGTGGCGGTGGCAGTGGCGGTGGCGATGACGGTGGCGGTGGCGGTGGCAGTGGCGGTGGCGGTGGCTGTGGCGGTGGCGGTGGCTGTGGCGGTAGCGATGACGGTGGCGGTGGCGGTGGCAGTGGCGGTGGCTGTGGCGGTGGCGGTGGCGGTGGCAGTGGCGGTGGCAGTGGCGGTGGCTGTGGCGGTGGCGGTGGCTGTGGCGGTAGCGATGACGGTGGCGGTGGCGTAGACGGTAGCGGTGGCGGTGGCGGTGGCGGTGGCGATGACGGTGGCGGTGGCGGTGGCAGTGGCGGTGGCGGTGGCTGTGGCGGTGGCGGTGGCTGTGGCGGTAGCGATGACGGTGGCGGTGGCGTAGACGGTGGCGGTGGCGGTGGCAGTGGCGGTGGCGGTGGCTGTGGCGGTAGCGATGACGGTGGCGGTGGCGTAGACGGTGGCGGCAGTGGTGGCGGTGGCGTAGGCGGTGGCGGTGGCGGTGGCGATGACGGTGGCGGTGGCGGTGGTGGTGGCGGTGGCGATGACGGTGGCGGTGGCGGTGGCGATGACGGTGGCGGTGGCGGTGGCAGTGGCGGTGGCGGTGGCTGTGGCGGTGGCGGTAGCTGTGGCGGTAGCGATGACGGAAGCGGTGGCGTAGACGGTAGCGATGACGGTGGCGGTGGCGTAGACGGTGGCGGTGGCGGTGGCGATGACGGTGGCGGTGGCGGTGGCAGTGGCGGTGGCGGTGGCTGTGGCGGTGGCGGTGGCTGTGGCGGTAGCGATGACGGTGGCGGTGGCGTAGACGGTGGCGGTGGCGGTGGCAGTGGCGGTGGCGGTGGCTGTGGCGGTAGCGATGACGGTGGCGGTGGCGTAGACGGTGGCGGCAGTGGTGGCGGTGGCGTAGGCGGTGGCGGTGACGATGACGGTGGCGGTGGCGGTGGCGTAGGCAGTGGTGGTGGCGGTGGCGGTGGCGGTGGTGGTGATTATGGTGATTATGGTGATGGTGTGTGTGCATACACGCATAGAATTATACGAGCAAGCATGAATTTTTATATTCCTTTCGCCATGAAAACGACTGTTCCAATGGTGGATAGCTTCATAAATCAGTACCAACATTCGTACAAAATGGAAAAACCTATTAAAGTGGCTTTGTTACTGAGCAAAGATATTGCAGCTGATGTTCTTGCTTCGCTAAGTATGCAAGTAAAAGTAAACTAAACTGGCTCCTTGGTCAAGTGGTCAATTACATGACTATTCAACCGGAGATGCCGGGTTTGATTCTCGGCCGGGGATGGGAATGTTTAATTAAGATTATTCCCTACTCGCCATAGAGTTCCTGAAATATGAATGTGCATGTGAAAATAAGTTAAAAACGACGAAAATTTACATTATCTCAACCTAAAAGTTCTGAGTAAAAACACCGTTAAATGTTTTAGTCAAACTTCTTGGTATGACCATAGTAATTAAAGCGTACTACAGAAATAAAAAGAAAAATATTCTGATGCGTGTATTCACATGACGCACTACTCGCTTTGTAGAAACTATATTTAAGAACTCTTATTCTTCTATCTAGCTAACGTTAATCGAGATAAACGTTAGTAGAAATTGTTTTACTACATTATATCTCCTTGCAAGTACATGGTAATAGGAGAACATAAAACGATAGTCAAATCTTTTAAGAGCTGGTCGCCATGTGGTGGCTTTGATTTCCATTTGTTTTGCATGGACAGGACATAACAAAACGAATAACTTCCTATTTGAGAAAATAATGAGTATTTGAAAATTCAAGCCAATAATAAGGAATATCTCGACAAATGGTTAACTCAACAAAAACAAATGTATTTAACATAAATTGTGTGCTTTAACGGATCTACTTTTTTTTTTGGGGGGGGGGACGTAATTAGATTTTGTCTATCTCTTAGATTAATCAGCTATTCAGAAGTCCAGAATGAAGACTAGTTCAGAGCCTATTTCCAGGATATCCAAGTACATTTCATTTGTCTTGAAAATATCTTAAGGGAATGCACAACTGAAATCTGGCAAATATTGACATTTCTATCCCATGACCTTAAAAGTATCTAAACTAAACGCCGGCGCGACAGCCCATAAAGGGCAAAGGCCTACCGCCCAGCCGCTGCGCTCCCCACCTCTGCCCACTACAGCCGTCATTGGTGAGGTGCAGTACTGGAGGGTGGGACGTAGTCAGCGCCCCAAGCCCTCCCGGCCAGTTATGGGGTCTTCTCGACCTGGGGCCGCTACTTCTCCATCAAGTAGCTCCTCAATTGGTCCCTCTGGGACCTAACGAGGCTGAGTACACCCCGTGCCAGACCTCCCAGAAGGGATAAAATCCCTATGCTGGTACCGGGGATCGAATCCGGGTAGTTTAAAAATATCTAGCGGTCATAAATTCATTCGTTTGTTTATTTATTTGTTTGTTTGTTTATTTATTTATTTTACTTTTTATATTATAAATACATATATTTATATAATGCATGTTATAAATAAAGAAATTCTCATTTTGAAATTTAAGGTTTTTGAAAAGTATTTTTTCACCATATTCCCTTTTTTAAAATGTTTCACACAATGCAGTTTTCATCCAATTCTTCTAGGATTTATCATGTAGATTCCCGAAACACAAGCAATTTAATGTCATATAGGTTTTTTCTTTTGAATGGTTCTGAGTTATTACTTTTAAAGCTGCATAACACTTACACAAAACTAGAAATTTCATATGACAAAATGTAAGACTTATTTTCTTTTAAACTAACGCTAGTAAAACAAAATTATATCACGGATTTGTACGTTATAATTAGATAAACATAATAGAATTATGCATAGGATATCCATTTAGCATAGGATAAATCCAGATTTAACATGTCATAAGTCGGAAACTGAAAAAGACACCACACTGAAAGTTAAAACGCTCTAAATTTGACATAACATTTAAAATATATTTTCCACTAAATAGGCTGAAAACTATATAGAAATTCCCTTAAGGATATGAAATTCCAATAAAAATTGTTAGCGAGGTTTTTGATAAAATCAAAATATTTGAAAAATGTTCCATGAGAGAGGTAATCTGAGGTGGGGTGATTTTCTTGAAAATCTTCCTGTAGTATCCTTGAAAGATGCTGAGCTTAACAACTTTAATATATGTCCGGGTTTTCGGTTTTGAGTTATGCTATTCATAGGAGACACACGCGCGCGGACCTTTTTACCAAAAATGCTTTTCTGGATTCAGAGGACCACGAAACGTGTATTTAAAGTGAAATCTTGGTATTGAATTTTTAGGTGGAGTGCAATACCTTCTCTACCTACTATGAACGTTGTAGAAAAAGTAAAAATATACGTAGATGTGTATAAATGATTGATTTTAGAGCTAAGTAGACGAACAGATCAAAGCAAAAAGTGGCATGATTCTGCTTACAACGTATTATATATCCAATTTTTGTTTAACAGAAATTTTCATACTGCCAGTTTTGCCCCTAATTCACTGAATATCAACATCAGGTGATTATCGTTTACTTGGTATTAAATTGGTGCAATATTTGTGCGTACAAGAGCAGTACGATGCTTACCCGAGTGTGTACACTTTTCATCAATAAAGTATATTTATAGGCTCTGCATTTCCAGTTTAGAAGACTATCGAGGGAAAAGTATAACATCCACGAATACTTAATTCTCATTTTTATAAATAAAAGGTTTTGGTCCATTATAACAAACTGTATGGTGCTTTGTGAAGTTACAGTCGAAACAAAGGATGTTTTTAGATAATTACACAATCTGAAACAGTGCCAGGGTGAATGAAATGTAAATTATTTGAAAAATAAAACCTTACCCTTTAAACGACGGGTAAGTCACCTAATGATCTTATAAACACTGAAAATGAACTCAACTTTTAACTCCCAGCAAGGAAGGTATCATTAGGTAAATAGCATACCATAATTTCCAAAGTGACTAAAAATATAAAATAACTGTTTTAGATGCATTGCAAAATTTTAAGAGGTTTGTTTCCAGAGTCAAGTTGTATCGATATCAAGATAAGACTAACACTGCTGTATTGGTAATAAAATAAGTTTATATGCGAGATATTTATACCTTCTCTTCCCCATTGAGATGTGAACAGAGTAGCAAAAATACAGCACTAAAAATAATAACCTAATCTGTAACAGTCCATCCCCTAAAACCCTCCCCTTGCCTGCAGCTCTGCCCTATCAAATCCCATACTCGGATTTCATCTTTACGTTTTATGAGGTTTGATATTTCGCGGCCATTTTTATCATCCAGAAAAATATATGGTGGTTTTTCCTGACAAGGTACAAGAGGGGAGGGAATCACATTGTAGGGGAGGGAGTGCAGTGTATGTGAAGCCATATCTAATTTATGTGACCATCGTTAGTGCGCCAGCAATAAAACTTGCTGAACTCGATGTTCAGATGTTGCCCCCTCTTTCAATCTCCCAGGAAAAAGTCGCGATCATAATTTCAGATTATATTTAGAGCTCAAAAATACAAAAACATTATAGGACTACAAGAAAATAGAGTGTTTTATGAGGGAGTAGTCTCCATAGAATATACTGAATCACAATGTTGTCTAATCACAAATGAACGAGCGATTGTTAAAAGGTATCTAAGTCACTTTTGGACAGTTTTCAGAAAAAACACAAAAACTATCCTATCCTCTTGATTTTGTGACAAACAAGTTGAGTCATTTTAGGGAATAATTAATTAGGTGCGAATTGTAGGGCACACTGTTCCATTACCATGTCAATGTTTTTCAAGGAGAAAAAAATTTAATATAATGAACTGGATACCTTTTAACAATCAAGCCATAATTTATTACTTCAGTGCCACAATGAATCACTGGAATAATTTTCTATTACCGAAATAAAATATATTGTAACTTTTACAAACCAAAACACTGTTCTGTATAAAACAAAAAGAAAAACAGAAGAACCTGATATTCCATCCACAATGTAGTTGGACTTCTTCTTTGCCTGATTATCCTCCCCTTTGTAGGACTTACACCCGCGAGGACTTACAAGGTGCTTGGACTTGACGTCCTATAATAAAAGCGATAGTAATAATAAATGTGCAATAGTAGTACATTAGTATTAATAATATTAATAATAACGGCACACAGACTGTCAAAATCCTTGTCAACCATTGGAATCATAACATTCACCAGGCACTGTGGGCCATTGACAAATATCTTCATAGAAGTTACTGTACTGTACATCCAGCTTGGCTTACGTAATCTGTATCTTACCAGATGGGTAGGCTTTCTGTGGTGAAAGATTCACTGATGACGTTTTGTGAAGTACAAACGTGTGACGGGAGTTGTTATTGATGTTTTCACAATACCTTTTAACTCATTTCAGTATTCACAGGAATAGAACTTGCATATGTTGAAAATATGTTCTCTTTCTGAACGAGGAGCACTCTTTTTTCCAAATGAGTTCACTGATCGTTTATAGCACATTGGCCAGAAACGTAGCAACTTTGCACGAGCGTAGACATAACCTTAAATACCAGCTGATCAAACAACTGAAAACCCAACCGCGCAAAGCATTATACCAACATTACATGTAAAAAGGTCCCTGAGGACATGACTGAGGTACCTTCATACAATCACATCTAAAAACTCATGACCTGGTACACCGTAATAGAAGGGCGAAGTGAGGATCCCTTTAACATTCAAATGTGTGTATACCCTTTGACAATTATTCGGTTCCCTCACTGACTGAAACAGATTATTTGGTGACGTAGATCTCTTTTAACAATTACCCATTCAAATATAACAACGAAAATCTGTAATAGTACCTTTAGTTTGTGAGAATTATTACAGTTTATTGTATATGTTTGTAGCCATCCAAAAAGTGATGAAATAATTAATAATAATAGTAATAATAATAATAATAATAATAATAATAATAATAATAATAATAATAATAATAATAATAATAATAATAATAATAATAATAATAATAATAATAATAATAATAATAATAATAATAATAATAATAATAATAATAATAATGTCAGATTTATCTACTTATATCATATAATAAAGATCGTAAATAAACTCACCATCGTTGTGTAGGGGTACGTCTGCCTCACATTCAAGAGGTCTTGAGTTTAAATCTCGGTTAGGATGACTTACCTAGATAAATGTTTTTTTTTTTTTTCGGGGTTTTCACTTATTTTGAGAAAACCAATCTCTGGACCAAGTCTAGAGACCCCTGGCCCAATTGAGCAATATTTTAGCCATTTCGTTTATTGGGTCATAAGTTCATTATGTCCGATAAGACCTGCCCGTTTAAAGAACATTAAACTTCAAGGGGAAGGAGGAGGAAAACGTCGCATATGTTTGCACTATTCTGTCTTACCTTAGTAGAACTTTAGCAAACATTATAAAACTCGTACTGTTTTAGTAGACTCCCCATATAGACTACAGTTTAATTCCCATTGAGTTCAAATAAATCATACAAGTATTCGCTTAACATTTCTTTGTTTAACAACTTCACTTGTCCTCTGGTCACCGGCATAACCAAAGTGTTTCACTGCATACATCATATACAGTTTTCAGTTTATAAGCTTACCTATATGAGTGAATTTTTATTGTTACTTGTTCATAGTTCTCCACCTAGGGGGGTTCATGACCTTGTCGTTGGTGGTGGAGCTTGAGTACTCCTGTGATCCTGAAAGCTTTGCCGGCGGTAGCTAGGGCCTCCCATGCCGGACAGGTTGAGGAATAGGAGTCTGACAAAGAAGTACCCCAGAAGAGGATCTCAACGATTGGTGTGGCACAGGAGACCTTCGGAATGGCATAGAAAAAGGAAGATGATGTTCTATGTTAGGGAAGTTGCTGCCTTGTAGGATAGGAGTTGGTTCTCCAAAGGCTACGGGAAGACAACCTGAGTTACAAATTACCTGGCCCTCCAGGTTGGGAGCTGGGTGTGGAGTTGACAACCTTACCCTGTAAAAAAGAACCTGTTGTGAAACCTGAGGAAATGAAAGCCGGACAGATCTCATTGCGACACAAAAAATGTCAAACTGTTAAAGGATATCCGATTTGGTACATGGAATGTATCATCACTGTATAAGGTACTTACACAACTTTTGGATTAATTAGACTCTTACAAACTTGATATTACAACAATGCGGGAGATGAAGTGGGTTGATGATGGTGTTATGGAAGAGAAGAATCATGCTATTTTCTACAGTTGCCATACTAAAGATCATAAATTTGGTACTGGTTTATAATACATAACAGACTTAAGCAAACCGTATTAAATTTTAAGCTCAATCACCTAGAATATGCAGCTTATGAATAAAAGGGAAATTTTTTAATTACACCTTAATTTGTGCACATGCTCCAACAGAGGAAAAAAAGCTGAAGATGAAAAAGATATGTTTTATGATCTGGATGATCTGGAAAATCTGGATAAAATATATAGTGATCGTCCAAAACGAGATGTTAAAATAATCCTAGGCGATTTGAATGCTAAAATAGGTAAAGAAGAATTTTATCGACTGACTATAGGAAAACAATTTGTATTCGATGACCAATGACAATGGAACTAGAATAATAAACTTTACCTCTCCAAGAAATCCCCTGATAAAAACACTTTTAATCAAATTTACCATCTAATAATATATTCACGTACCTCTTAGATGAAATTGATGATCCCATAGGGGTGCAAATGTTGATTCCGACGGCTATCTTGTCATAGCTAAAGTAAGAAGTCGTATCCGGAATAAAAATATAAAACATAAAACACCATATCAGATGTTTGACATTAAGAAATTTAAAGATCTGACTGTTAAAGAAAAATACACAAAGTTAGTGAGGACCTGAAGGGATGCACTCATACAAAGAGTGTCGATGAATTCTGGATGTATTTAAAAGAAATTATAATTAAATCAGCTGAAGATGTTTTGGGGAAGGTTGATCCAAACTAGTATAATTATTGGTTTGACTGAGATTGCAAACAGGTTAGCGAGACAAAAAGGGCTTGTTAGAAACAGCAGCAGAAAGGCCATACAAGAAGCACAGTTGAATTCAGCAAGGCACGAAGATAAATGACAGCATAAGAAAAAGAAGGGAGAATATTGGGAGAATGAGCTTGTAGAGCTAGAATAACTAAAGAAACGAGAGTTGTTTGTTCTTTCAAAAATTAAATTGTAATAGAAAAGCCCTTCCAATCTAGAGTTACCATATGCAAGGATAAGGAGGGCCAAATTTTAAGGGATGAGGCAACAATTACTGCCAGATGGATGGAATTTTTTAATGAATTGTTGAATGGTGAGGCTTCTCAGGGGGATGCCATAGGTTATTTAAATAGTGCTGATCCACCTCAACTATTTGTAGCACCGCCTTTATTTGAAGAAGTGGAAAGTCCAATTCATAGGTTGAAGAACAACAAAGCATCTGGAAATTATTATATTCAGGCACAATTTTTAAAATTTGCTAGTCCGGAATTCATGAGGTTATATCATATGTTGGTCTTAAGATTTGGGATAATGAAACCATTCCTGGAAACTGGAATCTAAGTATGAATTGTGACAATTAGAGAGGGATCAGCCTTCTGAACGTGGCATACAACTTTTTCTAATATTTTATCAGACTGACTCCATATGTTGAGAATGTAATTGAAGACTATCAATGCGGATTCCGGCAGGACCGGTCTAAATTAACCAAATATTTAATTAGTTTTAGATATTGAAAAAGTGTAACGAATTTTGAATTGAGTCACGTTATCTTTTTATTAAATTTAAGTCTGCTTTTGATAGTGTAGATAGAACACTGATTGTGTGTGTGTGCGTGCGTGCGTGTGCGTGTGTGTGTGTGTGTGTGTGTAATCTATCAGTATGTGGACAGCATAACTCAAAAACGAAAAGTCGGGTGAAACCAAAGTTAGTATTTAAGTTTAACGCCTTTCAAGGATGCGACAGGAAGATTTTGAAGAAAATAGCCCCACCTTAAACTACCCTTTACATGGAAAATGTTTCGAAAATTTTGATTTTCTTTAAAACGGCTCTAACGGTTTTGATTAAAATTACATATGTTTAACATTTTTATGGCAAATTAAGTGTAATGAAGATCTCGCTAAAACACACAATGTGTGTCTGAATAAATGTTTTGGTAGAGTGGACTATTTCGGGGATATTCCTTATTTGTGTCAGTTTCGGAAAACAAAATTTTCGTGAAATGGAACATCGTTGTTCATTTTTATATGTTAAGCGTGCAAAGAGAGCGATCTCAAAGCTTTAAAAGATTTGACTTTCACACAAAGCCTATTGTATTCCCATATTCCCCTTGCATATACAAGGAAATAGGCAATAAGATAATTTGTACAAATGTTTATCTCAACTAAGCCGAAGAATATATACGAATGAGAGTTTCTAAGAATGGTTAGGGCAACAGTAGAGAAAGTCATGTGAGTGCAACACATCAGATCTTTTTAAGTTTAAATTTACATATGAAACTGGCATCCAAAATTGCATAATTTAACAATAACGCTTGTTAATGTGTCGTATTTCTTTTTTCCCGAAAACACGCATTACTCTTTCTCTAAACTTATCGCTTCTGCAATAAATACATTTCATTAAATATACAACATATACTGAAATACTCTTAACGTAGATAAAATATTGTAGACAACACGTTAAAAAATTAAGATTAGTAACTCGCGGCTCATAACACTCTCTTAGGTTGTGTTCTAATTTGAACTCTGTACTTTTGTAACTAGTACTTTAAATATTATAAGAATAATATACTTACATTTATTTATATACAGAGTTTGTACATGTTAGACAAGCACGAACTACCCAGTTCTTAAAACATTTGAGTATCGCCACTCCCTTTGTATCTATCACGAAACGTGTATTGTAATGTGGCTAATTCTGCAAAAGTTCATCTCAATTAAAATGAAGCGCATAACAAATAAACTTTCTGAGGAATAGTTTGTGTTTCTTAATAAAAGATAGAGGTTAGGGAAAGTCATGTAAGTGTAACACAGACTTCTTTTTTTTTTAACAGCAGAAGGACCATGAAGTTCAGGTGAAAGATTTTATGTTCTGTAGGTAAATTTTGTCAGACAAGGGATAATGAAAGGCAGAGGGCTTCAAAATTGAGGGGGAAAACCCCAAGACGACTTGTTGCACATTCTTTAGCGGCTAGCCGTGATGACACCATTTCAAATTGAATAAAAAACGTAGGTGAACAAAGAATACGGGGCCCACGCAGTGGGTGGTCGCCGCATTTAAATAACTCTTAACTCCATAACGCTACACTGAGGCTGACACTATGGTAGAATGAAGAAAATGAGACGACCAGTTCCTTTCAGACTCCTTCTCCTTTCTTTTGTTAACAAAATGGACTTTCCCGCCAGGTGGTAGCACCTGTGCTACGCGTATGAGTAGGAGAAATAATAAATGGAAAAAGGACCGTGAAGGAAGTTATAATTTATTTCGTAATCCATATAATATGGCTTTAATGATATAGCTATTAATAACAGACGGGCGAACAAATATTAAAGGTGTCTTAATGCGTCATGTTTTATGTTTACTTGGAACGTGAGTCGGCCAGTCTGGGCCTGCTACCTGTGTTACGGACCTACACAACAGGTGGGTGCCTGGAAGAAGCTTTGAGAAATGTGTGGTTGCATCTGTCACATACGAACAAGCTCCACTCATTATCAGTGAGACTCAACCAAGGCATTCATTGAGGTTCTTGGCACATGATGAAGGTCTACATGCTGCATGCATTCACTCAGTATTCTTATACACGGACTATGATTCAATAACCTCTCAAATAAGCTTTAATGATTTCAACCTTCTTAGTATTCAAACTTTTTTTTCTATTCTTTAATTTATTCTTTCTCTACCAGCCAAGTGAAGGTATTCACCCAAAACTCCGATACCGAGATTTTACCACAAATAGAGATTTGAGATCTATGAACCAAGAAAAACGTTTATGTTTGTCTGTCTGTATGTTGTCTGACTGTGAACAACAAAGTCAAAAACGAAGAGCCCGACAAGCACCAAGCTTGGTTCTTGACACTCCAAAGATGCGACTCAAAGGTTTTCTAACTACCCTCATATGGAAAAGTTTTTGTTATTATTTTCTTAAAATGGCTCTGATGATTTTGTATAAGAGTGCTATATTTTAGCACTATGAGAGTAGAAAATTCGGAGTAAGTGTATTTAGTAAGTAAATGAAATATACGAATTAAAACTTTTGCAGCGAATGTTACTAATAATTGCTCCTCGGGTGATAAGCCGCCTCAAATCTATAAAATTCAAGCTTTCGAGCACTCGGGTTGATCACCCGGGAAGCAATTATTAGGTAAATACAGATCTACAATGGAAACTAAAGAATTGTGGCATAACCATTAAACACAAAGTCAAAACTTGATAAAAAAAATCTCATCTGCTGCACTCACATGATTTTCTCTACTCTTGTACTAACCATTCTAACAAACTCTCATTCCTATATCTCCATGTTACTTAAGATAAACATTGGTACAAATTATCTTATTGCTTATTTCCTTGTAGGTGCAAGAATTATTAGAATACAGCAGGCTTTGTGCGACAGTCAAATCTTTTTGACCTTTGAGATTTCGTTCTCTTTGCACGATTAGCATATAAAAAAATAAACAACGTTGTTGCATTCCGCTAAAGTTCTAAGACTAAGTTTTCCGAAACTCACACACACAACGAGGAATATCTCCGAAATGGTTCACCCTACAAGAAAATTTGTATTTCAGCAAGATCTACATTTTTTGTATAGTATGATTTGGTCTATCTCTAACGGTTTACCAGTTATGCAAAAGTCCTCCAGAGTAAATACGACTACAGCGGCTATAGCCAGATATACATTCAAGACATACATTTCATTTGTCATAAAAATATCTCAAACATAGGGCATTTTAATCAAAATCGTTAGCCATTTTCAAGAAAATCAAAATTCTCGAAAAATGTTCCATGTAAAGGGTAGTTTAGGGTGGGGCTATTTTCTTCAAAATCCTCGTGTCGCATCTTTGAATGACAATAAACTTAAATACCAACTTTGTTTTTTAACCGACTTTTCGTTTTTGAGTTATGCTGTCCACAGACTGACACACAGACTGACACAGACACACACACACGGATCTTTTTCCAAAAATGCTTTTTTTTTTATTCAGGGGGCTTCAAAACATATATTTCCGGTGAAATCTCGACATCGAATTTTTGGGTGGAATACAATACTTCTACTTACCAGTAGAGAAAGTAAAAATCTGATGTGTTGTGTTGTGGGTGTGTGTATGTGTGTAAAGAAAGCCTATTACTCTATCCACTTTATGTTAACAGAGACAGATTTACAAAAGCAGTTTCATTACACAGTTCGTTATAGATACGTACAAGGAGCATAAAGAAGACCGAATCGATAGTCAGATGTTTGCTCTATGCAGGTCTTCAAATTCCACACTCTTTCCATAACCTCGCAGAAAAGAATTGAATAGCAGATTTAAAACGCGATAAAAGTATTGAAAAAATCAAACAAATATCTCAGAAATGGCTGAGGCCGTAAAAAAACTTATTTGAAATAAATGTTCTGTTTTACCGAGTACTACAGCTTTATAATATCCCACTAATACGTCTGCCTTCAGACGCTTTTTGGATACATTACGCGAAATCAGGCATCTCAAAACACGAGACTTCATGCAACATAAGCATACACCTTAATCCATACTAGAAAAGCTCTTATATCCCACATCCCCTTTGAATTTCATTGACGTTAAATATAAACTGACTCTGCCTGATTCAGTTGTAAAGGGTACGACAAATGAGTGCGTACTGAAATCCCTGGCTCTAAAAGCCATTCGCTATTTTTACCCTCAAGAAGATGGTTCCAAGATAGAAATACTGGGGCACGAATACACTGGACTTATTCAACTTTTATCCCTGTCTAGGACCTTTCCAAACAAATTTTTATGGTTAATCACAAGCCACAAATGTAGCTTTGAAACAATTACTAACTTATGTGAACAGCTTTCAGAATATTGTGCTGCTTAGTGATTCTACCTCTGTCAGTCACATGAATCACCTAGCGTTGCTGAAATCCAAACATCAATAAATCGCCTACATACAGCGGGGAAGGTTCAATGGATCTCATCACATAGTGAAATTCAAGGTAATGAGAGAGAGCTGACTTTAGCGCAAAAAATTAATCAATATAATTTCATCAACAGTACCTACACTATTCGATTCAGCCAAATTAAACTTAAACAGATGATTCAATAAGGACATATTCGAAGAGTTCAGACAACAAAGCTCCAACAGAAAGTGGTTCAGTCTATCTCCTGAAAGAGAAAAACCAGATACCACATTATCCAAGAAGGGATACGGTTGGACACGATTGCCTCGCAGTTCACCTCCTTAGGGTCAACATCATCCGTGTGTCTTGTGTGGGGAAGGAGATTCAGTTTTGGAGTGGAAACATGTAAATAACTTCAGTGGTTTAATCTACATTAGAGATAAAATGAACATTCCTGTAGATTCCTACTGCAAGTAAGACGACGAATGGCTCTGTACTCTGTCTTGACTATTAAATAAATAAATAAATAAATAATATATCCCTTAAAATTAATAAGTTAAACAATAGTATATTAAAGTATATTTTGGTAAGCAAACATCTTATCTAAGGTCTATACCATATTTTAATTAAATTCGTTAGACCATTTGTAAGAAAATTAGAAATTTTGCAAAATGATTCATGTAAAGAGTATATTAGGGTGGGGAAGGTACTTTTGAAAATGTTCGTGTTGTTTTGTTTTAGTGTGAGTGGCAGTTTTAAACACTAAAGTGATTAGAAGCAATGGCACCGGAAATCCTGTGTTTATGCCACACGAGGTTCATCTGTCTATAATCACTCACATCATAACCTGTATTACTCCCTGGAATGTTTCATTAGCATAAAATTGCGATGTCCAACGTTTGCGAAAGAGGGGAGGTTGTGATTACCTCCTTCCACCACTGTACGTGGTCTTTGCTTCTCTTTAGCCCCCAGCTGTGAATTGTATTGCAGTGGCGGGTTGATTAAATGCACGTTGCGTTTGATTTACGAAAGCACTTTCAAATCGTATGCGCTAAAATTGTTCGTTAGTGACTTCTTTGGTACTGCTTGTGCTTAAGAAGCCTATCAATATTTGGCGACAAAGTGGAAGTGCATGGCCTTAGAAGATCCACCAAGTGATCGTGGCGTAGCATATTACGATACAGACGTTTAATGTAGTTCAATTAGGAGAAACTCTGTTCGCAAATATGTACTAACTATTCTTGCAAATGCCTATTTCTCTATCTACTTCATTTTAATCGATATAAGCATTTTCAGAGAGTATCTTATTGCTAATTTTCGTATAGGTGCAAGGGGAATATGGGAATACAATACTATATAAGAGTAAAGAAAGTCATATGAGTGTAACACATCTGATCTTTTAAAGTAACCTTTACATGTTCCATATATCTATGCTACAGAACTTGCACTGCTTCCTTAAAACAAATTTATTCATCACTTCTTAAAAAGCACACACATATACTGACAATAATGAGTGAACCCCGCAGACCAGATCAGAAATGAGCTCCTCTCACTGGCTGGGAGGAAAGCGGCATACCGTTTGTTTCTATGACAAATGGTTACGGCTTGTAGAAAGGTTGTGTTTATAGCCTGGATCATTTGCTTCTGAGACAGATTGTTGTCGCATTTTTGGGAATGCTGTTTTAAAGTTCGTCGATTCTTCAACTTCGAATAACCAAAAGCTACAGTAACCTAAATCCTGATTTCACTGTTATTTTGGAAAGGTTGTTTCGAACTTATTATTTGTAACCGGATCAGTCAAACTTTTGTTAAAAATCTGATGTGTTGCACTCACATGACTTTCTCTACTTTTGTACTAACCATTCTTACAAACTCTTATTCCTATATCTTCTTTGTGTTAGTTAAAATAAACATTTGTACAAATTATCTTATTGGTTATTTCCTTGTAGGTGCAAGGGTAATATTAGAATACAGTAGACTTTGTGCGATAGTCAAATCTTTTAAAGCTTTGAGATTCCGTTCTCTTTGCACACGTAACCTATAAAAAATGAACAACGATGTTCCATTTCACGAAAGCTTTTAGTTTTCCGAAACTCGGAATATCCCCGAAATGGTTCAACCTACAAGAAAATTTATTGGTACATAATTTGTGTATTTTAGCAAGATCTACATTTTTTGTAGAGTATGATTTGGTCTATCTCTAACGGTTTACCAGTTATGCAAAAGTCCTCCATAGTAAATACGACTACAGGGGCTATAGCCAGAAAATTCAGGATACACATTTCATTTGTCATAAAAATATCTCAAACATATGTCATTTTAATCAAAATCGTTAGAGCCATTTTCAAGAAAATCAAAATGTTCGAAAAATCTTCCATGTAAACGTTAGTTTAGGGTGGAGCTATTTTCTTCAAAATCTTCGTGTCGTATCCTTGAAAGACATTAAACTTAAATACCAACTTTGGTTTCTAACCGACTTTTCTTTTTGAGTTATGCTGTCTGTCCACAGACTGACACACAGACACACAGACACACACACCGACCTTTTTTAAAAAAATGCTTTTTGGGATTCAGGGGGTCTCAAAACATATTTCCGGTGAAATCTCGACATCGAATTTTTGGGTGGAATACAATACTTCCCCTACTTGCCAGTAGAGAAAGTAAAATGGCAATTCCTTACATTTCTAATATTAATCCATTCATTAGCCTCTTTGAACTTACCCCTACAATATGGAAAAATTGAAGCTATTAACAGTGAAGCAACAAGATTCTAAAGTAACAACAAATTAGAAACTAAAAACTTCACTTATCTTATTGTTTTGGTGCTGACCCTGGGGTTTCAAGCTATGTCCAGCTCATTCTCAAAGCCATATAAACAAACTCGTTGCCAAGCTCAGCACCAAAACAATAAGATAAGTGAAGTTTTTAGTTTCTAATTTGTTGTTACTTTACCCCTACAAGTTTCATGTATAATTGTTATAGTTCGTAACTCCTTTGCAAACATGTGCAGTATGGAAAGCACATGGGTTTTAGCTTTTGTGGTGGTCAATACGTTTCACAGATGATCAAATGTTCCGGAAAAGGAAATAATGCAGACTGAGGAAATCCAGCAGAAAAAATATGTTGGGGGAAGGTTCCGCTTGCTGTTTGGTTTCAAAACAAGGGTTTAAAGGCCCCTCACTGATTTTTCCTTGATGGAAGAATCAAATGTTTGTGGCAGACACAGGTTCATTTCCATCACAGAGAGAACGCGAAATCCTAGCCACAGGCAAAGGCATCTGTGTTCAATCAACCGCACTTACTTGAAGCTTTCATAGAATGACGAGGAAAGCCCTTTTTTGTTGTTCGGGATTATAATCGCTTAGATATTCCCTTAACTTAATACAATTCTTTAAATGAGTGGCTATTAAGTAAAATTAGCTTTATCGAAAAATTGTACAGGATCGGAGAAAAATTATCACAAATGATTGCGAGGTGTGCTTTTGTATTAAACAGTTCATAACTGACAAAATAATGTACCGAGTATTTTTATTCTTAATTTTTCTTGTTTTTAAGCATAACGAGAAAAACCGCATTAGCTAAATCTATTATTAGCAGAACCAAACGTAAACATTTTTTCTGAATACATCGAGCATACAGTACGAAAAACCTAATGAATATTATAAAATTGTCTCAACAAAAATGTTAAAGAACAATAACAGAAGTTTGGTGCCTTCTACAGTGAGAATGACCTAAGCTTAACTTATAATGAAACTAAATTGATTTTGCCCTTTTATTTTCTAATCTTAAAAGGGGGAGTAAAAATGTGTCAGAAACGAATTAAGAAAGATTTCAGAGGCATATTTCGGCGTTGTTTATCTTTACAATACTAAGCAATGCAGCTGAACACAACACAGAATATGAGCGTCGAAAGAAATGAAAAGTTAAATTTAAAGTCAGTACTGTGCATTGCCAGGGCATTCAAACACTGTTCAGAGACGTATTAATTTTTGGCCAGCCGTAACGCATCCAATCCCCTCTCCACAAAAGCGCTTAACTCCCTTTTATAATTTTAAAACATTTTAATTAGTATAAAGTGCTTTCGGTGAACTTGATATTTCATTGTCCATAAACTTCTAAAACTACTTTCAACTTTCCTTAAAATAACCAAACATACTTTCTTTGAAACCCATGAATTACTTAAGCAACTCGAAATGTGTGTGGTTACTCTTGTATAATTCTGAAAGCAAAATAAATAGACGAAAACGCTGTACAGAAGCAATCTAGAACTTACTTAAATGCATAACTTGTTTCAAACAATATTTTTCCTATCGTTAACCGTGTTCGAAATATTCCATGTTTCGGTGTTTATACTTTCCCGGCATGAAACACTGTGATCCTTAATTGTTTCTCCACTTTAACAACTTATACTGTGACAAATATCTAAATGCTGTTTCCCAAGATTATATGAAATTAAGTAGTTATCGCCTAACCTAGCTAAAATAATAAAACTTTATATATGAAAAGTATAATGTATAAGGCATGTAGTGAATTTGTCATGGGTAGAGATAGTCGTATGAGTCAACGTTCATAGTTTGTTAATTTAGATCTGTTGCGACCACGTCTATTTCTGATTCGCTTCCTTCTTATTCGCCACACACTTCTGATATTCCCAACTGCATTTAAATTAGCTTCGTTGAGAATTCGCAGTCTTAGATTCACGAACCACTTTTTTGTCGTAGTTACAACACCCACGTTTTTTCAGGGTTATACAGTTTTCCTTTCGAACATAAATTTGTTCCTTTATCATAACCTTTCTGTAACCTTTCATTAAGCATCTTTTCGATAGAAAATATTCTTCAAAAATGCTTTGAATATAGAACAGATGACTTGGAATATATGAAAGATCTTTTTGATTACTGAAAAACTGAAATAAAGTCCCTTCTTCGCATTCTCTTTTAGGTGCTCCTTCTGAGTGCTAGGAGTTTAATCCATAAAACCATAGTATCTTACACAGCAATTGTTTTTCAATGTACTACACCATCTTAAAATTCATTAAGATTGTTTATTCATGTAACAACGTAAACAATAATGCTGTTATGTACTTTTCCCCTGGAAAATATATTTCACAAACGCACAAACAAGCCTGAAATCTGGTCATTGCAATAAAAGGGTTCGGATGTCACAAGTAGTACTTGTAAACTTTATTGAGGTTCAAATGGAGTTGAAGATAGCACATGGCTTTTAATGAATTTTATGCAATCGAACTTTAAAGTATCCCATAAAAGACTGGCAGTTGTAGTTTCCGCAATTATATTTTTTTCAGATTAGCCAATGGTTAAACCAAAATGTTAAACACACGACTCCTTTAAGTATTTTACTGGAATTTGGGGTGTCGATACGAGGTCTGCTTCAGGCATTTAGTACTTAAAATTACTGTTTGAGTTAGCTAAATATAAGAGTAAACCACAAAAGTAAATCGGTATGATAAAACAAGATAACAGCAACAAGGGTAACACGATACAGTGAAATGCACAACATAACACTGGAGTACGGACAACGATGTTCAGTTGCTACTGTGGAAAAGCACAAGCCTTCTTGACTCGGACCGTTCATAGCACTAGATTTATAGAACAAGATGCGTGCATGTGTAAGTGTGTGGGTGCGTGTCAACTGTCAACTCAAAAATGAAAGTCGGTTAAGTACCAAACTTGGTATTTCACTCCGGCACTTTCATGGGATGCGACACGCAGATTTTAAGAAAACCCCCACACCCCATACTACCCTTTACATGGAAAATTATTAGAAATTTTTTTATTTTCTCAAAAATGATTCTAACGACTTTGATTAAAATATCATATGTTCAAGATATTTTTCTGCCAAATGCAGGAATATCCTCTTCATTTTGGATGGTTTTTTTCCATAACTGGTACACCATAAGAGATAGACAAAATCTTACTAAGCAGAAAATGTACACTTGTTAAAACACAAAATGTATATAAATTACAATTTACTGGGTACTGCATCAGTTCTGAGATATTTGTTATTTTTTTAATTTTCCAATGCTTACACTTTTCTCAAACAGCAATACGTTATTCCCTTTTTTTATTTCTTTGCCATGGAAAGAGAATGGAATGTCAAAACCATCATTTAGCGACCGACCAGCTCATAGAAGACCTTTCCATTGCTTAAGCTTATTATATTCCCCTATTCCCATTGTACCTCCAAGGAATTAGGTAACAAGACCATTTTTAAACATTTCTATCTCGATTAACATGAAGTAGATAGAAGAATAAGCTTATGTAAGAATAGTTTGTACACGAGTGAGTAAAGAAAGTGATACGAGGGCAACACATCCGATTTTTAGAAAGGGATCCAAGTGTATATGTGTGTAAATATCTGTGAACAGTACAACAAAGAAAACAAAAAGTAAGTTAAAAACAAAACAATGTCTTCAAAGGACGTCACACGGAGATTTTCAAGAATTTAAAAAAAAAAATCCGTTTGAAACAAACTACCCTTTACATGAAACTGTTTTCAAAAACTTTATCTCTCAAAAATAACTGTTTTCTCAAAAATAACTCAATTTTGATTAAATTACCATATGTTTAAGACATTTTTACTAAAAATGAAATGTGTGTCTTAAATTTTCTGAGAATAGCCTCCGAGGTATTCTTCATTTTCAATGACATTATAAATTGTATCATACGTTTTTGTCTCTGACCATTTCCTGCGAAGATATTTTAGTTTTGTCGAAAACAACTTGGCAGCACTGCAGATTGTGCGGGTGTCACTTTCACTAGGTCAGTACATAAACATGCTTCAATACTGTTACCACGTATCTCGTGAGCGTAAACAAATACCAAGTCGTATCCTTCCATGTTCACTGTGCGAGTGTAGGCAACTCGAAATCTTTATCTCTCAAAACATTATACCACCCTGCAAGCGGACATGTTTACCCCCAGAAACAGACCCGCGGCCAAACTCAGGGTCATGTTGCCGATTTGCCCGGGATATTCCTTTAATTCTTCTAAGTGATTAATTATTTCCAAACCGTGTGTGATGTCCCATAATTACTACGCAAACTATGTCAGAAATAAGTTATTCTAAGCATCTTACAAGTAGCATATGTACTATTATCTTCGTATATTCTTGTGGAATTACAGATCCAATTTGGAACAAAAACCATTTATTTTTTTCGAAATCGGATGGTCAAAGAACAAAATGTCATTAGACATTTTGTTTGTAATTTGAGTATCGCTCAAAACCCGTTGTATTCCCATGTTCCCCATGTACCTGAAAGTAAATAAGCAATAAGATAATTTGTACAAATGTACAACTAACACGAAGAAGATATAGGAATGAGAGTTTGAAAGAATGGTTAGTACAAGAGTAGAGAAAGTCATGTCAGTGCAACACATCAGACTTTTAGTAAAAGTTACGCACGCACGCGTCCATGTATGTGTGTGCATGAGTGTGTCCGTCTGTGAACAGCATAAATGGATTGGTTAAATACCAAACTTGGTATTTAGGTTCACTATCTTCCATGGATGTAACAGTAACACTTTCGGGAAAACTCCCACCCCAGACTACGCTTTACAAGGGATATTCTTCGAAATGGTTATTTTGCCAAAGTACCTTTAACAATGTTGATTAAAATGCCATAAGTTTATGAGGTTTTATGACAAATGAAATATACTCGTATATGCACATTGTATTTTCTGGGAATGTCCTCAAAAGTCCTCTTCATCCTGGATGACTTTGGCATATCTAGTAAATCTAAGAGATAGACAAAATGTTTGCCCTAGAATATTGTGGATTTTGTTAAAACACAAGTAATGTCTAAATGTGGAGAAAACCACTTCGGGGATATTTCTCGTTATTTGCCTGAATTTTATAAAACAGTACTTTTCTCCAATGGTAGGTCGTTATTTATTTCATCTCTTCGTCACGCAAAGAGAACGGAGTTTCAAAGCCACCACTTAAAGACCAGCTTTAAAACATTTGACTTATTGCTTAAAGCCTACTGTATCCCCATATCCCCCTTGCACTTACAAGAAAATTAGCAATAAGATAATTCTGAAACTTTTTGTCTCGATTAGCATGAAAATAATAGAGGAATAAGTTTTGTAAGAATGGGTCACAAAAGAGTTAGTAGAGAAAGTAATGTGAATACAACACATCTATATTTTTCCTATGCTTTCACAGCAGTCGAATGTGGGTATGGAGTTTTCCTTTTTGCCCCTCTCGGAATCAGTAACAGTTACAGTTTTGCCGCCACGCTTTCTACAAGCTAAAACTTCTAACAAAAAGATAATAGATCTCCAGAGACTATCGCTCATGGAGGGAGGACCTGTGCTGAATGCCTGAAGAGAAGAGAAACTGGGGAGTGTAAAACATTTTATTGCACTAATGACCGTCATATTTCAGGCAGGTAGCTCCCAGAAAAAGAAGCAATATTGACCCTTATCGACACAGTATTATAATCGAGGGGCATAGGGAATGGAGCAGAGCTTAAAAGGCGTTTATATTACAAAGAAGAGCGCTTCAAAGACGCTTGGGTAAAACCTTTGCTAGCCCATCGTCTGCGATATGCCTGTCCATAAAATATAAAGAGGCTCGAGCTTAGGCGGATACCCACGTTCAAACCAAAAAGACATTCACATTCTTACTGCGCTGAAGAAAGTGATTGGCAACCATGCGCCTTCGACAATAACCTTTCAAAGTCAAACTTGCGGAATGCAAAGGTTAATCCTTGTCTGAAATACGTATATGTTGTCCTATAGTTAATCTGCATATACACAATGAATGTTTCTTTGTCTGTCCTGTATGGCTTCATCCGACTGCGATAAAACCTTGGTAAACTTGTGCACATTCCCGCGAAGGTTTCTGAGTTGGTCAAACCATTTTACAAGTATAATGAGAGTAGTTTCAACAAATTAGGTTTTTTTATGTTCCTACATTATATTCACATACATATTCACACTCCCATACACCCAGACTCTGAGGAGGATGGGGAATAATCCTAGTTAAAGAAAAATTCCCAACCTTCCAGCCGGGAATCGAACCCGGGAACCCTTGCACAGCACATAGCTACTTTACCGATTGAGCTATAGTGTATCTCTCCAATACTGGTTGGTGGTTGTCGGTCTGGGTGGCTTAGTTGGTTAGACGCTGGCCTACTGATCCCAAGGTCGCGGGTTCAAATCCGGTCCAGACTTAAAAACGTCTGCTCCATGTCAGTAGCATGTAAACAACTGGCATGTGAAACAACTCCTGCGGGACGAAATTCCGGCACACCAGCGACGCTGGTGTGATCCTGGAATGTAACAGCGTTGTTAAACAACAAAATATTATTATTATTATTATTATTATTATTATTATTATTATTATTATTATTATTATTATTATTATTATTATTATTATTATTATTATTATTATTATTATTATTATTATTATTATTATTATTATTATTATTATTATTATTATTATTATTATTATTATTATTATTATTATTATTATTATTATTATTATTATTATTATTATTATTATTATTATTATTATTATTATTATTATTATTATTATTATTATTATTATTATTATTTCTGTAATGCTTTTGATTTGGACAAAAGTAATGTTTATTTATGGAAACTTTATTACCTCTATATGTAAATGTAAACGTGAATTACAATTATTTAGTTATTGTTTAGTTAATAATTATCAAAACATAGTCTTATAATGCTGGCATATGGTTAAGAAACTATATATAATAATTCCTGATATTCTTTTAAGCCTATTTATATCTACTTCTACTTCATATCATGTTTCAAGGAGTCTTCAAAATTTTATCAATCTTTTTATTACGCTTTTATAAAAAATAAAATGAAATGGAAGGGCCATGTTGATAGAATGAAAGAGAATATATTACCAAAGAAAATAATTAATTATTATGGGCTGATTGGGAGAAAGAGATCTGGGTAGAGCTCACAAAAGATTGATTCAGACTAGAGATTGATTGTTTTAAAAAGGAAGAAGAACTTTTATAAAATATTTAATATCTTGGCAACTAATCTTCATATTGAATTGAAATTGTACAAATGAGTTATCCTAATCACACGGAGCGTGTGTGCGTATTTAAACTAAACAACTTCAGCATTAAAATCATTAAATGTAATGTCAGAGTCCCTTAAAACTAGTTTGTACTCGTGTATACTTGTTTCCAAGGGGAACAGAAAGACTTGCTTCCTTAGCGCGGTTCGCTTGTAACCTCGACAGAACTTGACTAACGGCAATAAAGGAAATGAAACTTGGCAACTGGGGTGCGAAGGAACGAGGGTGTATCCAATTCATTGAAAAAGCTGCCCATTGATGTCCATAGTACTACATGCTAACAATACCGAAGGCCCTTCTCCTTGTTCAAGAATTCCTTCATAGTTACTGGAAGCCTTGTTCACAACACTACAGACAGACCGTGCAAGAAAAGCAGATTTTATCGCGATAAACGCTGTGAAGTGGGCATATTTTTAGCCTCCTAGACCTACAAGTACCTACTAGTTACTTTGTAACAGTATACCTATAACGCTGATTATTGCTTGAATCTATTTGTTGAAACCCAACTTTTCTCCTTTTCATTTCTACAGCTTTCCTCTCCACCCCCTTCCCTCACCTCCCCTTTATTATTTTACGTGCATTTCTGTTTTGTTTTTTTTTCCCACACGTAATCAGCCATACCTGAGGCAGAACTCAAACCCGCGAACCTTTGAGTGACGGAGCACCAAACGCATACGTTCCAGCGACCACGGCTACGAGGACCGCCCTGCTTTAGCTGCTATAGTCTTATCGGGGGCTTTGACTAAAACATTTGATGGTGCTTTTAATCTTTGAGCTTACAGTGGATGGCTCAAATCCTAACGCTTGGAACTCGCATGCGGGAGGTCCCGGGTTCGATCACCGATGGCCGACTAATCTGAACAAAGTTTTTTTTTTTTTTTTTTTTTTTTTTTTTTTTTTTTTTTTCGCGGTTTTCCTCGCTCGCTAGGTGCTCTTATTTTATTTCAGGACCGGAAGTGTCGCCGAAGGTGAGTATGGCGCTGCTGTGTGGGGACTTTGCGTACTGTAACTGCTATTCTTTCCGTAGTACGCTCCCATTTCATCCCTTCCTCCCAGGAGTCTGTTCGTTTGTGAGAACAGTTTGTGGAATCCCCTCCGCTTCTAGTGCACCATGTGACTAGGCTTCGTAGTTTTCTTAACCAATTTTCACACGCACATTCATTCTGAAACATACAATTCAACTCTATGGAGGGGAGGGAACAGTACTACTTAAAAAATGTCCACACCCTGACCGGTAATCAAAGCCGGGACATCCGAGTGAGAAATCAGCTCCCTGACCACTCGACCACAGTCGTGAAACATCCTTGAAAGCAGCAATGTTTCGGGAGCAAAACGTGCAACGTATTATACCTGTAGAAGATTTGCTTCCTCCTTCACAATTGAAATGAAGAAACAATTGTCTCACAAACACAAATTTGCAATTCAAGCAGTTTCTAATAAGCTTTCATTATGTATAAATAATGAACTACTATAAAGTAAGCAATCTCATGTGCATGACTTTCTTTATCCATTATTCCAGAAACTTTTCTTCCAAAATATTATTTTTCTATCTTGTTTTTGTTAATCGAGATAAACGTTTCCAGAAGTGCTTTTACTATTTAAGAACAGCGTAAGTCAGATTTTTAAACAGTGGATCGCTACATTAAAGCTTTAATATTCCATAATCCTTGTATGACCACGAGAAACAAACAAATATTCACAATAAAGAGCACTTCGCAAAAAAATACAACATAGATATACACTTTGTTTGGCATGCAAATATCTTAAACATGTAGTGTTTTAATTAAAATCGTAGGCAGTTTAATAATGTGAAAAACAACGAAAATCTTTCCTTGTAGAAGTTAGCTTAATGTGGCTGGAGGATTTTCTTTATAAATTGGTGTGTCAACATGTTGAATTCTTCGTGTACTCATTTTTTCGGTTGGGAGCATCTGGAAGTTTCATAAAATAAAACACTATTTTTTAATTGTTTCATTTGCGTAGCCCCCTTAACTTCTTTGATTTGAGAAGTAACTTATTTCTCGCTGAACTGTATGGTTTCTTAACGTTGACTCTTAACATTTTAACATTAAACGCACTTATATTCACTCCCACATTCATACTTCCAGACTCTGTAGGGGATAGGAAATTATTCTGGTTAAAGAAAACCTCGCCAGAAATCGAACCCGGGGCCTCTGGGTTGAGAAGCCAGAACGCTGACTACTCGACCGCAGAAGGAGTCAAAGTTGATACTTTGTTTGCCAGGATCATATCAGTGCCGGAATTTAGTCCCGCAGGAGTTCTTCTAGAGCCAGTAAATTATACTGACATGCGACTATCTCTTTTAAGTGCACATAAAAACCATCGCTCTGGGCCGGGTTTGAACCCGCGACCTTGTAATCAGTAGTCCAATGCTTAACCAAGTAAGCCACCCATGTTGATTTGCAATTTAATCTGATGGAAAACTGAATAAAATGGTGAGTTTGTGAAAAATGTACGTCTTGCTGAACTTCCTTGCTAATGCCTGGGTGTCCATAACTTCAAGAATTTATTGATCTACACTTTAAACGATATCCCAAGGCATTTTCAAGATCTCCATACAAAAACGTCTGCGTTTTCAAATTAATGTAGCTAATTTTTAAAACACCAACTGTTTTTCTTCAAAGCAGCACGTTTACAACAGGGGAAAAAAACCTGAAAATTATTGGACTTTTGTTCCCTCGTTAACACCACTTGGATGACTTTTTAGACCGGTGCGTGTAAACCAGGCTGTGATTTCCAATGAATGGAGGCACTTTCCCTCCCAAAGCGGCGTTCTCATAGCTCCCTCTTGTTTACCTAGAGATGCCTCGTTCGGGTAGACAGCCTGTCGCCTTTCTACCCACTCCAGCCCTTCCTGTGTCAAGGTGCCAGGCTGTCTGCCGAGTCCACCGCGTCTTCAACCTTGTCCTCAAGGTCAGCACCACTCCTAGTCATATGTGTATTGTACTCCTTTGATTGGAGGGATGCCTATCTCTTTGGATTGATATGATATGGGTGTCACTATTATTAATATATTTATATCGAAAATCACTTCTCAAAGTGTCTCATCATTTCTAATATTTGAAGAAAAAAGAAAAACATCGCTTTCATAGCCAAAAAAGGACATCTAGTTCCCAAAATACATTGAGATGTAGAAGTTACTTTTATCCGCGATGCAATATTCTCCATACTCGTGTATTACCACGCACAGATGTTTTAAGCTGAGGTTTAGGGAACATACAGTTACATCAGACCAACACTTTTTCCTCAATTAAATCCTAGATCACTTCCAACGATAGTCTCGCAGTATGACTTCTTTCTTTCTTTCTCTCTGTTTTACTTTCTCTATTACACATGGTAAGTAGAGGAATTATTGTATTCCATTCAAAATGTTGATGTCAATATTCACCTTTTGGGACCCCTGAATTTAAAAAAAAAAAAAAAAAAAAAAAAAAAAAAAATAGGTGTGTGTGTCTATAAACATCATAACTCAAAAACGAAAAGTCCGTTAAAAACAAAAGCTGGTATGTAAGGATGCTACACGAAGATTTAAAAGAAAATTCCTCCACCCTAAACTACCCTTTACGTGGACAATTTGTCGAAAACTTTGATTTTCTCGAAAATGGCTCTAACGGTTTGGATTAAAATGCCATCTGTTTAAGATATTTTTATGCTAAATGACATGTATATTTTGAACTTTCTGGCTATAGCCCACGTAGTCCTGTTTACTCTTAATTACTTTCTGCATAATTGGTAAACCGTAAGAGAAGGACCAAATCTTACTGACCAAAATTTAGATCTCGTTAAAACAAAAAAGTCGAATGGCATTTTATTTTTTGATCAGCCGATTACGAAAAAATAATTTTTTTTATCCAAATTGTATGCGTAATTCCATAAGAATGTAGGAAGATAACAGTTTGTTAGTTGTAAGATGCGTAGAGCAACTTATTTGTTACATAGCTTCGGTAATCATTATGAGACATCACACAGGGTTTCGAAATAATCTCTTAAAAGGCGCGAAGGAATACCTACTGCGAACAGCCCTTTGAGAAGTGAAGTATGTCGACAACGTTGTGTTGAGGTTGGCCAGGGAATTAACCTGGTTTGTGCATGTAAACAGATCGGGTACTTTCACTTTTGGTGCTATGTTTTGGGAGCTAACGCTTGTGATTGGCCTACACTCGCATAGGAAACACAGAAGTACAAGGCAAGGTATGTGTTTATGTTCTCAAGACGCACTGTAAGCAAGTTCGTTTATGTACTGAACTAGGGAAAGTGCCACCCATACAATCTATAGTGTCGCCAGCTTGTTTTCGACATTCGTAGAAAATGGTAAGACAAAAACGTAAGGTACAAAATGTGTTCCAAATATCGAGATCTACCACTGGTTTAAATTAATGTAATGACTTCCCTTCCATCCATGTGTACGTAATTTCCGGTATTTGAAGCTGCGATCGAATAAGACGTTTTTGCCGGAACTCCATATTACAACAAAGGTGCGTGCGCATTGAGAACAAGAATTTAAAGTGTAATTAACAACCACCTCTGGATATGGCCCTGCTGAGTTTAATTAACACCTACTAATGATAACAAATCACTTGAGCGAAGCGCGTGTGCGTTCTTAAATATGTTTATAATTCACATTATAATATTAGCTAAAGTACATTGTTCAGATTAAACAAAATGAAGAAATTACTTAGTGTTGTGATGTTGTGCATTGTAGGTTATGCCTGGAACCCATCCATCTATCGACCCTTTTTAGTATGTTTTCTAATTCAGTAATATAATCACCTAACTACAAAAAACATGGCCATGTTTCCTCTACAGAGTATGTGCAATGGCGACTTCTAAGAAGAGAATGAAGTAATTACTTAGCAGTTTTGTGATGTTGTGCATTATAGGTACAGCCTGCAACCCACACACCCACCCTCCCACCCTTTTAGTACGTTTTCTTTAGCAGTAATATAATCACGTAACTCAAGGCACATGGCCCTCTTCCCCTATAGGGGGCCCTAATGACCAAGTTGTCGACGGGCCCTTAAACCCAACACACTCACTCACTCACTCACTCACTCACTCACTCACTCACTCACTCACTCACTCACTCACTCACTCACTCACTCACTCACTCTTCCCCTATAGAACATGCGCAATGGTGACTTCTAACCCAAAAAAGCGAAATTCGCGTAGTGATGTTTTTTGTTTCTTTTACAGTGAAATGTTGATACTGCATTAACTCACAGAGCAGAACTTATAACGGATCGTGCATATACAATTGGCCCTTTCAAGTTAGAGTAAATACAACCGAATGACAAACGAATTGCCTGTACTCACAATTCAACAACAATAATACAAACAAAGCGAATTACGACCTCCCATTTGAGAACAGTATAAGTATTGGAAAGCTCATGCAAATAACAAGGACTATCTCCGAAATACCAAAAAAAATTGTACATAAATTGTGTATTGTAACAAGATCTGCCGATAAACTCGCACGCAATGGCGTGGACGAGTTGTGAACACCGTCCGCGTGGTGGCATCAGGTATTCTAAAAATACTTTGTTTTACACATTTTTTTCATCAACATAGTCGAAACAATTTATAGTTTATTTACAATATTTTATATTCCTTATTATTTGTGAGTTTTGCAGTACTTATACCTTTCTCAAATGGAAGGTCGTAATTTACTTTTTTGTATCTCTGCTGCGCAAAGAGAACGGAATTTCAAAGCCTTCATATAGCGAACAGTTTGTATGGCCAGATATAGTGGACGAAAGTTTAGTATCACTTGATCAAATAGCTTTTATATTTACTAAACGTGATGTTTTAAAGCGTGGCTTGGAAAGTGAAATGGAATGCTTTTCTCTCAATTAAATTCTGTGTTTTGTTGTGTATATTTTTTTTAATGTGTAAGTCACTATGAACAACAGTCCCAGTAAGCTCCTTTTTGTTAGAAAGACTAATTTTTGTTCATTAATAAATATTTTGAAAGATAAATTCATATTAACTTGTCCTTGTGTCAATCTACACCCCTGCTGATGATACATTGACCAGGTAAGTAATTTTCATTGATTCTATGGAAGAAGTCAAAGTTACCCCAACAATTGGTTATCTTTGACCGGGTACAAAAATTAATTTTACCTCGTGTATAAGCTTTAAAGTAAAATCAGACATATCAACCAGTGGCTAGATAGCTAGTCCCTAAAATACCACATTCAGTTAGATGAAAATATATGATATGAAGGTATCCCCATTTGACGGTGCTTACTAAGTATTACTTCTAAGTTCTATAGTAAGTAGAGGATATATATGGTTTTTTTTTTTTGGGGGGGGGGGTTTGTTTTTTTTTTTTTTTTTTTTTTTTTTTTTTTTTTTTTTTTTTCCCCTTCAGTCATCGTCGGAACTGTTAACGAAATTACTACCCCACAATGGAGAGGTTTTATTGTTCGGAATTATTTAATTTCACTGTTAAACTGGATAAGTACTCTCACACGCGGTCTAAACCAGACTGATTGGCTAGAAAACACATGACTGTGAAATCATTGAATATTTGTCTTCTGCGCAACCGCCTTCGACGGCGACTATAGCGATGACCAACCAGTTAACAATTGAAGGTGAGATGGCTGCTTACGTCGAAAGAGTTATATTTAAGGCAATGTACCAATCCATAGGTTTTTTTTTTCTGATTGGTATGGTTTTGTTTGCCATATACTAACAAAAAGCATATATTGTCCAAAATATTTAAACAAGTTTTGTCAAACCGTTGCAAATATATTAATTGTTTCATTCATAATTAATTAGTTTTTCATATCGTATTATGACATGCTCCTTGGATTCTATAGTTCATTATATCGCTCCCAAAGTTGTGATTTCTGCTTACTATACAAACATAAAGAATGGTTGACTTCTTAACTTTAATCAGTTTAAGAGAAAAAAGTATTTTATATATGTTACTGAATTTTTCAACTTTTTAATGTGACTTGTGGAACGTAAGTTTAACCGAAGTATTTTATATTTTTATATTTCTCAAAAGTTTTTTCAAACCATCAGTTCCTGAAGCTGTCCTAAAAGTTTCTAGCTAACATTTTAATAAATTTTGGTGCAAGGAGTATGTTGAACAGTGAAGAATGCTGAAGAGAAGGAATTAAAAAAATTGAGTTTAAAGTTTAACGGAGTGTTTTACATAAATGGTGGAGAACTAATTTAATAGACGTTTGTGGTTTTAAAATTGCTGATGTACAGGTCATTAGGACATAAGTGCATATATTTTGTTAAATGGTACCGTAATATATATCCACTTCTGTGTGTTAGTTTTTTTATCTTCGTCTAACAGTTTTCCCACAAACCAAACACAAAGTTTACTACCTGATGTATTTACATGGTCGTATCACAGCCATAAAATGAGCAACGCCTTTCAGTATAGGCTATCCGTTTTGCTTCATACCTCAACCCGTAACCTACTAGTCTAAGTAGTGCGAGATCATTGACCTTGCAGAAAGTATTTGAACTCAGATCCGATAAACATTCGCTACGCTATCCCTGCCTACTATACGTCACGTGTTCTGTGTTACGGCTGCGTGGAAATACTAACCAACCTGAAAACACAGCTCTTAATAATTAAAATTATAAGACAACAAATTAAAGAATGATGTAATATTGTTCACTATCACTGTCCTCAATTACCAATATAAATATGTGCGTTTATACTCCTAATAGCCTGTAAAAAATGCCAACTGAGTAGCATAAAAATGCGAAAAACAAAAATCGAAAATGGTTACACTTTTTCATTAAATGTCATAAATGCATCGGCTTTAAAGTTGCATGAGATAAATCATGAGTAAATGTTAATAAAAATGTAAAGTTGGTAAATTTCAAATGTTCAGATTCTTCTGTCAAATGTATATTTATACTACAAGTCTGCCACAATGAATAGGTATACATATAAATGGTTGGAGAATTAAAAACAGTGCAAAGTAGAAATGCAAAACACACGGAGTGTAGAAATTTCAACTTCCCATGCATGATAGCATGAAAGAAAGGTGAATAAACATTTAAAACAGAAATTATTTTAGAAAAAACTTCCTTTTGTACCTTTGGTCGTGAAGGACCATACAGTCATCATATTTCTATTAAAGTCACAAACTCACTCACTCACTCACTCTCTCTCTCTCTCTCTCTCTCTCTCTCTCTCTCTCTCCCACTCTTACGTTCAGACTCTAAGGAGTATGGGGAATAATCCTGGTTAAAGAAAAAGTTCCACTCTCTTGCTAGGAATCGAGCCTGGACCTCTGAATTAGGAAGCTAGCTAATTTTGTTGGTGCATGTGATGATGAAAACAAACAACTGTACGAAGAGATTTTTCTCTATTACGTCCTATGAACATAGCAAATGTTTTCCATTAAGTACAGCAATAAAATAACGTGAATGGTCCCATGCTTTATTGTGCCATTTGCATTCTGTTATGTTTCAGGTGGGAAGTTAACAGCTTGTCCCACCATTGAAACGCAGGTAGATGATGGTCAAAGCATATGAAAAAGATCAAGAGGCAACATGTACAAGATAAGAACGGAACGTTAATGGCTTCCTTGGCACCTTGCTCATGATTTAGAACTGAGATGTTTTACACCTTAGCATTTTATTACACCCTTTTTACAACAGCTTCTAAATGACATCTGAAGAAGAGACATGTGTTCATTAGCAGTAAGATGAAAAAAAACATTAGAAATACTTCAGGTAGCCCTGTGAGACATTTATAGTAAACAGTCTCTGATGTCATGCCTGCTTTAATAGAATACATAGTTTTAATACAGTAGTTTTAAATAATGAACCCTATTTGCTTATAGGTATATTTTAAACCTTCTAATTATTATTTTTATACCACGATCTGAGTTATATAGAATGTCCCAAAATTACATAGGCCGACAAACTTTGGGAGCTGATAGATAACGTTATTTTAAACACTTTTTGTTAAGGAAAGCCAGTTTAAGTATTTACGGCAAAATCAACGATGTAAATTAAAATTGCATTTATCTTAGGCACACAATCTTAATCCAAGAAACAAACACAGAACACATAAACAAAACACAAAAATCCCATTGTTTACAGTTAATCACAGCTTTACTATTCAAAGTAAATGTTGGAACGCACGCCCATTGCAGTTAACACAAAGAGTGCATCGGCGTGCCCTATTCTGCCGTACTCTCACAAAGACACCAGCAATTTCTCTGGTTTAAAAGCTTGTTTGTCGGTCTAGTTTTGAATAGAAAAACTTGGTGGGAGGCAGTAATGACATTAACTCGTCTAGCGATAATACTCAGCGTTGAAATTCCCAATAAGTTGTCTTCATTCTCCTAAAATAAAAAAATAAAAAATCCAACTCCGTACGTGCAGCGGTTGGGGAGTTGTTTCAACTTAATTATGGTGTAAAAATTACAGTCATCTCACTTAAATGTTGTGTTGTTAATAAAGATCTTCCTTTTTATATAAAAGGTGCCGATTTGCTAGAGAAATAAAACGGATATCTCAGTTTGTTTTGGACAGAATGAATACTTTACTTATTTTCATCCAGTCAGAATATTTAAATGAAAATAATTGTATGATTATTACTGTTCAGATTTCTCCCTTCAATTCTATAATTATTTGTTAACCACTTTGGATGAAATTAATTACTGAAATAATTTGCTATTCCTTAAAGTGTTAATTTTATAACCGTTAGACGCGGTAAGCTTATTAATTATGATTAAATGAAGCCAAATTTAGAGCCTCCTTGAGTATAAACCTGTTTCTTATTTTATCTTTCATATCTTGTAACTGAATTATTCGTTGCTTACCTTTCTTGGCTAAGCTTGAAACATTTCGTTAATGTCTTAAGTAGAGTCGATATAAGTTTCAGACATTTCACCAAGAAATCATCGCGAAAATTAGAGAAAATTAAATACCAGAAGCCGACAAAGCTATCTCATTTTTCTTCTGTTTCGCATCGCTTAACTGTATGGTCATATCGCAACGGATCTGTTAGGAGATACCTCGTGGCCCGGTGTGTGACGGACAGTTAGCCTTCTACGCCTGATCCCTGTACCATACCATTTTACTTGGTCACGTGTCCATAGAGGCCTTAGAGCTAGTTATCTGTATCTCTGCTTCTGTGACGGGCAGATAACCGCTTCGACACGTGTCCAGATAGACCATAGTGCATAGCAACTAAATTTGTTTCTACATATGCCGCATAGATGGCATTTTTACTACTATTTTAAACTTAAGATGGAATTTTGAGTAGTGATATTAAATATCCAATTCGAAATTTAACTTGGCGACTGAGGGAATCCACGAAAAACATCCCATTCACATTAATCGGAATGTGATTTGAACCCCTGACCTTCCGAATGCAGGTCATAGACATTACCGTCTGAGCCTTACTCACCGGTAGGTAAACATTTTAATTGTTTACTTTCTAGCAACATTTTGAAGTTCAACATTGCATTAACGTGTATCCAACATTTTAAACACGTTTACAATCACAAATATTCGCCCCTTTCTCCTTGTAAAAGAGGTTAAAGCTTCTGACTTGCTTATGTTTATATTTCTCTCGGCTTTCTGAGATTGCATTTGTTTCGGTTAACTACCACAGTGCCCTGCGTGTTGCAGTACACACATGCATACGCTCGCACGAGTTACAGCCTAGGGAGAGAAATTTTACGCGGCGCAATCGGCCATGTGTTGAACGCATGCGCAGAGGAAATTACCCTGCGGGAAGGGAGCACGGACGGACGTCACCACATTAATCTCACCATTATCGGCTTGTTAGAGCCCGAGTAACGGCCGCTTAATGCTCTGGGTCACGTGACCCGGGGTGTGCGCGCACTTCACAATAAAATGGCAATGTTGCAGTCCATATGAGAACAATTCCTTCCTTCAACTGAGTGGTGGTATTGACTTGTCTTAGCAATCGCTTCATACCACGGCATTCATCAACGTACACTTGCTTTTACACCAGTAAGAATATCAATAGGTTTCAATTCCCTTAGGCTTACCCATTCATTATTGACCTCCAAGTCGGACTGCACAGATTTTTTGTAGTCTCGGAATATATAGGTTGCGCGTTTGTTCTTGACGAATGACCTTGAGCAGAAATCCAATGAGTGAGCCTACCCTTAATAAACAGGTCAGCAAATGTTTATGCTACGATAACAGATACCTCTGTTTTCCTCTGTCGCATTTGTGTATACAGTCGACTGCAGAAGTTTTGTGCGGTACGGATGTATGTATGCATGCAACGAAAATAGCAATTCAGACGAGGGAGAGATGTCGGGAATAGAATAAATGCAAGAAAGTTAAGTGGAAACAGTTATAGAGGTATAGTGTATAATACGTGTGGCTGATATTACTGCAAGTGTCATAAATTGATTTGTAGTGTTGTACTACTTCAGCTCAGAAACATGCGCGTCATCTCACTGCAGACTGTACCTCCTCTCTCTCGTTCCCGCAAAAGCTGAGTAGAGACTCGCATTCAACCTTTCATATAAAAGTTTCATTCGTCAAGAAGTAACGCGCGACCTGTACCTAACTACAAGAATAAAGTTTCTGAATAAAATATACAAAACATTATTGAAAATGTTCCACGTTTGCAAGACATCTGGAGAACCTGTGTTGTGAAGGAAGGTTACCCATAAGTTCAAATTCTCTCAAGAGGTTCTAATTTTTATGGTAGATCCGAAGGCATTTCCGCTTAAGTATTCATTACATACTCAAAAATGTCATATTTTAGCCATGTATATACTTGTTATTTCTATAAATGTAAACTAATCTAGCGGAATGGCTCAAGCAGTAACGTGTGGCCCGACTTGGGAAGTCGAGCGTTCGATCCCCGTGACCAACCTTCCTGATCCATGGTTTTTTTCTGGAGGTTTCCCGGGTCGCCAGGCGAATGCTGGGAGGGATTTCCATATCCCATATGCTCCGAATTTCCTGTCCCTCCATTTAGTTACGTTATTTATTTCACTTCGCCCTTGATCCTGTTAGATCGAGTTTATAAACAATTTAACATTTTTGAAGAGCTGTCGCCATTTAAACATTTCAATTTCAACTTCATTTCGGTTTTCTGCATACTCTTTGTACCTACAACGAAATATGTGATAACTAATTCTTTCAAGTCGAATGAGTATTTGTAAGAATAGTTTGCATAGCAGACACAAAATTTAATGGCGGGTAACGGAGAAGTTGCTCAACACAGCATCTAATCTAAGGCTTGCCACGCCTTGCGGTGTTGTATACATAGTTAAACACGCTGTGAAATCACGTGGTAAAGCAGGAGATATAAACTTCACTTGCGCCCACAAAATTTATTTGTATAGCAGGAAAGAGAATATGATCACGAAATGGTCAGCTATCAGCCGCTATTAAATGTTGTGTCTGTCATATAAGTTACATCAAAATAAGCTACAACAGGTAGAGAAAGTAATTTGAATGTTATTCATCAGTGGGTTCTTTATATAAAATTCAAGACTGTAGAATATTTAATTGTTATATCCACCAGCCACGTTTTAGTGCGACATTTGGAACATGATTATTTTATTTATATGTGTTTTATTATATGTTCCATTTGTTACTATTAATGATCGGATGGAAGTAAGGGTGGAAGCCTTAGCGTGCCTCTGCAATCCAGTGCCTAGCCTCCACCGGCGAGCATCAAGATTCTTTTAATAATCACTAACCTCAGGGGTGGTACAGATACATCAGATACACTAAACAATCTAGTTCACTTTTAAGAATTTTTGAAAGTTTTATTGACACTCGTAAATCATTAATTTTCAACAAATCACTCACAGGGAAAATCCGCTAAACAATGGCGTGTTCCGTCTCTAATGGAGTAATTACTGGGTATAGCCAACAGTTATTTTAAAGTCAATTTTTCTGGTACAACTCACGCGATAGTTCGATCACAATAATTAGTATTTGCATCATAGCTCACTCTTGAGGAATCATAACAAATTCACTGTTCTGTTTCAATTTATGTTTTATAATCAATACTTTATTGAGAATTTAAATTTTAATTCATCTCAGTTTCTTCTTCTAAGCACAAGACAAAAGAAGTCAGCTTCTCCTGAAGGTCACATCATCGACCCAACCATCAGATTTGAATACGTCGAACATCAGCCAGGAGAAAACGTATCTACGAACCAACCATTGATTATTACAAGACGAAGTGTCACCTAGAGTCCATCAGTGTAACAGGACCAATGGTTGGAGCAAGAGGCACAATCCCGAGGCTGCTTGCAGAATTCCTGAAGAGCTTTAGCTTATTCAAAGATTTGGCATACAATATTGCTATACTGTCGCTCTAACAATAGCTATTGTTAGAAATCACCTGTATGGACAGTGATTTTTTTCTGTATATATATTTCTTTTATTATTTTAAGAGATAATACTTTGTCATTTACAAAATTTAGCTTTTGTACTTTATATTTGTTATGTTTTATTAACTATCTTGTCACTTTTGTATAAGTATTCTTTGTCTTTTTGGCAGCCTGTAACTGTGAAGGAAGATATTAAAATTAAAAGAATATCAACTTGATAATGTCAGGGAGCCTTTCTGTTGCCTCTATGTTCACATTTAATACCATTGCAGAGGGATTACACAGAAATACTTCCTCAAATGGATGCTTAACAATAATGAATTTTCGGAACTGTTCTAGAAAACTCTGGAGTTTTAGTACAAAGATAACTTATTTGAAGAGTAGCAACATCTTTATGAAATGTTTGAGAACATGGTTATACAGTTACATATTATACGTGTCTTTTTTCTTTTCTCACTACTGCTCAGTGCACGCAAACTTAGTTTTCAAACGTAGATCCTGGCTTATAAACCGCTTGTATAATTACCTCCTAGCGAACCTTTCCGAGCGCTTATGGCCAGTGTTTAACTTGCTTATAATATGCTTACGTATGACAATGGTTTACTGCCTTAAAGACTTTAGAGCGTCTAGCTTTAATTCAAACATTTCTTTTTTGTTTTCCTCTCCCTTATTTCCTCAAAGAGTCTCTTTAATGCGAGTTTTGCGGTTTGCAGCACCAGATGGCAGCATTGTGCCCCAGTGCGACGACATAATTACCGGGCCTACTTCATCCTTAATTATACGACGCCAGATTGCAGGGGACTAAAAATTAACTGATGCATTTAATGGAGGTTAAATGTAACGCTAAACCGCTTTTCAGCGCTGGCCAGCCTTGAGGATGAACCGCGGTCATTAGGAGCAATGAAGGAAGTGCAGAATAACAAGCAGTGCTGCACATTTACCCCCTCTAGCTTAAAGAGAAATCCATTATTGCAGTAAATATTAGTGCATGGCATCCAGCTGTTTCTGCTATGGGATTAGTGAGGGTAGGTATAGCAGTTGTAGTTACATTTAAAATACCGTATAACACTCTACCTGAAAGTAACTGATAAACTTCGATTTTGTGTCAAAATAACAGATTGTGCCCACACAACGTGTTATTCGAAGAAAAAAAATCGCATTATAAATTATGTGAAGGACCAAGCGACGGCGTTCGGTATGTTACGGCTGGAAGCTGAAGGGCACTTTGGAAAGGTTTCTGCATTGCGTTGGTTGAACTGCTGAAGAACCCACTTTTTGGAGTGGTATAGCGGAAAAATCGACAGTTCTCAAGAATTCAATATGGCCGACATTATACCAAACATAATGAAAGCATTATTGCTAACCTCAAATACCACAGGGTTAAAGTAACATGCTTTCAAACGATAATAATGCTTGAACATCGTTACCACACAACACATGAACCTACGCGCCTTCGGCAAATCTTGTTCTGCAATAACACTTTTAGATAAAATCACTTCCGAACTCTAAATATCGTAATATATACATATTTAATCCACTACTGTGTCGCGAACACAAAAATAACAACGGTAACTATAGCTTCATATACTGCTTTAAAACAATAATTGAAGACCCAATCACGCAAACACGAGCAATACAATGGTGTCTACAGATTGATTAATTAATTGCGTCTAAACAGAATCTTGTTCTTAAATCTATCGGTTGGCTTCCCTGCAACGCGTTCAAAAAGAAAGGTTTCTGTGGCAACGTAACTGATGCAACATCAACTATGGCCGTAGCTTTACCATGCTTATATTTTACGAACAGATGCAAGCTAACAGATTGGAAATAGAATGGAATGGTAAATTATTTACTATTGTAAGTCGCTCTTGGGGTATTTATCTCTGATGGGAGATTCCCTTGCGGTCTACTGGGGAAGTACGAATCCTTTGGAGAATTTAATTTCATACTGGCAAGTTGGCCATGGTAGCTTAGTGGTTAGAGGAGCCGCTGATAAGCGTAAGATCCATGGTTCAAATCCTGGTTATGGCATTGAATTTTTCAGTCCTGATTCCACCTCTTAAAAGCGTAGTGTTTTCTAAAAAAAATATCCTGGAAACTACTTTCAAATTTTTCCAATAACCTATGTAGCTGTGTATTCAAATTAAATTACACGCGGAAGTGTACGTTCATAAAGCAACCAATGAAATGGTCATAACTTCGTACAACGATAAACAACGTGACAGATCGGAGGTGCAGAGAGATTTTCTTTGACGGACATAGTACATGTATCGAGAAATCAGATGACTTCATGTAGGTACTGTTGATTCACATGTTTAATCTTACCTCAGGCAATGAAGCGATTAAATCCTATTTCATATTGCTTTCTAGTTTTCTTGGGTTGTAGTTCGAGTGTTATATTTTCTGTGGCTTGGGCAATTTCATTTGGTTTTTCCATTTCATTTTTTTCTAAATTCATATTTGCCACATTCAATCTTTATGTAGGTTGCAACAGATAAAATAATAATTTGGATTGGATATATATAACGCCAATATGAGAAAGTAAAAACAAAGGAGGGATAATTCAGGAACAAATAAAATCTTTCCTGCAGTTGTAATATTACTATAATGTACAAATTGAGCTTTGTTTTGGAATTTCATTAGGCTTTTAGTGTCTTTAGATCCCAGGCAACCACATGTGAAACTTGTGGTGGACAAAGCGGCGCTAGGGCGGGTTTCCTCCGGGTTCTCCGGTTTCTCCCGCCATCTCATTCCACCGGTGCTCCATCTTCATTCCATGTATTATCAGTGTCACCGCCTGCAGTGCCATAGTAGTAAAAGCGGGCGTTAAACACTACCAATTCTCTTTAGATCAAAGAGAGCAGAGGGCTGCCAATATAACGCATAGGTTAACTCTACAACAAATTGCGAGAACTTAAAGTACAACGATTTGTATTATTAACAGATAATGCGAGAGCCTTGAGAAATTAATCATGTAAAAAATATTAATGTAAAGTAAAACCTAATCAAACCAAGTGCAAATATTAATTATGTACAAATACAAAGAGTAAGTGCCATGATGAAGCCAAAGTAGGTCACAACAGAGTGGTATAAAGAATTTATCACATTAGTTCCTGTATACTATATCAAAAGTTCTACTTTTAGGCCATGCTGTTTAAAATATATATTTAAGGTACTAGTTACAGAAGTAGAGGTTTAGTAACGAGAGACTCAAGTTAGAACACGACCGAAGGGAGAATTATAAGAGCCGCGATTTACTAATCCTAATTTTGTTGTCTAGAATATTTTATCTACGCTAAGAGTATTTTAGTGTGTTATATATTTAATGAAATTTATTTATTGCGGAAACGATATGATTAGAGAAAGAGTAATGTGGGCTTTGGAAAAAATACAACACGGTGCATTAACAAACGTTATTGCTATATTGTGCAGTTTTGGTGTTAGTTTCATATGTTAATTTATAGTATATTGCGTACGAAGAACTGTAAGTGATACTTATTAGGTCGAAAATGCATTTTGGGAATATGGGCCCGCAGGGACGAGTTTTCCCAAGTATTCGAGATCTGATCAGCAACTTACAGTTAGTGGTTAGCAATTACTTTGTGCAATACTTGAAAAACCCGTAAAAGGTAACTCAAAATTGCTTTTCCGTACGTTATTTAAAATTGAGAAAAAAGATGAATTCTCTATGTGAATGAATGAAAAGCTACATCTAAATTGTATTAACAAGGCCCTCTTATCCACTCTTTTGTTAATGAATTTCGCAATAGATTTTTTACTTGAAGTAGCACATGTCTTGGTTTCTAGGTTATTTGTTTATGTAGCCGAATTGAATCTTCCGACTTTTGATTGTTATTATCAAGCAGTAAAGTTTTATAAAAATGAGCGACATTGTTATTGAAGAAGCTGCGGATCTAGCATGTGCATCAATTTTACCAGCGAAGTCCAAACAAAGGTATGTTGAAGCTTACAATAGTTTCCGAAAGTGGTGCTTTGATAAAAACGTTAACTGTTACGCCAGTGAGACAGTTTTATTGGCATATTTTGCTAAGGATTCATTAATAACTAATCTTTTGGTTAGTATGCTGTTGGGTGTAACGTCATTTCCCCCTGGTATCGTAAATATTAGTTACGACATTTCCTCCTGGTACCGTAAGTATTAAAGACCAGTTCACCTGGTACCGTGTTGCCATGGTAATTGATAAATTAATTTTAAATTTTGCTTACATTACCAAATATGTGTTCGCAATGATTAACTAACGTATCAATAAGTAACACTTCATATGACTCGCAAAAAAAGTAAAATGAGTGAAGACGGTTCATCAGGGAACACTGTAAAAGCACCCCAAGGTGCAACTATTAATACACTTCCAGAAAAGTCAAGGAAAGTCTATGAGTTATACGAAATTCAAGGACTGGTGATTAGGTAATGAGACAGACGCGAATGAAAACAACACTCAATGTATTTTCAATAAGAATTACAAATGTTAATGGTTGTAGTATGGCAATAACCATCAATTAGTTTTTGTCTTAATGCATATTATGTATTTTACGTTTTGTTAAGCCTGTATTTTATGTTTTGACAGCGTATTTTGTGTTTTGATAAAATATGGTTTTTGTTGCATAGTAATTACGAACTAAAACATCACCGATTACCGGGATCCGGATGTTTATGACGTCATAGTTTTTTATGTTTTTTTTTTTTTTTTTTTTTTTTTTTTTCCATGGAAAATTTAAACTAAGCACGACTTTATCAATGGTGTTTAAAATTATGCAATTCTCATGGAACATATGAAGTCATATTCTGGCTTTTTTAAACGTTTTTTGTCATTTTCTTGTTAGTTTTCATATTATAGTCATATTTTCTCTTAAATATCCGTATTTTGTCATATTTTTATATTTCTATTCAAGCTTCGCATATGTGCTTGGAGTCGTTCCAAAGAGGTTTTTTCACATATTCCAATTCCTTTCTGTAATATTAGGTCTTTTCCCCGTTACAATGTTGCATGCAAATAGAACAACGTTCATTTTTTAAAACGTTAAAATGTATGTAATTTGCAACTGTAATTCTTCTTTCTGATCGCCCTTTAAAATGCGACATTTATTTCAATCTGTACAGAGCTGAGGGTTAGCCCTGGATTGAGCAATTAAATAAATTCAAAATGCAGCAATAAAACTAATATTATTTATTTATTATTCAGTGTAAAAGATTTTTAAACGAGATTTTCAACATATTTTAAACAGGATTAATTTTTGAAGATTTCGAAAATGCACCCAAAAATTAGGTTATATTTATCGTAAGGTTTTCTTATTTTTTTCGGTTATATTTCTACCATTTTTAGGTCATAAAAATCCTGACCCTGCTGATTATTATAGCAGCAGATAAACACTATTAAAATACTGGCACTGTAGTGCAGCAGTAAATAAAGTTTAAGGGAACTTTAGATATCGCAGTTGTAATTAATATTATTATTTTAAAACAATAAATGAACGGCAGAAAGTCCCAACTTCTAAAATAACAACAGTTGTGCTTGTTTTAAACTCTCCATTGAGAATACAGGAAAATCTTGTTATTTCTGAGCAGATTTTCAACAGAATCCACTTATGTAGAGCCGCTTGAGTAAATACTCGAGCTGTTCTTTAAGAATGACACCTACACTGTAGCAGGTATGTATATCCGGTGAATGGGGAGTCCCACAGGTGTAGCATTCCGATACTTCCACAATAGCAATGGACGCCCCTTTCTAACACCTTCAGAGAAAGAAGCTCCCCTGACTTCCGGCCTCACCCCTTGTCTGTCAATGGTTGCTAAGCCCTCATAAGAAGTCCTCGCCAGGAACCTCCTTTATGTTTCATTGAAGGAAATATTGCCCAGGTAGAAGTTAAATGTGAAATGAAATAACTTACAACAAAGTTTATTTTTCTTTCTTCCTGTCATTGACTGACAGACAAGTAAGGCAGAAGTCAAGCTAAGACCTCCACAAACTTATACATACGCCAAGACATTTGAATAAGGACTCTACTGGATTCATACACTGTGTCCAAAAGATATTCTTCTCCTTTCCTTTTTTTAAAAAAAAGCCTGATGTTCCAATTCATATGACTTTCTCAATACACTATCGTTTATTTCCTATAGCTTCTGCAAACTATTCTTACGAAAGTTTGTCTAACTTCCTTGAGTTGATATTTGCATAATTTAATTACATATTTCATCAAAGGGATAGAAGAAATCGAATGCCAGATGTTTAGATGTAATTTACTGGCCTTAACTTTCACATTCAGTCCATGACATAGAAACAACTGAATGGCGATAGTACTTTAACAATGAAGAAGTATTGAACATTTCTAACTAAGAATAATAGATGTATCATAAATGACTGATGCCAAAAAACAGTTATTCCAAATAAATCACGTGTTTTAAAGAGACGAGTCTATTTGCGCAGTACGGTTTTTTTCCCTATCCTTTATGGCTTATAAGTTATACAAAAGCATACAACATTATTTCCAAAAGAAGAGGTTTCATAGCCTATTCGCTCAAATGTCAAAATATATACGCTACTTCTTTAAAAACGTAGGTTAAATAAGTTATTTTAATTAAAATTGCTAAATATGAAATATGAAAAATTCTCCATGCAAAGAGCAGTTAATGATGGGGATTTTCTTGAAAATTTTTTTGTAGCATCTTTACAAGCTTAACTGCCAATTTTGGTATCTATTGGACTTAGCAGTTTTTAATTATTCTGTTCACACACACACACACACACACACACACACACACACACACACACACACACACACACACACACACACAAACACCAACACAACCACACCCAAACACACGTTCCTTTTTTGGAAGTATCCCTTTGTTATTTTTTAAAATAATGTTGTAATTTAAAACTTCAGACTAAATGTGAATGTTATATTTGTATAACAGCAGCATTAACATGCATGAAGTCGGCTAACAGTAACATATTCTTTGAATTTAGTGCAGCCCCAAAGATTTCATAAAAAGTTCTAAAATTTTCGTAACTTCTGCATTTTAGCACTTGGGAATCCTAATATAGCTCCATAATTTATGTCCACTTTAATTAGAAGTGCCAGAGTATGTCTAGTATGCATTAAGGGTTATTCATCACTAAAGCAATGAATGTATTCAATAAAGGAAATATAATTTGGATATCCCTTTTTGGAAATGGACTGATAGACGCACCAAATTCTTTGTGGCATACCTCTGTTAAATACTGTAATAAGCATGCATTTCATGCACTCTGGAGCAGCTTATGTGCTCCCTTTGTTATAAAACGTATACTTTTCTATGAAAGAGATTATGACTCTGTTTTTAACTTTTCAACACTTTGAAGATTGCATATACTCCTTAAATACGATCTTGCCCTGAAATTTGGCAATACTCTTGAATTGTGTTGGAAGAGTGTTGCTAGAAGTTCAGAATACAGTTTGAGAAGCAGTTCGAGTTTTAGTGCTATGTTTTGTATTGGAAGGAAGTAAGCGCAGAATGGATGCTAACATATTTTCCTAAGTGTTTAGACCTTGCTCCATATGAAATAAGCACTCTATCGTTTTTATTACTAATATTATTATAATAGCCCAAGGCACAACAGCTCTTCCCAGACCAAGGCCTACCGCCCAGCCGCTGCGTCTGCAACCTCTGCCCACCAGAGGACTGGAGAGTGGTACGTGGTTAGCGCCCCGATGCCTTCCGGACGGTTGTGCGGTCTACGCGACCAGGGACCCTTACTTCTCAATCAAATAGCTCAACTGGCCCCTCAGGAGCCTAACGAGGCTGAGTGCACCCTGGATCAGGTATTCCAGCGTGAGAAAATCTCCATGCCGGTATCAGGAATCGAATCCGGGTCTCCCGCTTGGTAAGTAGCAGTGCTACCTTCGTGCTCAGGAGACCAGATCCTATTTATTATTGTTATTATTATTATTATTATTATTATTATTATTATTATTATTATTATTATTATTATTATTATTATTATTATTATTATTATTATTATTATTATTATTATTATTATTATTATTATTATTATTATTATTATTATTGTTGTTGTTGTTGTTGTTGTTGTTGTTGTTGTTGTAGTAGAACCATTTCTATTGTTGATCAAGGATGAGATAATATCGCTATGATTATGTTCAAAAATTATTTTGTAGTTTAATGACGCTGTCACTTGCCAGGATGACATCAGCGTCACCGGTGTGCCGGAATTTCGTCCAGCAGAAGTTGTTTTACATGCCAGTAAATCTACTGATATGGAGCTGTCGTTTTTAAGCACACTTAAAAACCATCGGATTTGAACCCACGACCTTGGGAAACTACGTAATGGAGATGATTACGTATATATCTTATCATCCTCATGACCATGTCAGTTACGTGTTGTATAAGAAAAACACAAAACTGACGTAGCAAAGTGTGAGAAGGTGCTGCATAAAAAAACTGTCACGATGATTTTGTTACAAAGTGATTTTGTTGAATACATGCGTGTTATGTAAGTTATATAAGCGTTTGTATTCCTTTTTGAATGCAGTAGTCGCATCTGAACTACAAATATACAATCGTTTGCACTAAAAAGTGTGACTTGATATTTTTAGGCGTTAAATGTCTAGCATTCACTTTTTATAAACAGCCTGTATTTTATAAAATAGTGAAGTATTTTTAAGCCCAATATAGATTGTTAATTTGTTTAGTGATTTTCGAGGCGATCACGAATGCGTTACCATATATTTCTATGACCCTATATTTTCTGATTACACTCATATTTCGACCGTAGGAAACTATATAAGTTTAGAATCGTTTGCTATAATATTACGTATTGCACAGGCAAATGCCCAGCTGAAAATGCTTTCTGCATATGTGTGCCAACGTATGCTAGAAGTACGTAACATGAATGACCATTCTTCTCATTAGTATCACCGGAAACTGGAACGCGTCACCGATTCTCAAAGAGGCTATACCCATAGAAAAGGTATCCATTTCAAGGACTTCAGAGATTACCGCTCAGAGTTTTCTTTAAACGTGGGATATAATACATTCAATGGAGGGCATTAATGCGAAAAGTTCATGTCCAAACTCTCCCAAGTTCCTTTCAAACTTTCGGAAGACCCCGGAATGTGAAGAAAGGAAGAATAGCCACACACGTTCAAAGCGGCAGTCCTGGTCGGCGTCAATTTGTACCCACGCTTTCATTCACCAGTCCGGGGTTCTCCTTTTATATTGCAAGGTGAGTTTCTAACCTACTCCAAGGTTATAAACCTGCGAGGATTCCTAAATCGTCAATGTATTCTTAAAGAAAAACAAACCAATAGCCTCTTCTGTAGTAACCTCAGAGGACACTTTGATCTCTTTTATCCTGATATGTGCGCAAAAAAGGGAACTAAAAAGCCTTATCTGTTGCACACACTGACTTTCTCTACTCTTGTATTACAAACTCTTAATCCTCTATCTTCTTCAGGTTAGTTGGGTAAACGTTTGAATTATTGCTAATTTTTTGTAGCTACAAGGGGAATATGGGAATACAGTAGGCTCTGTTAAAGCTAGTCGCTCTATGAAGGCTTTCAAACTCCGCTCTCTTTACACGACCAAGAGATAAAAAAGTGAATAATGACCTTCCATTTGAGAAAACTTTATGTATTACAAAATCACAGAAATAACTAGGAATATCTTCGAAATGGTTCACTCCACAAAAAATGCACTTGAACATAACGTGTGTTTCAACGCGATCTACATTTTTGTAGAGTAAGATTCAGTTTATCTCTTACGGTTTACCAGTTATGCAAAAATCATCAATAGTAAACAGGACTACATAGGTGTAGCCAGAAAATTCAAAATATTCATTTCATTTGCCACAAAAATATCTTCAACATGTGGCATTTTAATCAAAATCGTTACAGCCATTTTTGAGAAAATCAAAGTTTTTGATAAATTTTCCATGTGAAGAGTAGTTTAGGATAGAGGAATTTTCTTCAAAATGTTCGTGCTTGAGTTTCTGTCCCCCCCCACAC